>JAKELL010000107.1:0-189268 GCA_021524915.1 Lactarius akahatsu | reverse complement strand
TGGGAATGAAGTACTGCAAAGTGGGAGGGTAAACAAGAGGGTAAAGGGGCATGCAATCTAGACATCTTTTATCATAGGTCTGTCCATCAATCATGATGCGTGATGACGCAGACACAATCGAGCCAACCGCAAGGCCAGCGCAATACTATAGTCATATTACGACGATCAGTCTGAGTTGGAAAGATTGTGCTGCAAGTTAGGCTGTGTTGTGTTCCCACACGGCATGTAGTAAAGGAGCACCGCGACGGCATGAAAGCGCTGTCCTGAGCCCTCAGGGTTTCTAGGAAATCCCGGACGACATTGTTCCAAAACCCTCGGGGTGTAAATGACGTCCTGGGGCCGGGTAAAATCCCGCGGCCACAATGGCTCAATCAGTATCCTCAGCGCAGATTGATACGCCCATGTCGTAGTGGTCTCAGGGTTCCAAATAGCGGCCTTGAGGCAACAACGCCGTGCATTGTCCTCCGACTGGGGTATCAGCGACAGTCTACTAATTGGTTCCGTGTGACCCCGAGAGACGATAAATGGTGCGTTCACAGGCCATAATATAAGGTCACACGACCCTATGTAGAGAAGTATGACAGCACGAACACCATAACTTACTGTAGTGCGCAACTATGAAGCACTCCGGGGTGAGCGCTGGTGAGCCGGTGCCCCATCGCTTGGACTTTCGCGATGCGTCAGACATGCATCAACGTGTAAACGTGTAAACCCCCATGTTCGTCATGCCATCGACAACCCTTGCGACAACCTATATCTTGCCTACATGCACTTCAAGTGGTGGAGTCGTATAGCCCTCCGTTGCATGCAGTACTACTACTACTAGTATCTTGACTAGTATGACACTTCCTCGCAACCGTGACCCCGTTTACTACGACCCTTATATTCTCCGCAGCCATCTCAAAAATATCGGTCGGGCGTACCGAGAGCAAGCGACCACTCTCATCGAGATCTGTCGTCTTTATGTGGATACGTTTCCCCAAACCTACACCGTGAACGACAGGCTTCAAAAGTGAGATCCTTCCCTGATCTTTCCCGCGTGACACCCAATACCTCTTTAGCATTTTTCGACTTGCAAATGCCGCGTTGAGTGCCGCGGGAAGAGCTGGGAAGGGTACGACTGCCGAGGCTACAGACGCTTTCGTGCGTGTTCGGAGGAGATAAAGCGATTTGGCCCTCCTTCTCCTCAAAAGAGTATTCCAGGCCGAGCTCCAGAAGGTCATCGGAAACAACTTTTCGATCCGATCACTGCGTTGGGATCTGCCTCCGAGAAGGACAAAAAGTCAATGAGCACCCTCTCAAGAGTGAAATCGGTATTTAAGCCCCCCGTAAGCAGCCATCTGTCATAGTCGAATTATCCAACCACTGATGCGGGGTCAGATTCCCAGTGGAAATACAAAGAGAGTAAACTTCGTGGTTGTCGAATCGCTGCCGCATGTAGAACGTGTCAATCAATTGATTATTCATCGTCCGTATCCTCCGTGTTCTCACTGTTTCCTATTATTCAAAGGGTGTAACAGAGGAAATAGACAACTCTACGACCACCAAAGAGATCGTATGGAGGTTCAGTCGTTACCCTGAGTGGAGGGCCGACAGAATCCGAGTCACCCCTAAGGCCGCTTCCAGACAGAATCCTCATTTCTATCTTCATCTGTCGAAGGATGCCACAAGTTTTCATAGTGAATTTCATAAAGACCCGTTAAAAGACTTTGCCCATGGTCTGAGTACAGGCGACACGATCTACGTACTTTTGGACAAATCCTGTCGCCTTTTCCTCGACGCCGCCAAACCGCATATTTATGGCAATCTATGGAAACCCCACCGGACGGTTATTTTGAAAGGTGAATATTCTCCCAGATGCGTAGCATGCCCCAGCCCACGCGCATTTAAGATATTAGTGGCGATTTGGATTCAGAAGACATCGTCCTCCGCAAGATTGGGGAGAGCCAAAACTACTGGCATCGCCCCTCCCGTTCGTCTCAGCACCTCGTTCAATCTAGCTACTCGGGTAGTGACAGCGGAATCGTCGAGCAACCGGTCGGAAATGGGCGTGCTCTGGTAGACGTGGCTCTGAGGTGTCAGAATGTAGATCTCATGATTAGAGATCGATCCAGGCCCGAACCCCCAGCGGACTCAGGTTGGGTAAGTCGCAAGGCATATGAAACCACATACTCGACTCACGCAGAGACGTTGATCAGAAACCACTCCCATCTCTGGGGCAGATTGTCAGAGTACAAGCACCAGAAGACCAGACAACACCTAGGCAGCCCGTCCCTCCCCTACCTCGGCCAGAATACCCAATCCTAAACGCCCGCGCTCCTAGCATCAGCGGCAGTACGCAGTTTACAACCCCAACGGAATCATTTAGGACGGCAGTTGATACGTCTGGCGCTTCTCTTCCTCGAGCGGCGACTCGGACACCGGTGGGCAAAACGTACCCAACCAGTCGACAGCGGGATAACCCTACACATGGAACCGCCAGTGCCATCCGCTGACACCTCAATACCTCCATCGTCGGCTCCGCTCGCCGACCCAAAGATACCATCACCTCCTCCGAGTCGAGCGGACTCAGGCCAGGTAAGTCGCAAGCCATATCATCGAACCACCCACTCGGCTCACGCAGCGACATTAATCAGAAACCGCTCCCATCTCCGGGGCAGATTGTCAGAGTACAAGCACCAGAAGACCAGACAACACCTAGGCAGCCCGTCCCTCCCCTACCTCGGCCAGAATACCCAATCCTAAACGCCAGCGCTCCTAGCATCAGCGGCAGTACGCAGTTTACAACCCCAGCGGGATCATTTAGGACGGCAGTTAATACGTCTGGCGCCTCTCTTCCTCGAGCGGCGACACCGGTGGGCAAACGTACCCAACCCGTCGACAGCGGGATAGGCCTACACATGGAACTGCCAGTGCCATCCGCTGACACCTCGATACCTCCATCGTTAGCTCCGCTCGCCGACTCAAAGGTACCTCCTCTTCCGAGTCCAGCGGACTCAGGCTGGGTAAGTCGCAAGCCATATCATCGAACCACCCACTCGGCTCACGCAGAGACATTAATCAGAAACCGCTCCCATCTCCGGGGCATATTGTCAGGGTACAAGCAACGCTTAGGCAGCATGCCCCGCTTCTACCTCGGCCAGAACACCCAATCCCAAACACCAGCGCTCCCAGAATCGGCGACAGTACGCAGTTTGCAACTTCAACTGAATCGTTTAGGGCGCCAGTTAATACGCCTGGTACTACTTCTCTTCCTCGAGCTGCGACACCGGTGGGCACACGTACCCAACCTGCCGTCAGCGGGATAGGCCTACACATGGAACCGTCAGTACCAACCGCTGACACCTCAATACCCCCGTCGTCAGCTCCGCTCGCCGACCCACAGATACCATCACCTCTACCCGGGCCAGGTCAAGAGCTGCCGTCAGCGCCTCCAGTTCCAAAGAAGGAAAAGCGTAAAAATTGGTTCCAGAAACACATATACGACTATTCTCGCTGAATCCGAGACTGCTTCCCATACGCCGTCTTTGGTCTTGTTTCTCGTGCGGAAATTTTACACCTTGACAACGAAACAATGAAACCTAATGTTTGCTTTCGACTACCGGGATCTATGTCTAGCCCGCTAGTTCGTCGAAATGCACTGCTTGTTATATAGTGTCGCGCACGACATCCGCCACTTGCAGTCGGCGATCAACCTAGCTAAGACGCTTGCACCAGATCATATGGAAGTTTACATACCTTAACACGCGTATTAGGCCTGTATCATTTCCTCATACTGCTTCACATTCGTAAATTCACCTCGGGACGCCTATCACTCACTGTCATGTACACGCGGTCAAACATAATGACGTCCCTTGCCACCTCCACAGCTAGGACCTTTGCCCATCACTTGCGCCCACATCCCGCTCTGAGAGAGTACATACCTTTTAGGCCTCATGCATGCAGTGTCTTCGGATCTTCGCCTCGTGGTGGGTTCTTGTGCGTGGTGGGCACGAGGACCCTTGCAGTGACAGCTACCGCACGTGTTTTCATATATTATGCCTAGACGTGGGGCGGTGCATCAAGACACGCGTCGTGCGCACGACGCACCCGATCTACTTAGGAGGGCCACGTGCTAGCCCCAAATGAATCCTCGAGGACAACATGCGGCAGCGGCGTGAATTGGTGACCCTGTCATGCTCCACAGGGCTCCTTGGCGCTCGGAACCATATAAGCCCTTTCAAGCAATCTCTTCGGATCCGGAGCTGGCTCCTCTATTTTGAGAACTAATTGGTGGTATATTGATGTGAAAATGGGGGAGGCACCGCATTTCGGAAAGTATTGTTTTAGTGAAATAGTAAGTTCGATTTCAATGTCACGTGTTCACATCGGGAACTTAGTGAGGTGAGACGTAAAACAGCCCGGAAAAGTACCCCATGGCAGTTGACAAGTACAGTACCTGACCTTTCTATGATCCCCATGTGTCGGCCTCTTATCAAGTGGCGGAAATGTCAACTCTGGATGGATTATGATAGGCTATCCTTGAAGCAAATCAGTCTGGTCCAAGCTTGTCCTCAAGTTTGGCCTTGAGTTTGGCTCCATTTCTCATCAATCTGGCCGACTACAGGATGTCCAAACCTCCATGGTCAACGCAGACTGTATTACTTGGCTGTTCGAGCATGTTGCCCGCGGAGTTTTCGGAGGCATGCATCAATGATACCGGCGTAGTTTCTAGATCGTTGGCTGGTGGTGACGCGTCCAAGCACCCTGCACTATATCCTTCGAGTGCTCCCAGTGCGGTGAAGGGGCTCTTCACATTATATCCTCGAGGATTTTGCATAAGTAGGAGCTCTGGATGAACGGGACCGTCACCAACGTCCCCTAGATTTCAGCAGGCTCAAGTTTATTATCCATCCTATCCTATTCATTATGTATCGTAGAACCAACATCGCGTGTGAGTGTCGAGCCCCCGCACGTTCTTGCTGTGCTCGTTACTGACCACGTTTGGTTTCTGTAGACGAACTCCCCTCCACCGTCAAGTCTTTGAACGACAGCTGGCTGGCAACGTACCAGAGCTCAACGGTTATGGTACGCGTGTTCCATTCGACCGTGGCGGTGCGGCTTCTCACGGGGTTTGGTCGGCGTACTACCAGGCCGGGCTATTTGCACTCGTCGAGGTCCACCTCCTCTCCTTCGTCAAAAACGACGCAAACTTCCACAGAAGCGTCCCCGCAAATAGCGCGAAGCACGCGCTCCTGATATTCACCTATCTCGCGCTGTTCTTCTGCGTCAGCGCAGCCGTCAGCGGGCTCATCCTCACGGACGAGTTCGGCGAGCTCCCCGTGCGCGCCTCCCGCAAAAGGGACCCTATACAGCAGGGCCTGTTCGACAGCGGCACTTTGGACCTGTTACAAAGCTACGGGGCCAAGCGCTCTTGGATCTGGATCATGTGGCATTGTGAGCGTCCCCGTATTCACTCGACCCCCCTCTTTCCTCACCACAGATCACCAGGGCTTTTCTCCCTCATTGCCGGAATCGTCTCTTTTATTACTCAGGTGCTCATATACGTGTGGCTGGAAGAGTCGAAATCCGTTAGAATCACTCTTACGATCATCACGGTGTTCGCCGTGCTACCCTTGGTGCATCTCATACCTTTTCCTACAGGCCGCGGCAAACGCCACAGTTTCGTTAGCGCTTGATTCACGCCGTGGACCTTGCCATAGATTCATTCACGTTCATTTCGTTTCGGAGATGACCTTTCACTCACTTCATAATCTATCCCTCAACCCCCGATTCACACGAATAACCCCGACATGATAATTAGAAATGATGATTAGAAATGAGATACCGCACTTTTTTAGACGCTCCGGAAGCGCTCAGATATTTACGCCTACACCACACATAACTTATGAATCCATGTACTTATACGCCGCTCATACAGTAATGGCCCTCAATTCAATACAAAATCACAATACTACTGAATCTGTACTTGGCGCTCAACGACCACGAGTAGAACGACTGCGGGTTGAATCGGCACCCCTGCGCGCAGTGGCTTAACAGATTCCGAGGTCTTCCAGGTACCATATCCCTTCTATTCATTTTAGTCGGGCTTGTGAGATCACGTAGGTAACTCCGAAGGTCGCACAATTGCCGGTGTTCCGTCCTGATTCCGTATAGAGTACTGTATGCTTTCGAAAGAATGCCTCAGTTTCCGATGGTGGGGATGACATGCCGTAGGTGGGGTGGAACAAGCTCCTGGGGGATTTTGGCTATCTGATCGAGCGGCGCGCGCTTCGCCAAAGCTATCAGGTTCATGCGGAGCTCCGTTTCCAAATCTCGTTCCTTCTCGTCGGCTTCGCCCGGCGCTATTTCCCCAGCTCCCGCGCGTATTGTGTGCAGCTGTTCCAGAAGATGTGCGGCATGGTCAAGCGCGCGGGAGAGCACGACTACGTCCTCGCTCATTCCCGCAGCCACCCATTTATTTTCCGCGTCGAAGAGTTCGTTCGGCGCCGAAATGAGTGAGCCGAGGTCGAGTGGCGTCGAGGGAACAACCGGAGGCTCTGGGATAGCTGTTGGCTCAGTCACTGCGGCCTCGATTGTGCGATGCCGGCGCTCCGTGAGCTCGTCGATTAGTGTGGTGTCAACATATTCTGTGAGTATGGGGGTGGGAAGACCGGGGCTATGGTCACCAGCGGCGGGGGGTACGCCAGGGGGCGGGGCGACGAATTCGGCGACACTTCGCATGTAGGCAAGTCCGTCAAAACCCCCATACACGACTTCCCGCAGCCAGCTTTGCGCGGTTGCCTCCTGGTTCGCGGAATTTTCTGAGCGGGCGGCACTCTCTAGACTGGTACGCAGCGCCGCAAGTAGTTCCTCTTCAGTCCCAATAACGCCTCCGGAAGACAAGTTAGTCGCGATTGCTGGAAATAGTCCAAAATCAGTTGTGTGCAGTGGCCGTGGTTTTCTCGAGTTAAGCGTTGGAGGACGTTCTTCAGCAGCCTCTTTCGCCTTGGTACGCTGGGGGGCTGGACGGGTGATGGTCCAATGGCGATACTTTGACTTGCTACCCCCCACCGGTGGCTCTGGCGCTACTGGGGCGTCTTTCGGTGAGGGTGCTCCGGTCGGCAAGGGAAGGTTTATTTGGGAAGAATCATGTGCGAGTGGGAGGAAGAGGGGTGTGAGAAGAGGAGAACATGGCGGGTCGGGGACAAGGGTAGCAAGCACGCTGAATGGGTCTTCCACTGCATCGCCGGGCTCAGTGCACGTGGGACAATGTGATAGTTGGGACTCACTCTCAGCGTAGTCTAGACTCCCATCGGCTGCATATGGGGGTCCTCCTTTTTCCATGCGCAGGCGTTCCTTCTTCGAGCGGTACCGTTTTCCTGGAAGAATATTAAGCGCTGGGGGAGATCTTGAGAAGTAAAATTTACCCTTTAGTTTCAGTGCCAACATGACTTCCGCCCAATCCGATCCTGGTGGGAAAACGCCGACCCCGTCCTTGAACCCAGGAAGGTGGCCATCCGCTTCTAGTGTTTCGGAGATACCTTCTTTCTTGGTGGTATTTCTCCCCCGTCGGTTTGGAGGCGGAACAGAGGCGGAGGCTACAGAGGGCGAACGACGTCCAGGGGTCTCAGGCCCAGTGGGTACCCCTCCTCCTGCTGCCTCGTCCTCGTCGGCGTCCACGTTGACATCCTCATCACGTTCAACCTCAATGTTCCAGTCTGTCTCATACTCGATGACGTAGGAAGTCGCTTTAGAAATGTGGTCGGATGCCCATGCTTCGATGCGTTCGGCTTCATTGTGATATATTGTCCCTGGGGGATTGAATGTTTTCGCGTTGGATATGACGAGGCGGAAGTCGTCCTAAAATACCCCAGAAATTGAGGCCACGTAAGAATGAGAAAGAAATGGACCGTACGGCGAATTCATCCAAAGATCTATATTTCGACTTGGACACTTTAGCAGCCATGGTACCAAAGTCCATCGGCTGTTTGATGACGTTCATGTATCCCGGTACCTTTTCCAGATCGACGGGCTCGAGAAAGAAAGCGTAGTCATCTTTCCTAGTAGGCATGAAGCAAATATTGTGAGAGGGTGCTATTGACTTACTTTTTGATTTTGGAGATCAAAGACGTTAGAACCTCCTTCAAAGGCTTGAGTTTGACTGGGCGGGGAACTTTCTTAACCGGAGTTTGTTCAAGTAGAGGGCTGTTCTTCTTTTTTGCATTGAGTTGCTTGAGAGCTTTCAACGATGGTAAGACCAGGGTAAGACCAGAGGAACTTGGAGCAACGCGATTGACCGAAGCATCGAAATCGCTCATTCTATGTCTACGACCACACCATGAGTATAATTTGACTTGCAACGCAGTAGGAAGATGGGGAGGTAGTTTACATCTGCGCACAGAGGGTTGCTAACCAGAAAGGCGTAAACAAGGTCAAGCAACCCCTAACCCACCGTTAAGGTTTCGTATCATCGCTGCACGTGACATACCCGATCTGGGTCTGCCCTGATCACCACAGGACCGACCCTAGTAACAACTTCTCCGTGACCTCCTGGCTCCAGCGAACAAACAAACAAACGACCTAACCTCTATTACCAAGGCAATGGGCATGTCAGAGATGTGTGTAACTCAGTGCATCGCATCGTCTCCATTGTTACCTGCCTTATCACTTCAGCCCCTACTTCGCATCTGGCGTCGTTGCGGTCCGATAGCGAGTGTTAATTTTGCTTCTGTGTCTACAGTAACTCAGAATGACACACTTCCGTCACTCATAATGTACCAGTGACAGGCAGGGTCAAATAGGTTGTTAGGCTATCCATCTCACCGACAACCACACGCCTACCGAGCCAAGTTCAGGACACGTATTAGAGCACCTTTCATTAAAGGGGAATGTGGGGAGGCCCCGAACGGTAACCGGAACGGTCTTGTTTGACTGCCGGATGACGTCTCTGACCCCGCATTATCCCCACAGCGACGCGATTCTCCTTGCTACAGACAGATGCGACAACTGCCAAAGCGCCAGAGATTCCAACTTTCGGCGTTACGGCATCTTTTGTATCCAAACCCCAAATCTATGTCTCCTTCATCTATCCACCGCACGGACCAGGTATCTGTCTTCGAACACTCCCGGTCTTCTGCGTATTCTATGACGACCTGGGTATCCCGGAGTGTGGATAAATGAAAAAGCTCTCGCGCTCATCGGATCGATCCTGCGCGATAGGTATTGTCTGACTTCCCGCCTGCTCTTTTGGCTAAGAAACTCAATTTTTTTCTTTCCAACTCCGGGGCTTCTGTGTAAGTTAATTCCTGAAGAATGACCCTTGCTTATTGTAGAATGTATTATCCGACAATCTGCGCACGCCAAGAACGCTCCTACAGTATCGCCTCTCCGATCCAAGTTCTCCGACATTCATATTGGCCCTGCGCCTTCGCGACTCATTCAGGACCTTTCATTGACTAGCTGTTGCGAAGAACATTCGTTCCCAACTTGCCCTTCCCCTTATATAATGCTTTACATGCCCAGTCGCGCTTCCTCTCAGTCGTTTATATTGGTTTTGCTCCTTTGGCTGCCTTGGAACTAGTTCTTTGCGATTGAGAAATGTTGCTACAGCTACCATACCTCTTCGCTTTGTGCTTCCTCTGGTTCCGCTTTCATAACTCAAGACCAACGTTGTCAAGAAAATAAAGATTTTGATCCGGTTGTACAGTACGTCGGTTTGCAGCAGGCTCATTGAGGCTTCTGGAACGGGTCCACGATTCTTTAATCTTACGACACGGTGGGTCGTTTGCTTCTTCTGCCATATTGGGCAAGGTTCTATCTGGGAAGCCTACACGACTTTTGTTCTGCATTCTGCAGGTAGCTCATAATAACCAACCAGGAGTAGAGGGTGCGCCTTTGCAACATTACTTCATGCCCTATCGTGTACCAATCGGAGTTAACTTGGCCCAAGAACACACGCCTGATCAAACCCTCTTCCCAATTTATTCTACCTGTCTGCGAGACTCGATCTCTCGAAGTTCTGAATAGCCATGGCGCAAAACGTGGGTGCCTCATTCAGCCAGGCGAAGTACCTCCTGACTGGTAACGTACAATTTGTTACAGATACAGCCCGAACACACCGCACCTATATCAGGTTGTTAGATTTCTCGGTAGAACCGATCCGTTATTGTTTTCCTCCGGCAGCACGTCCACCTTCAGAGAGCACGTGTAAATCTTCCAGTTCCGGGATGTGGCTCGTGAATCGATGCTTCAAACTCCCACTCCATGGCCAGGCCCAGGCTCCCCAGTCTCGGATGGCTCCAACCCCGCTACTGTAGCCCCTCTCGTGTTGACCCGTAATTAACCGAAATTGTATAATGGCATCCTAACGCAACACTCATCCGCCGCCTCCGGTGGTCGCAGCGCCCCGGGTACCGTCCTGAAGGTGATTACCGTACTTTCCATGCCGTTACACCACGGCAGATCTTTTAATTTATTAGGATGCGCCTTACGGAGCCTTCGAAAACCTTGTTTTTTTAGCGGTACTGTACAAAAAGGTGCGGCTTCCCGCTTGGACCACTGTAGTTACCGATGGAGAGTTCATAGCGCTGGGGAGACCCTAGTCACGATGTGCCCTAACTTAGCCATGATACAGTATGTTACCTGAGTGGAGAATTTTCTAATGCAAGGATTTCCCAACTTACCTTACCCGACCACGAGGTTCGTGCTTTGGGCTCCGGAGCGCTGACCGCCTACGACGGGAATATAGACCGGAGATCGTTGCTACAAAAGCCAAATGGACGTGTCGTATGGAACCTGCCGCATTCTGAGAAAGTCGACCGTACGTACAGGCATGTGAAATTTCTCTCAATGTGACCCGGGATTAGCCCCTACTGGCAGACACGATCCATCGGCGCATGTTTCCTCGGCCGCCGCATAGAATAAATTGCCAAGAACTCGGGCTTGGGACTGGGTTGAGGGTCACCTACTACGCATGGCGGTGACCCTCGCGATTTCATTACCTTACTCAACTCGCGACAAGAAGCTCCGTCGACGTGACCCCATTTGGTGGCTTGTCAGGGAAACGGGAGGGGCTTGTCGCGCGTAGGTTGGAGCAATGAGGACTCAATTGTATTTCCGAAAGCAGTACAGTCCCACCAGAGCAAGCACCAGAGACTATGAGAGAAATACAAAATTTTCCGCCACTGCGAGAAAAACTCACACTCATCGCAAGTAGTTGATATAGATTGTCATTGCTTCCATATCTCTTTACATAGAATCATACTAAGCCAGACATTATTTGACAGTAGTTGCACCGCCACTAAGCGCTAAGGGTGGTTGAAGCGATCTAGGTAGGACCTGCTTGATTTGGACATGCTCGTTGCTATAACCCCCGACACCTCACCTCGCCTTTTTGCTGGTACAGACCTACTTTGTGTGTAATTTTACAACGAGGTGGGTGACATCATGTCACAATCTCGTTGGAAAGATTCGAGAATCCTCTTGAGGAGCATCATCAGCGCTTCCGGCTGGCCTATCAAAACGGATTGATACTGTGGTTGCTCCCTAGTTTCGGTCGGCACGACGCACTATTTCCATACGCACTCGATCGTGATTCTCAAGACATGGTTGTGTGTCGACTCCCATAATTGAGGTCATTGTAAGAACCAATTAACCGGCTGGCGGGACGTGCCTCGCTTCATTTCTTGCTATCTTTCTTCCACCCTCGCTTCGTTCTTCTCCCCCCCATCATATCTCGTCCGGGGCGAGGGTGGCCTGCTACTTCTGCTTTCCCAGTCTTTCGTGTCGCTATCCCACTTGGATGCGTTGTTGTCCGTTACCTCCCCGCGATTCAACCTTAATCGCACGTAATCATTTCACTCCTTCGAAGTAGGACCATCGGTCCTAGTAGTCACGATCGCTAACAGTAGACTTTTGCCACCCTCCCCACACAATATCTACCCTCCTCATCCTTCTGACTCTTACGGAATCCTCCTTTTCAGACTTTGCCCCGCCCTCTCCTCCCACCGATCTAATTGCGCAGCACACGTTCCGTAGCCGTCTATTGGAATACCAACCTCCCACCATGACGGGCCGACATTTTGATGAAGGAGTACGATCTTGCTCGAGTCCATCTACCGCGTCTTCGCATGGCGAGGGTCACGCGGCGGACACAGAGATGGACGCTGCCGGACCCAGTGGCGCTTCAGGCGCCGAGAATACCCGACAGACGGGAAAGAAGCGCAGAGAGAGCGACCCACCTCCCGCCCAACCACCACCCGCAAAGAAGAAGAGAACACGCACACTCACGACCCCGCATCAGTCTGCCGTGCTGCACGCACTCCTCGCTCAGGTATAAGGCACCTCCGATCCAGGCGGCCCCCTGACTAACTAGACTTATGGCTTAGTCCCGATTTCCTACGACGGCTATGCGGGAGGAGGTTGGCCGGTCGATTGGTCTGAGTGCTCGAAAAGTTCAGGTGCGTTCGACAGTGCGCCTCCCCGTCCCATCGTGTCGATCGCTCAGGCTATTCTATAGGTCTGGTTTCAGGTAAGTCTTGGGTGATTACTGCATACCTGGAGAAGGTTCGCCTGATGCGTTCCCATCTCCTTCACAGAACCAACGTCAGAAAGCTCGGCGCCCGCGCAATCAGGGTTCAGACCCGCTCACGCGTCCACCGCAGTATGGAGCGTTCCCCAACGTGCTCTCGTTGGTACCTCCCTCGGGTGGCCCCTCCAGTTTTCCACTCGGCGAGGGACAATCCCCGTTCTATATGGCGCCGCCCGCTCCTTTCATTCGGTTCAATGCAGGTCAGGGTTCTCCCTCACGGGAAAACGTTATCGGGCCGTCGGTTACAGGTACGAGAACCAGTCCGGTTGGACATCTATCTGGTCCTGGCGTCCCTGGACCCAGCTCCTCATTGGCTCCACGATTCCCGCCGCCATCGCCCGCCGGTCAACATCCCCATCCGTGGCAGTCCTCGAACGACAGCCAACCCGATGCGCCCCTACCGGCCGCCGCTGTGATGCCGTCACGGGAATTCACATTCAGCCTTCCATTCCCTCCTCTGCACGTGCCCGAAACCAGTCCTGGCGCGCACTTTTCGCAGACCCGCTTCCCGCCGCCGCCGCCCTTGAGCCACCACCCCGTGGCTGCCTCCCCGCAGCACATGTCACTACCAGCGGGCGGTGAACCGGCGCTGCCGCCGCCGCCGCCACCACCTTTCGCGGCCGAGTCACGCCCGCACACGCCCGGCCCGTTCCTGGCGCATGCTCGCAGCCTCGATCCTGCGCGGCAGCACCGCATACTCCCGCTGCACGTCCCCGAGACGCCGCACGCGCATTCGCATCCTCATCGACGCCCCGCGCTGCCTTTCCTGCCGCACCCTGCGGAGCGCGCTGCCACGTCGGGCTCGTCGCGCGGTGGCAGCCCGCCGGTGCTGGTGCGTGCGCGCGCGCGGCGTTTTGATCCAGTGCGCGAGGCGGCGAGCGAGCGGAGTGGGAGTCAGGGCACGGACGTGTCCACCCCTCCGCGTCCTGGTACCCCCCACGCTTGACGCCCTCATTACGACCTGTGTTCATTTGTGTTTCTCGTTTCCTGCCCACGGTCTTCACTTCCTTTTTCTTTGTCTTTCCACCTCCATTTCGTGATCTGACGTCGGCGCCGCGCTATCTTCACTCGCTCTCTCACTGTCATTCTCGCCCCGCCCCTCGCCCCCTCACTCCTTTGTTCGCTCGGCCTATCATATAAATCGCAATGTCTATGATTTTAATGCCTCTCCTTTCGGAAATACCTTTACTTCACATGCTATCCGCTTAAAACACGCTCTCTTAGTTCCATATTCCTCTAATTAACTTAATCGATGCGCATGTCTATATCTCCCCTCGCTGAGGAGACGCGCGCTATAGTACCCATCATCCAGTATCACAATAACTCGTTCTCTCCCATGCTGGATAGTATGTTACGCCACCCCTTCATTAATTGATTAATTCTCCGTACATGGTCACTATAACTACCTGACGCCTTTTTTGTATCGTTGCCGACCGACTTCTATACCTCTGTATGTAATTACTTTTGCGCCGCCGGGCATAGCTACCGTAACGCAGAGACAGAGCTCGTCCGAGTTGTCCGTACGCAGCATGCGGAGGCAGTTGAGTATAACGCCCGAACGACGCCCCAGAGTCGGGGGAGGGGCACAAATACACACGTCCATTTTCGATGTCCGCAACGTGACAGTTCAATCAAATAGCCTCTTGTACAGGACATATATGGTAAGTCATGACAGATCTTCCCCGCAAGGTCGCCCTTGACCCAGGCGCCACTTGCCCACAAGGGGGTACCGTACACGACCGCCACGCGGAAAGAACAGTGCCACGAGGACGGCCTCGTGGCCATAGATCCTCGAAAGGACCTCACACCCACGAAGAAGGGGTTGCTACCTGGGCGCAGAACCTCCACTTGCGCCTTGCGCCGTACCATCGTCGCCCTCTGCGAGACGGCGCTCAGCAGCAAGGCGCGCGCGAAGCCGTGCCTGGGTCCGCAAGCGCGCCTCGGTCGCAAAGTTATTTTCGGCACTGAGTCTGTCGAGCAGACGCGCGCGGGGGGCGCGTGCCGGCGCCTCACCTGGATCTAATGGGGGGCTGACGTTTTAGCGCCCGCCGTCGCGAGGCAAATGACTGATGGGGGATGCAAGCACACCTGAACTTTGTGCCCTC
Organism: Lactarius akahatsu; assembly: GCA_021524915.1. NCBI lineage: Eukaryota > Fungi > Basidiomycota > Agaricomycetes > Russulales > Russulaceae > Lactarius > Lactarius akahatsu. Next base: position 174,592 of record JAKELL010000107.1, on the reverse strand, counting down.
GTCGCGCCTGTCTCTTTCCCTACAGAAGAATCGTCGTTGACAGCGGGGCCAGGCCGCCGCTCAGGTCGCTGGGACGCAAGGCGCGCGTAACCTCCCTCATCGCCCCCTTGTCCTTCCGTAGTACTGGCGACGAAGCTATCGATGCCTGCGACCATCACGTCCGATATCGGGCTTGGTATAGGCGCTGGTTGAACAGAAGTCGGGAATCTCGGGATTGAGGTCGATGAGCTCCGAAGATAAGCAATAATGGAATCGCGTTGGTTACGGTACCGATGCCGTCGTGCGGGATTGGTGCGGGCGGGGTGATCATTAATTGTCGGCGAGTCATATGATTCCGGGGTAATATTGGGGCCAGTAACACTCAAATTAAATGGTTCACGACTCTCAGAAGGTAAAGGAGCGCTGTCAATGGAGTGAGTTGTGGACTCCGATCCGTCGTGAGGTTGAGGTGAGGTCACAGGGTTATTGTCTAGGTTATTTTCAGGGCTCAGAAGGATTGGATGGCTTGCTTCCTTGGGACGCCCGCCGTGAGAGAGGGTATCAGATGTGGAAGGAATGTCGCTATCTAAGCTCCGAGTTCGCAACGAGTTGGTCGGGGTGTCCAAAATTTTAGAGGATTTTGTCAGGTCGTTGCGAGATGGTAGCATTATGGCCTCGTCATTTTTGCAAGGGGGACTGGGTGAGCGCAATGTGGCCCGTCGTTTTCCCTTGGAGTTGACACGTGGCGGAGAGTGTGAGCGACTTCGAGCCCTGCGGCCGTTGCTATTCTCCGACGTACGGGATCGAACTCCGCGCTGGGCACTTGGGTCCTCGGCCGCTGCAGCGCTGTGCGGACTGGTTGATTCTCGGGGATCGTCATCGCGCGGGAGAGCACGTGGCTCGGGACTCCGCTCGTATCGCCTTGCTCGCCCCGGGGGATAATTCGAATGGGACCGCGATCGCCGGAGACTGGGTGACTGCGAACCCGATGGTCCAGGTTCCCAGCGGCGTGTACGCTCGTATGATGAAGGAGGGCGTATACCTGGTGGGGTATCATACTTTACACAGTGGGATGGTCAGTCAAGTCCACCCAGCATTGCGGCGGTCAAGCGCACCTGTACGACCGAGTCGTATACACTGAGATCTCTATACGGTGAGCGTAAATAACAATATACCTCTGGAGAAGATAGACGATGAGGTCGAAACCGCGATGCGGATGGAACAGGGTGGACGGACCGTGCGCAAAGTGCTCCGCATTAACGTGCCTTTCCCCAGGAGTGTATGATGTATCCATGTCAAGAAACTCTGCAAGCAGCTTGATAGCGCTTTCTGAGCGAATATCGATGGATTTCATGAGGGAGATCACGAAAGTGACCAGGAACTACACGTCAATGTCAGTGTCGACGGACAAATGGTACAGGGGAAAGACGCGCCTCTACGTCGGCATTTGGCCAGACGAGTAGCTCGCGCCGTAAAAAGACAGTCATTCGACTGATGAGATCCTGCGATGCCGCGAACTGTGCGGGGGTTGGGCACGGGCGATAACGCGTATATTTGTTCGAGGCAACGTGCTGACAATACATTCAGTGGGTATGCGGCGCATATAGGTGACTTTTTTTGCGTACCTTCGCGTAGAGATTGTGCTGGTATAACCATCTGCGCCGACTGACCGCGCGTTCGAGTGCGTCTGCCTCGTCCTGCGCAGCGCGGTTTCGTGTACCCCAGGCACGTTCGCGGCGTCTGTGTATGGCAGCAATACGCGCTCCATCGGAGCGGGCAAGAGGGCGAGGGGACGTACGGAGGGGAGGCAGGAAGTGTTTCTGGTAATCGTACGTGGAGCGGATGCGGTGGATCAGATGGTCTCCAATGTTTTGTGCGCACAGTGGGCATCGTCTAGATTGTTCTACGGTATAATATCGGCGGCGGGGACACCATCTGAGTAAAAATGGGCACGCACCAGACCAGACCATTAGACATTCGAAGCAGAACTCGTGCGAACAGGTGGGAGCGACGGTGCGGTCGACGATGGGCTGCAAGCAGATGGCACACTGGTCCTCGTCGACTTCTTCGTCTGCGAGTTCTTCATTTTTTGCATTTGGTGAGACGGACTCAAGTTTGATGAGCATCGACGACGATTCCGAGTTCGCCATGCAGAGGAGGATGAGAGAATGTGCATGCTTACATAACACGTGTCCAGTTAGAAGTTCCGCCTGAGTACAAGGTAGGTAAAGCAAGTCTTTCGCAAGGTGCTATGGCGCACTAGAGCGGAACAAACGTCGCCCAACCCATGGGCATCCATTCCCTCTTCTGTGCCAACGTCCTCCAACATCTTAGAGATAGCATGGGAAAGCCGCATGGACTCATATGGAACCGCCTAAATCTATCCTATGCACTGTGGTGTATCATCGCCGGCCGCCCATGCAGGTAGTTTCACGGTTTCTCCATTATTCCCACATGCCGAATAATCTGATTGATCCGTCAATGCGAGAGAAAGGACGAAGGGAACGTATGAAAGGAGAGACACTAAAACGCCCAGGGACATGTGGCACGCCCATGGGAAACTAAACTCACGGCGGTCATCTATCTGGGGTTTGGCGGCTCGCCGAGCATTGTGCTCCTGCGGCACGCCCGCATCGCAAAAATTGCGGAGCGCGTCTTTGACGGGCGCACCAGCGGGTCCGCGCGGAAGGTCAGACGAGTACAGTAACCAAGGGCGCAACATGGGAGTCCCACTAAATGAACTCGGAGATCAGCCCTGTCATACGTATTTGTTGCCCGGGTATAATGTAAACATGAAACAGGCTGGAAGAGACATACTGGTTAAGGACGTCACCTTCTCAGCGCCGTGAAATTGCGTTCCCAGGAACTACGTTCAAGTACCTCGAACGACAGAAGAAGACTCTCGAGCTGTTTTAGGACCCAGAGTGCGCCAACGGAGGTACGAATTGAGGTCGCATCGTCTGTACGAAGCTACGCAGTCTTCTTTCTGCCAAAGGTTCCTCTGTCAGCCATGACCCGACATTCCGCATCCGAGGAGCGAGCAGGATATGCACCCGCCAACGGGAGTGTTAGAGACAGCCAGAACGACGCCCCTGTGTTCTCAGGTATATGGAACGAGCGCGTAAGCTGTGAGAAGATGCAATGATTTGTTCAACTCTCGTTTTGCGTCGCGTTCGAACTATCCCCACCTGACGGGCAGAGGCGTGAATATGCCTTTAATAGCGGCTATGGTCCCGCGCTACGCCACTATCAGTACGTGGATAGGGCGGGGGCGAAACGTTCCCGCGGGTGGCTGGGGAAGCAACAAGCGCTATTGAAAGTGAGAACTGTCTCCATCTATGCCTAAGCACTGGCAGAAGCCATGGTGAAGACGCTGACGCTTTCCGAAACTAAGCGCACATGGAGCTCCCGCGAAAGCCAAAAGTAAGGGCGGAGGTCAAGCCAGAAAAGGAGGTAAGTCATGCTGTGTGTTGCCGTTCAGAGAGACAACGACGATGTGGTGACATACTAGGTTAATAATCTTCCGGTGCGATGTCGCCGCCGTTATCAAGGACTTTAGGAAGTAGTCTTGACTCAGGCTTTGAAGCGGACTCCCGCAATGGCTCTCAATCAAATGTGTTCAAGGTTGAACGTTGAACGATTGCCCGAACCCAGCGGATTGAACGACGTTCATGACCGATTGTCGCATGGACGCGGTATAGACGCGACCTTCAACGTCATGCAAATCAATGGCGGCGGGTATAACCCGAACCACCCCACCTCCGAGGCGAACCTCAACATTCAGAACGCAGGCCATGGCGTATCCGACCCCACACACCTTCTATAGCACTGGCGGCGAGATGTTGGAGTTATCCTGGAATTGACAAACCAGCCGCGGGTGACATGTGGCTTGCCAGTGGGTGGCTCAACTGCGTGCTCGGTCAGCAGAACGCCCCAGACGATCGGCCTGAGCACACCGTACGGTGACTACGAGAAAAATATCCGGCTGGAATATGCAACGACCTTGTGCAATCTGTTCGCCCAACTCGGGTATGCGTGGGGGCGTCGGTGAGGGGGAACTAAATACCTGCCGACGGCTCTGGAAGACAGGTTATCCCTGAGTACCCTTTATCCTGTATGTGTAGCGTTTTATCTCTCCTTAGAAGCAATACACCGTCGCAGGCACAAGTCGCTCACCACCTCGCAACGGTTTCGCAGGTCCCTGAGTCACTTGCTTGGTGGACACGACGGGCCAGAATCCCGAGGTCGTGGCATCCCCAACATCGCCGCACGAGCGCCCAGATTCTTGATCGTCGTAGACGATGTCGGCTACTTTTCGTATCAGTAGGTCTTGAGTAGTGGTTTGCGGGCTCGGCTTCAAAGCCTAAAGCCAGCCTAAGACAGCCGTCCGAAACCGGGACGGGACTGGGACGAGAATGGGTCCTGGCAGGGCTCATGGCCCGGTCTTCAATTTTGGCATTCGGCTCCGACGGTCTCACGTCCTAGGCCTCAACTGTTGGGGGCGCACGTCTTGGGCTCAGGACCCACTGGGATTCGCAACCTAGGATTTGCGCTTCGGAACTGCATCCATGCCTTCGGAACTTGAACCGCATGACCCACGCCTTTGGAAACGTCATCCTTGCCTTCGCCATTGTATCCACGTATAACGGTATTCGCAACTTCATCCACCCCGTTTCTGTCCCAGTATCTCCTTCCGTATCTCCTTCCGTCCGTTTTGTTGTTCCTCAAGTTCTTTTCCCCCATCACCCCCTTGTATCAACAGGAGAAGGTGCTTTGGATGTGAACCCTTCGCACAGTTCACCACGTCCAGTACGTTGCGATTCTTACGAAGTTTTTTTATTGAGTCAAATTGATTTCAATTTTTTTTTTGCATAGCTGATCCAGGGCCGTGTCACGTCGTCAAACCATGCGCATGACCGTGATGAGGGTAAGCATGCCACCAGGACCTCGACATATGGCAGCGTGTGGTGTGCGGCTCGCGTATCTAAACACCAGAGTACGTCCTGATGTTTGGCCCTTGTTTGCGAGCCCGAGCTCACTGGACCTCCGCTATTCTTGCATCTACAGACGGCCCTGGGTCATCGCCCACGAGGTTACAACTCACAAGCCCGCGCACCCAGCTTTCACCTGCACCTACTGCTATCGAACGCATATCTATCCATGCCTCCATCTCTTACAACATAGCCTTCACCCAATCACGCGGACATTTGTAGATCGGACGGTACGGGCGCACGTATCAGCGGTGATGTTCGCGCAGCCCACAACGGGCCACCCATACTAGCAAGTAAGCTCACTGCCTGTTCTGCATTTGCCGAAGCTGATCATCACTGTCGGGCCAATTTGTTAACTCCCGAGCTTCTAATCATCAGCAAAAGCGGTTGCCAGCACAAGGCGGAGACCTCGGCGGCACTGACGAACCTCGACGCCCTCTACGTGGTGCGTACAACGCTCATGACCCACGTGACCCCCAGGGGGGGCTGCGCTCTCGACGAGGTTCCCGCGCAGTGTCGCGTCACCAAAGAGTTCAAGTAATACCACACACACATGGAGGGCGGTTGGGAGGGCAAGAGGGCAAGGTTTGCTTCAAAACGAATATGGTCGGCGTTGATATCTACGTTTACAGACCCCACGACACAGCATGCGCGAAGGAGCGTGATGCAATTCTTCCAAGAGCAACTCCCAATGCGAAGAGGACACAAGCACAAGGCCCAACAGCAGCGCCACGTTCGCGCAGACGTCCGCAGCACACCCGAAGAGCAACTTAGTCAAGAACAACATCAAGGGCAGCAAGGAGCGCAAGTACAAGCCTTATCAGCAGCGCTACCTGCGTGCGGACATCCGCGGCGCTTTCACAGCTTGGCGACAGCACTTAGTACTCACGGCGACGGTTACAGAACACGCAGCGACGTCCATGACCAGCGGATTGGTGGCAACCTACAACGAGGAGCACTACAAGTCCGGCAGCAGCGAGGGTGCCGACGTCACGCGGACCTTCGCGGCTCGCGCAAGGGTTCAGTACTATTCCGAGCATCAGTACCTGCGTTTCCAAGTCCCGCGAAGGCACGCGCGACAAGTGCGACGTTGCATTAGGAGAAGAGTGCCACCCAGTGACGTACCTCAAGTGCAAGCGTGCTGACAACAGCGCCACAACCGTGCAGCCTTCTGCGACCCGTCTAGGTAATGACGAGGACCCCGCGTACGAGCTCACACGTTTCTGAGCCCCGCAACAGTGCGCCCAGCGAATGTGACCCAGTGCAAGGCTTTAGTACCATCGCGCAAGGCAGACCGTGCCGTGAAGTACACCACGTTAGTCGCTGACCCATGAAGCTGCGGACTGCCGCCTTTGGCTAGGAGGACGACTACGATGACCTCAGGGGGACGATGGCGAAGCATGACATCGAGTTTAATGTGTGCATAGAACTGTCAGATATTCGTAGAGAATTGGTAGTTATAATTCAATAGTGGTACTACAAAGACGCGGCCAGCCGGGGCTAGTAGGCCGAGACTGGCCCAAGACGGTGAGGCCCACGAATAGAGTCCCGGTCTCTGTAAACTCTGGGCCTAAAGCCCCTCTAAGACGAGCCTAATGGCAGGCTTTCAGGCCGGGACGGGCCCGCAAACCACTACCTGCCAGTGCCTCTCTCCCCGGCAACCCATAGAGGGACCGGTCGTTGGTCTACGCACTGCATTTTAAACCACCACCCGTCGCCTTTCGTCCGCTCGCGACATCCGACCTACCCACACCCCCGCCATGACCTCTGAGCAGCCTTTCAAAATTGCCGTCTCGGATGACGCCCTCGCCCTGCTCAAGCGCAAGCTCGACGACACTCGCCTGCCCGACGAGGTTAATGCCGCTGAGTGGGCCTACGGTGCCCCGCTTGCAGACATCAGGCGGCTTGCCAATAGGTGGAAGGATGGGTACGACTGGCGCACACACGAGCGCAAGCTCAACGCGCTTCCCATGTTCACGCGCACCATCGCGGTGAAGAAGTTCGGCGAGCTGGACGTGCATTACGTACACCAGAAGAGCACCGCCAAGGGTGCCATCCCGCTGCTGTTCGTCCACGGCTGTACGTCGTCTCTCATTTCTACAGTACCCCGCCGAGCTATTATTAAGTCGCACATGTGCGCAGGGCCAGGATGCTTCCTCGAAGTGACGAAAGTATTGCCGCTTTTGACCGCAGTTTCTGTTGATCACCCATCGTTCCACGTTGTCGCACCAAGCCTTCCTGGGTACGCATGGTCAGAAGGGGTGCTGGAGAAGGGGTTTAATGCGAAGTACTATGCCGAGGTGACCTTGGCCCTGGGATCTTCTTGCTACTGCGCTGACCACCTGTACCCCACGACCCAGCTCTTCAACAAACTAATGATCTCTCTGGGCTACACTGAATACGTGACGCAAGGCGGAGACTGGGGGCATATAGTAAGCACCCCAGATTGTCAGTAGCACCAGAACATGGGGATAACGGCGATCTATTGTAGTTGACGCTCACCGCGGCTTCCTTATACGGACCTAAGCACGTCAAGGCATCACACACAAACTTTCCCATGTAGGCCGCTCCGATTCTACCCGAACTGCTCTTTGCCAATTCTCATCCTCGTCTTTCCAAAACAAAAAAAAAAAAACTAGATGCGAGCCGCCCACGTTCGGAACTCCCATAGTTCTACTCCAGTGCTTGATTGCGTCCTTCACATCGCGTGAGCGAGATGCTGCAGCCGCTTCCCAAAACTTCCTCAAGAATGGCATGGGTTACTTCCGCGAGCAGTCCACCAAGCCGCAGACGCTCGGATTCAGCCTGGCCGATTCGCCCGTCGGCCTGCTCGCATGGATATATGAGAAGCTCGTCACGTGGACAGACTCGTATCCGTGGACCGACGACGAAGGTGCATTGACATCCACCCATATATCGGGTCCGGACTTAACTGGACCGGTTTCGCAGTTCTGACTTGGATCTCAATTTATTGGTTCTCGCGCGCGGGACCCGCAGCGTCCGTCAGGATCTACTATGAGATCGGGGACGCAGTGATCGGTTTTCCTGGGACGACCGTCCCGGTCGGCCTGTCCTTCTTCCCCAAGGAACTCGCCCGATTCCCCAAACCGTGCGTTTTAGTGCCTTCCTCCTGCTATAGTCGACTGACGACTGACGACGAACGGTGGGCAGTCTGTTGCGTTCCAAAGGAAACATCGTGTTCGAGTCGGATCACGATGATGGGGGACACTTTGCGGCGTACGAGAAACCCGAAGCACTCGTGGGCGACCTTCGGAAAATGTTCGGCAAGTCTGGGCCTGCGGCAGGCGTCGTTCCTGGATGTGACGGCTATTGAATGAAAAAAGATAAATCAAAGTTTGAATCTCTGGCTCTCTGGAGAGTGTGACTGGAATCCAGGTTGTGTAGGTTGTTTAACATGTACGGGGCGCCTGGCTCCGCATAGAATTCAAGTCTATCGACTCACGTGGTATCAAACAGATTGAGGGAAAAGGCGATTCGTAGACCAGTGACTGTCTGTATATGAAGGGTAAACGAGACTAGGCGATTCGTATTTTCCAACGCGTGAATATGCTTCCTATTCACGTGCGAGCGACTCCAAGCAATGTGGCCCAATCTCCGCCGGATTCGTCCGCATTCTTGTCGCCCGACTTCGACTTGCCACGCGGTGAATGTCCGAACCACCAGTTGCGCGATGGCCCTGATGATCTTAGCGATTCTATGTGACTGGTAGCAATGCCGTAGCATACTAGGAGTACAACAAACTTACTGGTGCGGAGCGGGAGAGAACGGGTCGTCGCCAACCTATTCTGGCATTGTGCAAGCCCATGCCTTTCCTTACTCTGTGGCAGTCCTCGCTGCGCCTGCTAGCTGTTGTCCCGCTCACCCCTTCTTTGGCGAGTCGAATGCCAGCTGGCGACATCTTGTCGCGAGTCACCCCTTTTGATCGAGTTGTCATTTCTATCTTTTTCTTTTGTCTTGGGAACTGTGCTCGGTACGCACGTTTTATGTGACACGACGGCTTTTTTGATAACAAGAGGTGGACTGCAAAGCGGGTAGTGCCATGCTGGACAATGCGAAAGGGGACATTGTCTACCCACGAAAGTGTTGAATGAACATGCAAGAGGAGCGCGCAGAATGCGATGATTAATCGGCCTCTGAGACGTTCTGTAACATTCCGCGCACTGGTGGTAAAGGCAGGTGCACTTTTGATCGCGATCGCGCAGTGGATGTTCTCGTTAACAATTTATAGTGCAGAATCTTTTAAGCATATCGTCTTTGTTCATGTTTACCCGTTCTTATTGTAACAGATGCGTATCCGTGGACCGACGACGAAGGTGCGTTGACACCACCCATATTTCGGATCCAAACCTAATCCGAACAGGTTTCGCAGTTATTACCTGGGTCTCGATTTATTGGTCCTCGTGCGCGGCAGGCTGATGAAGGACGGGGGACAGTCTGTTACGGAACGATTGTGTTCGGGTCGGAACGTAAGGTCGGCGGACACTTTGCGGCGTACGAGCAGCCCGAAGCACTCGTGGGTGACCTTCGGAAAATGTTCGGCAAGTCTGGGCCTGCGGCAAGTGTCATTCCGGGGTGCACCTCAAGGCTTGAATCCCAGGTCGCTAGAATGTGACTAAATCCAGGTTGTAGTCCTTAACATGTATGAGGGGCGTGAGAACCAACATTGGAATAGATAGCTAGTCCGCGCTAGAATCCAAGACTGTGAAGATGCAGACTACGACCACCTAGAATCCTCGGTACGCAATGGAAGTGTATTGTGTGCCAGTGATTCAGTGTGACCATCAGCAGTGCAGATGGACCTACCATATGTAAATTCGGTATGCAACGCTCATCTGTTGTCCCGAAGAGAGCGTCTCAGTAGAAATTTGTGTTGAGACGCGACTGATTCAAGTCACATGTCTCGTGGGATATGATTGAGTCATCCCATATACTAAATACGGTATCTGTCCCTTAAGGACTGATTTGGACTTGGCCAGACTCTCACGGACCGCTTTTGTTTATCTTTATTGACAGAGTCATGTGTGACTCTTATTGTTCTTCTTTATTAAGATACCGGTATTATCTGCTTTAGGCAGTTATTGTTCTCCGCCCTCCAATGGCATTTGTCCCTCTGATGCACAGACCAACCATATTGTGTTTGGATCACCTGTGCGCACGGACCATTCTTACAAAGCGTCCTGTATATAAGGACTGCTGTTTTTGCCTCTACACTTCAGAGTTCCTTCTACCTCTGAAGTGTAAGTTCTTTTCTCTTCACTCTCCACTACCTTTGCTCATAGACGTTCCATAGAACTTGTCTCTTTAGGTGTGTAGTAGTGCTAACAGAGTTCCTTCTACCTCTGAAGTAACTTGTAACATTCCACCGGACGTTCTTCTTGTACTGCTGGACAAGGCTACCAGGACGACCTAGCGATCACCAGATATGTCGAAGTCACGTACTCGATCTTCTACTAGCTCGCAAACGAGTCGTAGTAATGTTCCCCAAAGGATACAAAGGGAGGTGAAGAGAGTGAGCTGAAGTAGATGTGGCAAAGATAGTCGGCAAGACAGCGCGACTCAGGAGATGATGCAGCACGTTCCTTGAACGGCAAGAGTAGAGAGGAAAGGAAAGGATAGGGGCCTTATGGCGATCCCTCAGCTAAGGACTAGGAGTTGACAACCAAAGTCTATTCAGCACTCAACTGGCAAGACAGCGCAGAAGAGGCAAGGCGTTTGGGTGGTATAATCCAAGAAGTCAAGCTGAGGTCTTCAGCGACCATAAGCCAGAGCCTATATACATGTCCAAGGAGGTTTGAACCCCAGCTTGGAACTCCGAAACCCTAATACACAGATCCTAGGAATGAGTCACAACGAGTCAGAGATAACAATCCACCAATGGCAGTAAGGCGCAAAGGTATGAGTCAGAGATAAGCATCCGCAGCTGTATGAGCGCTGCTTTCATCCAATCAGAGCGCGAACGTGGTACAATCTATCAGAATCAAGGCACAATCGATCAGGCACATACGAGTCATCACAAACACGAGGCATTTGAGACCGGTCCAGGCACAAGCTCATCTGGACCCTTCTGGTGCAAGTCTAGCCAGGTCACGTGCCAGGGTCACGTGACGGGCGCTTGATGTAAGATCACGTGATCCTACTCCCAATATTCTTGAGTGTTTCCAAGGTAGGCGGGAAGGTCACGTGACTTAGCTGGTTGCTGGGCGTGTTCCGCCACAAGTCTCATAACTTCAACTTCTTCTTCGGCATATTCAGCACGTGATCGCTTCACGGCAGTGTTCCGAGGTCTTGCAGGGGTGTTTGGGGGACCAGTTATGGGCGAAACCGTAACATAACTTGTCTCTTTAGCTCTTAGCTATTAACCTTCGCTTGTTAGTTCTGCGCTTCAACAATTTGAAATTTGGTGCAGCAGACAGTAGTACTAGCAGTAGTACTAGTACACATTTCATATGCTCCTAGCATCAGCAAAAACAATGAAAAATATTGGGCGATTATAAGTGATGATAATCACTGTAAGTGGTGTGAGCAGAAACCCAGATCATAAATCACTGAAAACGAATGTGATGGCTCCCCAAATCGGTAATCTGTCAGTCAGCAAGCATAATTCTTCCAATGGATTTTGATTACCAGTTGAGTACTTGGTGGCTCGTATGCAATTCTTCAGATTATATCTATCTATCTTCCTCTTGTATGGTTATGAGTATTTTAATGGGTTGCAAGCATTTGTGATGCCTTTGTTTACTGGTGTTTCGTTTCCCAGTGTTTCGCTTCCTCAGCAACTGTGGCATAGGTGATGTTATATCCTTGTCATCCTTGTCGTTATCTTCATTGACTCTGCTACAGGACTTGAGACTCAGTGTTGTTGCTCAGCGAACATCAGCAGTTTGTGACCTCAGACTTGAAGGGGATGGCAATTTGTCAGGTTGGTCATTTCCCCTGGCATCTGGCTTGCTCAATTCAGAGTCCTCCTTGTCCCATGGGCCTAATTTAATGGGTATCACAGACCAAAGTGTAATGGGCTGGGGTGCTTACCAGGCTCTTCGACTGATGTTTCTTCAGGCACTTCCTTTTCAGCATGACAATCCTTGGACTGGTCCTTCACCATTGCCAGGAACCTGCTTGTGGCCCCTTTGTCAGATCCTGCAGATCTCAGGCTGTTCTCATTCCCAAAGAGTTCACTGTTGACCAACATTAGTCTGGCCCACATTGATGAGAATGACTTACACATTCCACCACTGAATGGTTTGCTCAGTCCAGTCATCATCATGCTTAAAAACCTGGAATAACATATCTGCGAAGTCTTGGTAGTCGAACTTCCCATCCTGGCCAGACCATGCTGACTGAGAACTCAGTGTAAATTGAGCCTATGACCATGTCACTACTGTATTGAGGAAATTGGCAGGGTCCACTTACCAGCATGGCCACATACACAATAATTGGGACTGTCACTTTTTTGACCTTGCATAGTTTTGCCACAGAGTCTCGAGTGGGCCTGTCATTGGGGGAAGGTACTTGCATGGCCATCCTTGGCCCTGTGAATATAGCACGTAAACACTGTAACCAGGTTAGCACTTGCTTTGAAGAATTTAAGGACAATGTATGCAAGGCAGGAAATACCCCTGCATAAATCCAGAGAGGAGGTTAGTAGGGTCATAGTTTTATGGGTCTTCATACAAGAAGGCCAGTGGGTCACCCCCTGTCACCTCATACCCCTCAAGCCCATTTCTAATCTTGGTTCTGAAGCTAGGTGAGGTCATCCAGAAAGGCATAAGTTAATAATAGAAGAAACTGTTGAGTGAGTGTGTGGCCAGCAAGCCGAGTGATTGGTGAGTGCCACAATGCTGAGCCACAGGCTTGGCCACAGCAGTGAGCTGTGGCCTCACTTTTCACGATCTGAAGCTCAGCCCGATGCTGAGTCAGTCACAACGGTGAACGTGCAGGGTGCGGGCTTGATACCAGGGCTGCGTACAATGGATTTGGTCGCTGATGTAAGACTGCTTGCGCACGACTGTGATGAACAGCGCACATGAAGGGACTATACTCACAGTGACAAAGTAGACTGTGGTGAGATACAGAGGGTGGCTGGAAGCAGCAACAGAGTAATCTTGCAAGTGAAGCAGAGGTGGTGTCTGGCACACAACAGATGAGAACTGATGTTTATACAAGAGAGGGAAACATACCTGGCACACAACAGATGAGAACTGATGTGGACCAGGAGCGTACAAGCTACACTACTTATACAAAAATGCAGAGTGACGCAGGTAACAGCTGGTCACAGTAAATACAAGACGCATTGTTCTACAAGTGGACAAAGGAGTGTACTATTTTGGAGAACAAGGCGTATACAACAAGGAAAGTCTGGAACATGATATCATAGTGACATCATAATAAAGATAACAACAAGGATCAGAGTACAAGGATGAAATACAAGGGGAGTCCAGAGGAGTCCATGATGTCATTGTACAGTGATGTCATAGATAAGAAAGTCCGAGATTGTAAAGATCATGTACAGTATAATCTAATCTACATAAGTCCAATATATCTTATCTAAAGTAGTCCGTTATCTGCATGTCCATTGAGCCACTAGATGCGCTCAGGTCACTTATCAACAGACTGGGCACAAGAGAATGGAACTAGCAGTGGATTGAGAGACAAGCTACAGAGGACAAGACTAGAACAAGGGAATACAAGCTACCCTACTGGCTCTTTTATACTGTACAGACCTCCTATTTTCTGGTATTTTCTACGAGTTTTCCAAGAGATGCACAGTCACTGTCGACATATGGCACCATCCGAGTCACATGATCCGCAGTACTACTTTCCAGAAACAAGACGGGATTTTTCCAAAACATAAGAATCCAGAAACATAGGAATTCTGAAACACAAGAAACTGAAACTGAAACTTCCAGAAGTCATTCTAGAACTGATGGCATGATCGGGTGATTGTGACATTGCTAGTACAAATCAGAGCGTGGACAGTGTCTGCACTCAGTTGAGTGGCCTTAGGCCTTTAGATACAATAGGTAGCTATTTATATAGTGTGCTGAAGTGTATATAAGACACACAGGACACGTCCAATACAGTTAGTTCATTCAGAAAACTAAGTAGTTGTAAAGTACAAGCCTCACAGGTAAGCTAAAGTAGTACACAATATACCATTGCTCCCATGCCTGCTCAACAGGTTATGGGCCCTGGGGCACTGTCTGCACCTTTGATGGCAGTGACAAGCGCACTCTTAATTGAGTTGTGCACTGTGTGCTCTCTGGCTTGCCAGGCAATGCACCTTAACGGCTGCAGCACTGTGTGCAGTGGACCTACATGGCTGCACGATGCCCAAGTGTGCGCCCTAGTGGCTGCCACTAATCTAAGAGTTTCCTGAGCATTCTAAACACTTTCTGCCTGTGCCCAGTCGTTGCATGGTTGCTGACACTCGGTTTGCCCTCACAGAAACACAATATGTCGAACACCCTCACTTCTCTGGTCCTGGTGCTCGATGGCACTAATTACCAAGAGTGGGCCCAGGCAATGGAAGCCTATCTCATGTCCATGGACTTGTGGGAGTATGCCAATGGAGACAAGTCTGAACCCACTGTCTCTAACCCTCCTACCGATGCTGAGCATGCTGCACACAAGACTTGGAAGAGTGGCAATCAAAAGGCCCTTGCCAATCTTATCCTGCACATCAATCCCACCATTAGGGAAGAAGTAGCCCCCCTGAACAAAGCAGACACAATCTGGAACCGCCTCAAGACTCACTTTGATGTCATCCAGCCCACCACTCTGTTCAAGGACTTCAAGGAAGCTATTTCTATCAGGATTGATGCTAATAAGCACCCCTTGCTGCAGATCAACAAACTGCAGGCTGCAGTGCACTGTCTGTCTACTAATGGTGTGGCCATCCCAGAGATCATCCAGGCAATGATCTTGCTGTCTGCACTCCCACCCAAGTGGGAGATGCTCGTCTCCATCCTCTGCACCAGTTATGACCTTGCTAATCTTAACCTCAAGCATGTGCATGAAGCCATCATGGGACAGTGGGAGACTGAGAGGAACAAAGGGAAGCCACAGCAGAGTGTGCAGAAGCTCTCTGCAGTCAAATGCAAGTGTGGTGACCCCAACTACAGACAGCAGCAAGACGCTGGCTATGGCCGCAGCTCTGGGAGTGGTGGCAGCAACACCCAGCAGTCTGGGCAAGGCCAAGGCAATGCCCAAGGCAAGAAGAAGCATGGCAAGTGTGGTGGGAAGAAGTCCCAGTCACAGCAGCAACTGAAGGTCAAGAGACCCACAACCACTCTCATCTTGCCAGTGAGGCTGCCCTGCCTTCCCCAACCTCAGCTTCGGTTGCACACTTCACCCTGAGTGGCAAGACTGTTACGTTTTCCCTCAAGCGCCCTCGCACGTGACCGTGGAAGGATCGGAGATTGCCGAAGGCTCCGTCAAAGCTCATAACTTCAACGAAGTTATGAAGCGAGCAGTCCGGCATTTGCCGAAGAAGACGATGTTTGGCCGTCACGTGACCTGGCACGTGACCTGCTTCTAGAACGTTCCAGAAGAGCCCGGATGAGCATGTGCCCTGGGTTGGCTTGTGATTATGGACCGGTAACGTACAGTTGCCGATGGACATGTGTTATGACGTCATGGGTCTAGCCCTGCCTCATGTTAATGACTCACAGTGACTCGTGCCAAGAGCGCCTTATGCCATTGGCTAGTAGATCCGGTTGTATTAGGGTTCATGACTCATAGTGACTCGGTATTAGGTTCAGGCTGAGCTTGAAAGCTCCCTGGACAGGTATAAGTAGTAGAGCTGAGCGTCCCTAAGACGCCAGCTTTAGAACATCTTGGATTCCCCCTTCCCCAATCCTACTTGCCTCTTAGCCATGTAGTTGCCGCACTGTGCTGTCTTGCCGGTGTGAGCTGTATGCTACCTCTGAGCTTTGAGTGCTGCTTGTACTTCTGCTCCTCAGCGTGCCCTCGGAGCCTGTCCCGCCGCTGCGACCTCTTCCTCTTCTCTATCACCTATCCCACTACAGTCGTGCTGTTCTGCCGACTCTGTCTTTCATTACCACGTGTAACGCCTCCAAACGTTACGACTTCGGGCTGTATCAGTGTTCGACGACAACAACCAAGTCGGTGACAACGAACGGGCCGGAAGGACCGTTACAAAGACTGTGCACACTGTCCCTGGACACACCAGGCACCCTTCTGCCACTGTAGGACCGTATGCCACACTCAACAAAGCATGCAATGTTGTGCACGACATTGGAGTGGCTGGCACCTCCAACACCCTCAAGACTCTCAAGCAGTGCATCACTGCGCTCAATCCAGAGGACTCTGATGATGACCAGTGTGTTTCCAAATGCAGCAAGTCTTCCCCCAAGCTCTCTGACCATGAGGATGAAGGAGACGGCTTCCTCACCTGCTCACCCTCTCCTGACACTCAGTGCCAGTCTGCTGAAGACTGTGTCAGTCTTGGGAATGATGATTGGGACCTAAACGCTATGGTCTGTGACACTGCTGGCCTGAATGACTTCAGGTCTGTCCTGTCCCTCTTCCTGATGCCTCACAGCACTCATGAATGCCTTGTCTCACAACTAGCTATGAAGCTTAAGTACAGTACTGTACATGGTTGTGTAGAATTGTTAAATAAATGTGCACAAAGTGGCACACATGGCATGGACACTGCTGAGTGTGCTAAGTGCAAAGGAATGAGAAAAGACGATGGCAGCACAAAGTGGCTGTTAGACTCTGGTGCATCTTTGCACTTCACCTATTCAATGAAAGACTTCATAGAGTATGAGGACATCGGGATGCCTATCCCTGTGAAAACAGCCTCAAAGCCAATCCACATTAAAGGAAAGGGCACTGTTCTCATTAAGCATGAAGTTATACACAATGGGCACACTAGGCAACGTACTACACGCCTTTACCCCATTTTCTATATCCCTGAAATCACAGGGAGATTGCTCTCTGTGGGTGAGTTCCTGCAGCAAGGCCTGCGTGTTTATGGGGACGCGCAGACTATGGTATTGTGCAGAGAACACACCACAATACCACTAATACAGTGTGTGCCAACGTTCCCTGGCCACACTATCTACTGGCTGGAGTCTGTAATCACAGATGCGAGTGCAAATGCCACTGTGTATGTAGTGGATTACACTCTTATGCACAAGCGCTTCAGCCATCCCTCCAAGGATGTGCTTTGCCACACTAGAAGCTACACCAAGGGCTTCCCAAAGGACCTGGACTTCCCTGCAGAAGTGCCAGTGTGCCCAGGATGTGCACAAGGCAAGATGCCTTCGCAGGCACACTTGCCATCTGAAACGTGTGCCTCTGCACCCTTTGCAAAAGTCCACTCTGACTTGAAGAGTTTCCCAGTGGAATCTTACCATAAATACAAGTACTTCATCAGCTTCATTGACGACTTTACGTTGTATGCTTGGGTAGTGTGCTTGTGCACCAAAGGTGCTGCCATAGGCGCACTTAAACACTTCATCGCACTCATTAAGAATCAGTTTGGCACCACTGTTAAAGAGTGGATGTCAGATGCGGGTGGTGAATATAAGTCAGATGCCTTTATTACCACTCTCAAGGACAACAGGATACGCATCCTGCAGAGCGCACCATACACTCCAAAACAGAATGGTTGCACAGAGCGCTTTATGCACACTTGCATGGACAAGGCACAGGCTATGTGCCTGGACACCTGTCTTCCTGAGTCTTGGTGGGAATTTGCAGTTCTGCATGCCGTGCATGTGTACAATAGGACCCCTGTGCGCCGCCTACAGTGGCACACGCCCTACAAGACACTACATGGCACAGTGCCAGACATTTCGCACCTTTGAGTGTTTGGCTGTGCGGCATATGCCCACATCCCTGAGGAACATTGAGTGAACAAACTTGCGCCTAAGTCTGAGCTGATGGTTTATATTGACCACACTGAAGGCATCAAGCATACACATTCATGCGCCTCACTAAGAACACTGTGTACACAGGAGCAACTGCTCTCTTCGATGAGAACATGTTCCCTAAGTGTGAAACCACTCAAAAGCGTGGCTTTACTCACTTGGAAGAGCCAGTCAAACAACATGGTACACCACCACAGTTTACTCCTTTCAACAGCAATGATGGGGACACCCCACATTGCCCTCCTCCTTCTAGACCAATGGAACTGTCTCAAGATCCTGACAAGGGTCTGTGCCACCCCAGCACCTGAGCACACTTTGCCTTCCCCTGCACCAGTGCCAGAGCGTGAGGATGTGCCTGCGGATGCACCACAGCCGCTGCCACTCCCCAGATGCTCTGGGCAGGAAAGGAGAATACCATCACGACCTGGTAATGTCTATGGGGAACACAGGCACCCCATGCAACAACACAGAGATGTTCAGCAGATGCGCCAGTGGAGAAATATTGTGGGGGATGTGCTGGGTCGCTCCCAGCCACCCTCAGACACTTGCCAGAGGCAGGTTCCTGGACCTAGCACTGGCACTCCACAGCGCAACGACTTGCCACTGACACCCCTACCGAGTGATGTAGAGGTTGAAGACCTACTCCTGGCAAAGCTAGCCCAGGAAGGGGGAGTACAATTTGTTGACTACCTGCTTGCCAAAGCAGTACCACACAATTCACACTTAATGCACACCACTTTCATCAAGGAGTGGACTTATCAAGATATTTGCAACTGCCTGAGGTGCAGAGAAAGGAGTGGAAGACTGCATGCCATGAAGAGCTAGAGGCACTTCTCAAGTGCAATGTCTTTGAGCTTGTGGATCTCCCCAAGGGGAGAAAGGTCATAAAGAACTGTTGGGTCTTTGACCAGAAAACAGATGGCCATAAAAAGGCTTGTCTTGTGGCCAAGGGTTTCTCTCAGATAGAAGGCACTGACTTCAATGAGATATTCTCTCCAGTTGTGTGCTTCAAGTCAGTATGCCTCATGCTTGCCCTAGTGGCTCTCGAGCAGTGGTATATCACTGGCTTAGATGTCAAGAGCGCCTTCCTCTATGGGAAATTGGATGAGGAGCTCTATATGGAGCAGCCTGAAGGCTTCAAGCTTGAAGGACAGGAAAATAAAGTACTGCGCCTTAAGTGTGCACTCTATGGACTCAAACAAGCAGCTCTGGCGTGGTGGAGAGCGCTGGACAGATCCATGGGTGAGATTAGCTGCAAACGCCTCCTCTCAGACTCTGGCCTGTTTGTGCACATGTCCAAAGGCTCTACAGTAGTGGTCATAGTGTATGTAGACGATGCGCTCTTCATGGGCAGTGACAAGACACTTGTGAACACACTAAAAGAAGCCTTTATGCACAAATGGGAGTGTCACGACCTTGGCAAAGCAAAGGAATTCCTGCACATGCACATAGTAAAGAAGGATGGCAAGATCTGTATTGACCAGACTGCCTACCTCAATAAAGTGCTGCAGCAGCTTTGGAATGACAAATGCTAAGTACGCAGTGATGCCACTGCCTGAGGGATATCACCCCCTACTGAATACCAACACTGTGGACACCACACTGTGCACCCAATACCAGCAGATCATCGGTTCACTCATGTATATTATGCTGGGCACACACCCAGACATCACATTTGCAGTGACTAAGATGGCGCAGCATGCTGCAAACCCCTCACAAGACCACTTGAATCGTGCACTGCACATATGCCACTACCCTGCAGGCACTGCAGACTATGCACTAATATACAGTGGCCACTCTAATAAGGGTCTGTTTGCATGCATGGATGATGAACAGCACACATAAAGGGATCATACTCACAGTGACAAGGGAGACTGTGGTGAGATATGAAGGGTGGCTGGAAGCAGCAACTGTGATGAACACTCACTCAGAGTGCTCGTGCAGGACACTTGGCTGACGAGGAGCGCAAGGGATGGGGAAGAAGTCAGGGAAAACTTGGTACAACTTGGCTAGTACGAGGATAACAAGGAGATCGCGAATCCAAGCTATGGTTATAGCGAAGAAAGGCACAAGGGAGTTATCCAGGTGGGAGTCACAAGTGGACAGTCTGAGGGACTGTCCGTTCTATTGCTCTAGCTTATATACCTGGGTACATGGTCTGTGCGTACTTTAAGGGAGGCTTACTACTTCCCACAGGTGCTGCGCAATGGAAGGTTCTGGAAGGGTTCTAAGTATATCAACCAATCAGAATAATTGTAGGTATCGTACGACTGCTCCGCAGTCGATTGCGCAAGATTGCGTCATAGTGGTGTGACTGCTCCGCAGTCCAATAGGATTAATCCAAAGAGTGGTACGACTTTCAGTCGTCAGGTGACTTGATAAACATAGGATAATCACGTGACCGTCGGAGTACGAATTTGGAACTCCGACTTCGGATTTCCCCTTTAGGAAATTGATTACATAAGACCGGGCCGGCACGGACCGGTCTTAGACGCTCGAGTCACGACCCAAGTTTTACAGGTTCGTGACAGTATCCCCTCTTTAAGGGGTTGCTGCGCCGTTCAGCAACCATCAAGGTTCTGAGTTTGGGTGCTCGTGGATTCTTGTGGTGAAATTGTCGAACAAGGTCCTGGGCGTGTTTCATTTGTGAGGCTGGGAGCCAGGAGTTTTCTGAAGAAGGGTATCCTTTCCACTTCACTAGGTATTGTATGCCTCTCTTGTTTGGAGAGAGCCTTGATTGGAGGACCGTTTCTACTTCATAGTGCTCGTCCTCTCCTTGGACTATTTCTGGGGGTGGTCTGGTGAAATTGGGTCCATGGGCTGTGGTTTCGTTGTAGGGGGATACAAGGGATATATGGAACACTGGATGGATCTTCCAAGCTTTGGGCAACTGGAGTTTACAATTAACTCCCCACGCAGATATGACTTTGAATGGTCCGTGTCGTCTAGGGGCTAGTTTGGCCTTGGGGTGCGTGGTGTGGATATTGGTTCCTTCTAACCAAACTTGGTCGCCCAGGTTGGGGTACATAGGTGGCTGTGGATACATGGGTGTTTTTCATGACTTCGGCTGCTACCTTTAGTGCAGCGGATACTTCAATGCAAATTTGTTCTAGGGAATGAAGGCGTTCTTCTACTGTGGGTATTTTGGACACAAAGTTGACTGGTGGAATGAATTCTGGTTTGTAGCCGTACCAGATCTCGAAGGGTGATTTTCCTGTGGCGCTGTGTTGTCTTGCATTGTGCGCGAATTCCATGAAGGGTATTAGTTCTACCCAGTTGTCGACTTGGAAGTTACAAAAGACGCGTAGGTATTGTTCTAGTTCTTGGTTGACGCGTTCTGTTTCTCCATCTGTTTGTGGATGGAATGCTGTAGACATGGTTGACTTGACGCCTAGTTTGCTCCAAACTTCTTGCATTACTTTGGAAGCAAATTGTGGTCCTCTATCGGATATTACTTGGTGTGGTAGACCTGTTCGTCTCCAGACTTGTTCTAAGTATAACTTGGATGTTTCTTCGGCAGTGATGGTCTTGTTACATGGAGCAATTATCGTTGCTTTACTGAGACGATCCACTACAACGAATAGTGAATCGTATCCTTGTGACGTGGGGAGATCTGTGATGAAGTCCATAGTGATTATTTCCCAAATTTCATTAGGGACTTGATTTGGTTGCAGGGGTACTTGGTTTCTTGGTTTAACTTTTGTTGCTTGGCAAGTGGCACATCCGTCCACATAGCTCTTGACAAAGGTGGACATGCCTGGCCACCAGAATTCTTGTGAAATTAGTTCGTAGGTCTTCCATCTTCCAGGGTGTCCTGTGGCAAGATGGCCATGGTATTGCTTGACTATTTCTCTTCGGAGATCTTCATTCTTGGGGACATATACTTGTCCTTTGTACAGGATGATTCCATCTTCTAAGTTCCAATCTTCTAAGCCCTTTGTGAGGGATCTAGGGCCATTCTTTAGAAGGGTTTCTAAGGCAAGGCTAACTTCTTTGTCGTATTCTTGAGTGCTCTTGATTTGTTGTCGTAACGTGGTGTTTCCTTGGACTGTGATTGTTGTGGGTCAGACTGCGTGGATTGCGAAAAATTTGGTATCCAAAAGCACACGATCGTTTTCTTCGTGAGCTATCCCCTCTTTAAGGTCTGGACGCCTGGACAGGGCATCCGACTTGTTTTGGGTACCGGGTTTGTGGACAATGGTGAACTTGAAACGTGAGAGGAAGAGGGCCCAACGTGCTTGGCGCCGCGTAAGTTTCTGTTTCGTGGAGAAATAGACCAAATTTCCATGGTCCAACCAAATTTTGAGGGTGTCTTCGCGTCCTTCAAGGTAGTGGCAAAAACTTTCTAGGGCGCGGATGATAGCAAGGAGTTCCTTATCATGGATTTCATAGTTCCGTTCGGCAGGCTGTAGAGACTTGGAGTGGTACGCGATGGGGTGCCAACGGTTGAGTGCATCAGGTTGTTCTAAGATGGCGCCAGTGGCAAAGTCACTAGCGTCCGTGATTAAGCGGAAAGGCTTCTCGTGGTCTGGTAGGGCAAGGACAGGTGCAGTGGTGAAAGCTGTAATGAGTGTCTGAAAGGCTGTGGATGCTTCTGGGGTCCATAGGAAGGGTACTTCTTTCTTGGTTAAGTCAAACAAGGGGCGTGCAATGGTAGAGAAGTCCTTGATGAAGCGTCGATAAAAGTTGCAAAATCCTAGGAAGGCTTGAACTTGTTTGACTGTCTTAGGAGGTGGCCAGTCTCTTATTCCTGCCACCTTGGCTGGGTCCATGGCAATTTGTCCTTCGGATATAACGAGTCCGAGGTATTCTATGGATGTCTGGTGTTACGGTTTCGCCCGTAACTGTTCCCCCGAACACCCCTGGACGACCTCGGAACACTGCCGTGAAACGATCACGTGCTGAAACAGCCGAAGAAGAGGTTGTAGTTATGGGATATGGGGCGTGGACTACCCAACAAACAGCTAAGTCACGTGACTTTCCCAACTACCACGGATTCGCTCAAGAATACTGGGAGTAGATCACGTGATCTTACATCAAACGCCCATCACGTGACCCTGGCACGTGACCTGGCTAGACTCGCACCAGAAGGGTCCAGATGAGCTTGTGCCTGGACCGGTCTCGATTGCCTCATGTTTGTGATGACTCGTATGTGCCTGATCGATTGTGCCTTGATTCTGATGGATTGTACACGTTTGCGTTCTGATTGGATGGAAGCAGCGCTCATACAGCTGCGGATGCTTATCTCTGACTCATACCTTTGCGCCTTACTGCCATTGGTGGATTGTTATCTCTGACTCGTTTGTGACTCATTCCTAGGATCCGGATATTAGGGTTTCGGAGTTCCAAGCTGGGGTTCAAACCTCCTTGGACATGTATATAGACTGGGGCTTATGGTCGCTGAAGACCTAAGCTTGACTTCTTGGATTATACCACCCATTGTAGTGCCACTCCTGCGCTGCCTCGCCAGTTGTGTGCTGATAGCTACCTTTGGTGCATATACATCTGTTGAATCGTCCTTAGCTGAGGGATCGCCGTGAGGCCCCTATCCTTTCCTTTCCGCTTTACTCTTGCCGTTCAAGGAACGTGCTGCATCATTCTCCTTTGGTTGTGCTGTCCTGCCGACCACTCTGTCATATCAACTTTGACTTGCTCTCTTCATTTCCCTTTGCATCCTTTGGGCAACACTACTACGCCTCGTTATCGAGCTAGTACAAGATCGAGCACGTGACTTCGACATATCCCGGTGATCGTTGGGTCGTCCCGAAAGCCTTGTCCGCAGTACAAGAAGGAACGTCCGGTGGAACGTTACATCTGGGCAAAAGAGCATTTCTCTGGTTTCAAGTAGAGGTCGTATTTTGCTAGGCGTGATAGTACTTCGTGGGTGAGCTTGGTTAACGTGGGGAGGTCCTCTGCAAATATCAGGATATCATCGAGATAGACGACAACGTGTCCTTCATCTATCAGGTTTTCGAAGATGGTGTTCATGAATGTTTGAAACGTGGCAGGGGCGTTGCAGAGGCTGAATGTCATGACTGTGGGTTCGTATAGTCCGAGGGGTGTCTTGAAAGCAGCTTTGTACTCGTCGCCTTTGCAGACTCATATATTGTTGTAGCCCCATTGGATATCTAACTTGGTGAACCATCTTGCGCTGCGTAGTTTATCAATGAGCTCAGGGATTAATGGCAATGGGGCGGCGTTCTTGATCGTAATATCGTTTAATGCTCGATAATCTTGTACTGGGCGTAACTTGCCGTCTTTCTTATCTATAAAGAAGAAGGGGCTGGCCATGGGTGACTTGGAAGGGCGAATATATCCCCTTTGTAGGTGATCCGTGATATAAATCTTCAATGCTTCTGATTCTTTGGGCGTAAGACGATAGATGGAGCAATTCTTCATGGTGGCTCCGGGTTTCAATTCTATGGCATGGTCCCATGGCTGGTGCTGTGGTAGTCTTTGGGAGGCTGTCTCGCTAAATACCTTAGCATACTGTGAAAACTGGGCTGGGATGTGTTCCGTGGATGTCTTGGGTGCTGTTCTAGCTGCAATTTCTGTGCTCGTGGTGGTCTTGGCTCTAATGAGTATATCTTCTTCCTTGGTTTCTTGATGTAGGTACAGGAACGGCTCCATGGCTTCTTGACTAAAGGCAGGTTCACCTGCGACTTGGTATTCTTCCGTGGTTTGTAAAACATTGATCGTGGTTGCCCGCGTCTGCGGCTTCTTGGCTGTAATAACTAGGGACTTGGTGGATAGTGTGCAGGTCTTGGGGCATCTTGTGAAGGCGAGTTGTGGCGTGGCCCAGTTTACTTCTGGGTTGTGTGCTTTGAGCCAGTCTGTTCCTAGGATAATATCATGGTCGCCTAACGTGGTTACGTAGAGTTCAACACATTCGTCGTGGTATTCTCCATCGGAAGTCTTTATCCGGATTGTCTGGATCGTAGTATATCGAACTGATCCTTGTTTGTTCAATGTTCCATCCACATTTCGTACTGGAAGTGGGTTAACCAGGGTTCTGAGGGTTAGGTTATTCCTCTTGGCAAAGTCTTGATCTATGATGATTCCTTCTGCGCCGCTGTCTAGTAAAGCCCGTGCACTGATTTCTCGACCGGTTTTCTTTCCTACTAGAGTGATTCTGAGCGTAATTGAGGGTGATCGTCTATTCCGTATCGTATCACCGGGTACAGGCTCAGAATCTAACGTTTCTAGTAATGAGTATCCTTGGGTAAAACTATGGTTGGCCACTCGTAAAGCCCTAACTGACAGTGCTTCAGTAGGGTAGTTCAAAAATCCTCTGGAAGGGGGGCTGATTGAGGGCGTGAAATCGTGATGTGTGCTGGGGGACTGTGATACATTGCCGCTATCTGGGCAGGGTGATCTTTGGGGGGATCCTCGTAGGATTCTTCTTGAGTTAGGGTCGCGCGTGCCCTAAAGTCTGACTGCTGATTACTGGGTCTTCCATTCCCTTGTCCTTGTCGTTGGGAGCTATTCCTGGTCCGGCAGTCCTTGGCTCGGTGGTTCGGTTTTCCGCAATAAAAACAGAGCTTCTCCTTGAAGCGTCGATCTTTTTCTTCCTTGGTTATTCTGCCTGCTTGCTGAGGTCTTATACTCGTGGCTGTGGTGGCGTTGACGTGAGCGCCGTCTTCTTCGGCGTACATGGCCCTATTTCTTGGCCCTTGAAGTCTTTGTCCTGTGAATGCTGGGTTACTGTAGAGACGCCATACACGGTCGAATTCTCTTGCTAGTTCGACCAATTTGTCTAGGGTTGTGGGCTGTGGTGATACACCAATAATCTTCTGGTGTAGAGCTGCAGGGAGTGCCTTTCTAAAGGCGAACATCTTGGTTTCTTCGTTTGCACCTGATCTGGACGCGTACGTGGACCATTCTTGGTACCAATCATTGAAGGGTCGATTTCCCATACGACAGGAGTACATGAGGTTGGTTGATTCTAACTTGGTGTGTGACGGAATGAAGTGTTTCTTGAACGTGTCTCTGAAATTGTTCCAGGTGCCAAAGTCTATGGGCGTGGCTGTGAGGGCTTTGGTCTGCTGATCTTGGGCCCAATCTCCTGCTGGGGTACCAATCTTGAAGTGCGTTAAGGCAGCTGATACGCGCTTGCCTTCATTGGTGTACGTGGATTCATTGAGATAGTAGTAGTTTTCAACACTACTCCAGAAGGCTTCTGCCTTGTCTTGTTTGCCATCGAATGGCTCTGGGGGTGTTCCTAATAACTTGGCGCCTCCTCCTGAAGCCATGGTGCTTGTTACTGGGGGTGTTGGTGGTGGAGAAGGGGATTGACTCTTGGTACCAAAAAGCTTTGGTTGTCTTGGTGTAAACAGTGGGTAACTTGGTTGACTGGATGGTCCTGGGGTACTTGGGAGTGCGCCTGGTAGTTTTCCTGCTGATGGTGACTGGGGGGTGTGTGTTCCTGATAAACTAGCTAGTACTGAGGCGACTGTCTTGGTGGTTTTGTCTAGGAGGCCAGATACTTCTGCTTGTTCTGTCTCTGAATTCTCTTGGTCTGTACTTGGCGGCGGAGATAAGTCTGATCCTTCTTGGTCAGAGTCTGGGAAGACTACTCTTCTGTTGTTCTTGTAGACCCAAAGTTCTCGTTTGGTCGACCAATGGACTTCCTTTCCGTTGTACTTGGCTGTGAGATTGTGGTGATCGTACGATCCTTTGTCAAATTTGCTATATCCTGGGTAAGCGTCTTCAAAATCGTCTTTGCTGACAGTGTCGTCTGTCCCAAAGAATTTCCACGGGAACTTCCCGTTTGGGCTCGTGAGTTCTTCTGTGTTCCAGATAACATGGATTAGATTATCGTCAAGGGAGAAGAAGGGGTTCTTGAAGTAGATGGGGACTCTTGCTAGTTCTTCAGGGGTAAGATCTCTAGTGTTTTGGCCTGGTTGATTGCTCATTCACTAGAGCGTCTTTGTAGTCTTGATACGGTCCAACCGTCTGAGTCCCAGGCGTAAAAGATTTTATACCCTGGTTGTAGTGTTATCCCGTGAGTTGCACTTGGTCGTTGGCTAGATCGAATCCAACAGTATTCTTCAAATATCCCGTAATGCGATATTAAGACACTAGATCTCCACAAGAGTCCTTGGAACCCTACTGGGTCTGTGGTGATGTCGCGGATGTTGTTGACTGTGTGCTGGAGGTTTAGGGGAACTCCGTGTCTCTGGAATATGAGTTGACAGTGCTGCTTGAAGGTCTGTAATTCTCTGGGGTTTCTCGTGGGTAGTGTTCTTGATATGAAGGGTACTTCTGGGAGGTGGTAATATGTGGGTTGGGTTGCTAGGAATTGTCCTTCTTCACTACTAGTGGAGGGTTGGCGAACGACTGGGGGAAGCTCGTGATAACTTGGATACGTGGGGGTCGCTTGAACTGGGTTACTTGGACGTGTATTTGTTGCTTGATTTACTCTCCTAATGTCTCTATTAGGGATTACTGGGGGGTGTTCTTCTGGAGAGGGAATAGGCGTATCCCTTCTTATAAACTGGTTTCGTTGTCTTCGGTTTCTGTGACGTTGAGATACTTGTTGAGATGCCAGGGTGATAGCCCAATCGAGTGCGCTTTCTGCCAGGGTGATTTAAACAAGAAACCTTCTATATTCTTTCTCTAGAAGGTAGATACGCTTGGCCAGGAGCCCACAATACTACACTAGGTGGAGTAGGTGGGGTATCGGGACGATAACCGCAGTCGCAAACTTCTTTACTACACCAACAAACTGAATTACTGACCCACTGGTTGGAAGGTTCTCCCCAACCGTCTAGAGAGTCAGAAGGTGTAGTGGGACTTGGGGGGCTGCTAGGTGGCAGGAAGCTGTCGTCGTTTTGTTCTTCGTCGATTTCTAAGCGGGCCACAAATTCGGGGTCGTCTGGGGTGGCTGGTGGCTGGTGGAAAATTCGTGGATTGACTATATCGTGGTCCGGGTTTTCTAGGGTTGTTTCCCACACGTGATCCCACTTAAGGGTGTATTCTCTTCCTTCGGTGATTACTGGCTGTGATCCAAAGGGGGTAGTCTCGATGCGGATTTCTTGGAAAGATATTTGGACTTGTTCGTAGTCCAACCGGAAGCGTTCGAGGAAATAGTGTCGTTCTCTGCGTAGGAGATTTTGAATGAGGTCCTGTCTTCTTGGGGGGCTGAGGTGGATGAACCAAAAGTAATCTTCTTTATACCAAAGAAGAAGGGATTCGACAGGAGCGCCGTGGATATCGCAAGTCTTCGCTAAATGCCAATAGAGAAGCTGCTCTTGGGCTAGGTCGGCGAGTCGTGCTAGGCTGCCCGAAATGAAGTCTTGGAACTGGGATAGCTTGAGTGTTCTTCCGAAGGGGAGGATTTCTTCTAATTTCTTGAGTATTTGCGTGTTGTCACTCCAAACTTCGATGGTGTTTGAGTGGGCGAGATTGTAAAGAGTGCTTGGGGGGTAGTACAACTGTAGTTGTCGTTCTCTGTGGGTTTCAAAGAGTGCTTGAGAGCGTCTTACTTGCTCTTGTTCGGAGATTTGGGTCGGGAAACGATAGGACACTAAACCCCTTTTATTTCGTACCAGACAACCAACTAACTACAACACTTACTCGTATAGTAAGTGATTATAGTTCCTGTTGGTCTGGGTAGGTAGAAATAAACAAGAAGGGGTCAGCAGGTATACGTGGTGTGAAGCAGTAGGCAAGAAGAGGGGGGCTGGTCCTAACTGCGTCTTCAAAATGGTACCCCTGGTCTATAACAAAAATACGATCCTCCCAAAAAGCAAGATACCCGTATGTAGAAATGATTCTTCCGTCCAAGAAGTCTTGGAGTTCGAGGGTGACTAGGGTGCCGATGTACGCTTGCCTGATGACCTGGTTGAGGGGGGCGAGAGCCCGACAAATTCCTTCCCTAAAGTTGTATTTAATGGACCCAAGGGGAAGGTCTTGACTAGGTAGGTCGATGACGGCTTGGGAGCAAGCGTACAAAGGGGGAATGCCTAGAGCGATGGCCAAGGGACGGTGACGTGGGTAGAAGGTGATGTAGTGTGGGGATCGGAACCGGAAAGGGGTGACACCAGGGAAGTTTGGGGGGTACGTGAGAAGGTGGTCAGTAGATGGAATCTGGGTGAGAGAGTTTTGGTAAAACTCTGTGATAGGACGCCACTCTTCTCCTTGGGGGGTCTGAACGTTTATGAACTGGTGAGGGTGGGGGCCGGTGGTGACGTTTATGCAAGACGGGGGGCGAATCAGGGGAGCAGGAGGGGGAATATTTTCCTGATTTTCGTCGGGGAGGTCCTGGTCGGGGGTGTCGATGCGGGGGACGCCTTCAGCTACACGATTGTAGTTGATAGGTGAGTCTGGGGTGGCGAGGCGAGGGGGCAGGGACGTGGACCGTGGGCGAGGCGAGACAAGACGAACGGAGGGAGATGGGAGATCCGAGAGGGGCGATAATGGCCCGAGCAAAGGGGACTGAAAAACTTGTACCGGGTCAGGGTACACAAGTTCCGGGGACGGGGAGCGAGGGACGAGGGGGGCGCCGGATCGAACGGCTACTTGGGTCCGGATGTCAAAGTCCGGGGACGTGGGGCGAGTAATGGGGGACGGGGCACCAGAGATGGGAGTGTAATCTTTGTCGAGTAGAACGTACTTGACGCCGGGGGAGGCTTCTGCGTAGGAGAGGGGGGTAGCTGGGCGCGGTGTCGGGGGGCGAGAGAGGACTGGGGACGAGGGCGCCGTAAAGGCAGCCGGACCTTGAGGTTGAGCGACTTGCTCAACTTGGACAGGGAGGGGGGTGTTCAACCCCACCGGAGACAAAGGAAATGTGAGAGGAGAAGAGGGGGGAAGGCGATGACGAGGGGGGCCGCTATACTGGGGCTCCCACGAGGTATAGAAGGAACTGGAATCACCGTCCCAGTGGCCGAAATCGTCACCGAAATCAGACACTATCAAGGAGCGTCCAGGTCAGATAAGGAGACTGTCCAAGTGTGATGAACACTCACTCAGAGTGCTCGTGCAGGACACTTGGCTGACGAGGAGCGCGAGGGACGGGGAAGAAGTCAGGGAAAACTTGGTACAACTTGGCTAGTACGAGGATAACAAGGAGATCGCGAATCCAAGCTATGGTTATAGCGAAGAAAGGCACAAGGGAGTTATCCAGGTGGGAGTCACAAGTGGACAGTCTGAGGGACTGTCCGTTCTATTGCTCTAGCTTATATACCTGGGTACATGGTCTGTGCGTACTTTAGGGGAGGCTTACTACTTCCCACAGGTGCTGCGCAATGGAAGGTTCTGGAAGGGTTCTAAGTATATCAACCAATCAGAATAATTGTAGGTATCGTACGACTGCTCCGCAGTCGATTGCGCAAGATTGCGTCATAGTGGTGTGACTGCTCCGCAGTCCAATAGGATTAATCCAAAGAGTGGTACGACTTTCAGTCATCAGGTGACTTGATAAACATAGGATAATCACGTGACCGTCGGAGTACGAATTTGGAACTCCGACTTCGGATTTCCCCTTTAGGAAATTGATTACATAAGACCGGGCCGGCACGGACCGGTCTTAGACGCTCGAGTCACGACCCAAGTTTTACAGGTTCGTGACAGCAACAGAGTAAATCAAGCAAGTGAAGCAGAGTGAAGTCTGGCACACAACAGATGAGAACTGATGTGGACCAGGAGCATACAAGCTACACTACTTATACAAAATACAGAGTGATGGTGGTAACACAGAGTCACAGTAAATACAAGGGTCATTGTTCTGCAAAAGGACAAAAGAGTGGACGTGTTGAGAACAAGGATGAAAGAGAATAAGGAGAATCTAGACTAATGATATCATACTGACATCATAATAAAGATAGAACAAGGGGAAACTACAAGAGCGTTGAGTACAATGCAAAGTCCAGATTCTATGATGTCATAGTGTACAGTGATGTCATAGATAAGGAAATACAATAAGTCCGAGATTGTGTGATCATACTAATCTAATCTACATGAGTCCTGTATATCTTATCTACAGCAGTCCATATCTGATTGTCCTTTGAGCCGCTAAGTGCGCAGGGGTCACTTATCAACAATGGATTCTGACTGGGCATCAAACCCTGTGGATTGCAGATCCACTACTGGGTACATGGTTAAATTAGCAGATGGAATCTTCAGCTGGAATTCCAGAGCGCAGCACACAGTCACTCTGTCCTCAACAGAAGCAGAATACATGTCCCTATCTGACACAAGCTGACAGCTTGTGTGGATCAAGGTGCTCCTCAGCGAGCTTGACATTAAGATGGGACTGATTCCACTGTGTGGCGACAATCAAGGCTCTATATTCATGGCGTCGAATCCTGTGCAAGAGCACAGAATTAAACACATAGACATTCACTACCACTACATCTGGGAAGTGGTTCAGCAACACCAAGTGGAGTTATTCTTCATAAACAGCGCTGATAATCCTGCAGACATGTTCACCAAGAACTTGGGTCACATCAAGTTCACACACTTTCAGGACACTCTGGGACTCAAAATATATTCGTCTCAGAATGCTTTGAACACCTCTACTGGTGTGCAAAGCGAGGGGGAGTGTTGAGCGAGTGTGTGGCCAGCGAGCCGAGCGATCGGCAAGTGCCACAACACTGAGCCACAGCAGTGAGCTGTGGCCTCACTAGTACAAATCAGAGCACGGACAGTGTCTGCTGTTACGTTTCGGATCGATCGGCGCCTCGGGCTGGGAAGTGGACACTGACGTGTCGACTATGACATCGCCGTCAGCAGAGTATCGTCATGGACTTGTAGATCAGTCAGCCGGGTAAGCTCCGGCACATGTGATTGTACAATAACGGATCGGATCTCGGATGACTCGTAGTGACTCATAACTAGGATAGCTGTACTAGGGATCGCGGTACTTACGCTATTGGCTAGTTAGTATCCAAGCGGCGCTTCAAAGCCCGCGCGTAACTGTATAAGTAGACTAGTGCGAAGACCAAGAACGGTATCTTGGTCTTCTTCAATACCACCACCATCTACTCGTCTGTACTAAGAGGTTCCCCCTCTTAAGTGAGTGTCTGGCATATCCCCTTAGACCAGGGATTCCCGTGACTTACCTTTCGCCTGTCCCTTCGCGGATCAGTGGACTTCCCTGCCGACATCGCAGCGTACCAAGTCTTCCTCTATCGCAACGATCGCGTAGCAGCACCCTATCACACCTTCTACATCCTCGACAGTACCTCTTGGGCCCACGCTAAGTACATTGATCGAATCCCATCGGGGGTTCCTCAACTCGAAGATCTCCACGCATACTTCGGACGCGACGAAAGCCTTCAACCTCATCCCGCCTTCTACGCAGACACCTTCGCCAACCGCAACTACCGACTTCTTAGGATCGCCACTCGACAAGAGGCCTAAGTCAGGCAAACGTCCATGGTAGACGTTACATCTGCACTCAGTTGAGTGGCCTTAGGCCTTTAGATACGATAGGTAGCTATTTATATTGTGTGCTGAAGTGTATATAAGACACACAGGACATGTCCAATACAGTTAGTTCATTCAGAACAACTAAGTAGTTGTAAAGTACAAGTCTCACAGGTAAGCTAAAGTAGTACACAATATACCATTGCTCCCATGCCTGCTTGACAGAAACTTACTTGACTGGATTATTGATGTAGGCCTTAATGTAACGTTCCACCGGACGTTCCTTCTTGTACTGCGGACAAGGCTTTCGGGACGACCCAACGATCACCGGGATATGTCAAAGTCTCGTGCTCGATCTTGTACTAGCTCGATAACGAGGCGTAGTAGTGTAGCCCAGAGGATGCAGAGGGCGATGAAGAGAGTAAGTCGAAGTTGATATGAAGGAATGGTCGGCAAGACGGCACAACCAAAGGAGAATGATGCAGCACGTTCTTTGAACGACAAGAGTAAAGTGGAAAGGAATGGATAGAGGCCTTGCGGTGATCTCCCAGCTAAGGACGATTCAATAGATGTATAGGCACCAAGGGTAGCTATCAGCACTCGACTGGCAAGACAGCGCAGAGGAGGCACTACAGTGGGTGGTATATGTCATGGACGCGTACATTATTTTCCCTATTTTTCTGTATTTTTATGGAATTATCTGAGGAAGATATGAAGGGCCGAAGTACGAGATATCGTTAGTCACATGCTGCCACCATGTGCACCATTAAGCACGTGACCCTGGGATAGTTGCTCCCCTAAACGGGACAACCCAGTACGGTCACATTCCATTTACGTACGGACTCACAGGATTGGTAGATAAGGATGGAACACTCTAGATAGCTCTAGACTCGACTTAGTAATTACGCTTACTCGCTGTATTAGGATTTACTCAGCAAGATAAGGCATCGCGTCAGCGCTATGACAAGTGCATCAGTCAGCACAATAGATAGCGCTATTATTAGACACGACGCGTCAGCTCCTGAGTCACGGAGTCTTACTGTACACTTAGTAATAGTGTTTAGACTCAATTCAAGCTCAGCTCCAGTAGCGTATATAAACCCTCCTGTAGCGTCCTGAGTGGAACCAACTTGTCCTCTTGGTTCTCCACTCAGGTGCGTATCTCCCTTGTATTCCTTACTCTCCAATCTAAACTTGTCCTCTTGGTTCTCCACTCAGCGTGCCACTGCGTGATCACTGACTATCTGTCCTTGCATAAAGGATCTGAGCCTTAGTCCTCTCCGCATTGACTGCACGCTTTAGCGCGTGATTTATCTCCGCGTTCGGGTTGAGTGTGTTCACCTGACGGTTCACTCCCATCTCACACTTGGACCCAACGTAGCGAGGTGTCATACCGCTACAGTATAATCCAAGAAGTCAAGCTTAGGTCTTCAGCGACCATAAGCCCCAGTCTATATACACGTCCAAGGAGGTTTGAACCCCAGCTTGGAACTCCGAAAACCCTAATATCCGGATCCTAGGAATGAGTCACAAACGAGTCAGAGATAACAATCTACCAATGGCAGTAAGGCGCAAAGGTATGAGTCAGAGATAAAGATCTGCAGCTGTATGAGCGCTGCTTCCATCCAATCAGAACTGCAAACGTGTACAATCCATCAGAATCAAGGCACAATCGATCAGGCACATACGAGTCATCGCGAACATGAGGCAGTCGAGACCGGTCCAGGCACAAGCTCATCTGGACCCTTCTGGTGCGAGTCTAGCCAGGTCACATGCCAGGGTCACGTGACGGGCGTTTGATGTAAGATCACATGATCTACTCCCAGTATTTTTGAGCGAATCCGTGGTAGTTGGGAAAGTCACGTGACTTAGCTGGTTGTTGGGCGTATGAAGCCACAAGTCCCATAACTTCAACCTCTTCTTCGGCATAATCAGCACTGTGATCGCTTCACGGCAGTGTTCCGAGGTCTTGCAGGGGTGTTCGGGGGAGCAGTTACGGGTGAAACAGTAACACTTAAGGTGTTGTATGGGAACGAGCATCTGGCCGAGTGCATCATTGATGAAGATTTCGTGTCACCAGCCAATGCCAGTGGAGTGTCAGTCTTGCTGGTGAGTCTCCTGGTGTTAGGTATCAGCATGGGTAATCTGCGGGTTTTTTGTATTTCAGTTATAGCCCTGATTTTTCTGATTTTTTTTGAGCCCAAGACCACCCAGATCAGTGAAGAAATGGCTCTTCTACAGTCTTATCAAGTTTGGTGGCAAGAGATCAAAACTGATGCCTTGGGAGGTGCTTAGTCACAAAAAAACCTGTGAGAAAAACCCATGGGTTTTTTGTAACTAAGTGCCTCCCAAGGCATCAGTTTTTGATCTCTTGCCACCAGACTTGATAAGACTATAGAAGAGCCATTTCTTTACTGATCTGGGTGATCTTGGGCTTAAAAGAATCAGAAAAATCAGGGCTATAACCAAAATACAAAAAACCCATGGGTTACCCATGCTGATCCCTACCTGGTGTTAGACTTGAGATGGTATATGTCAGTTGAACGACCCACTCGCATTCCTTGCGCAAGCTGTGTCAGGTGACTGTCAGTGGCATGGGGACAAGTGAATCAAACTCCTTACTGCTGTGTTAATATCAGGTACGCTTGTATCCCCCCAAGACAGGCGCTTCTGTAGGTCTTCACTGAAATTTAATGCTGCTGCAGCATAACCCTCATAGTGGTCCTTTATTTTGTTGGTCCTACATTCCTGCTTTAGATAGTATTGCCATTTATGCACACAGAGTTGACTCACGGGTACTCATATTTGTCGGCGCACCCTGGGAATGTCTGCTCTTGTGCAACGACGATGAGTGTGTCAACCACTATGAAGGGGTAGACACATCACATGAGGAATTGGCCAGCATCTGCAAAAGTGGACCCTGTCAAAGCTGTCAGGGACTGGTTGCCGACTGTTGCTGACTGGTCCCTGACAGCTTTGACAGGGTCCACCCTTGCAGATGCACATTCCACAAATGGGGACATTTCATTGTCTTGTTGCGCAGCAATATGCGCAGCTAACAGGAATGGAGTTCTCACCTTTGAGTAGGTTGAGAGACTGTAGAGCGGAGAGGGTGCACAAGTGAGAAAGAGAGTGAATATCCTATTTGCCTCCCTCCCTTGGGAGGGTTTTTATACTCTATGGTCCTACCCTGTCCATATGCGTAAAAGTGATGAGTACAGGTGTCCACAATATCGCGTTTTTACACACGCCTGATGTAAACTACCACTTCGAGATAGCCATGGGGCTTCTCTCACTCAGAAGGTGTATTGCGCCCACTATAGTACGTATTCCAACTACCATAATAGGAAAACATACTACCGTAATGTCGTAACTGCTATAGATAAGGTCCTTACGTACTTATCTCATTCCAACATGTCTCTGTTAGGATAAATGAGTATTGGGTTTCAAAGAATAATGGAGGACTCATGCAATGACTTACAATTTTTTACAGGTTGTGTTCTTCTTGGATGGCTTCTTGGATAGTTCTTCAGATGGCCTACTCAACAGGTTTTGGCTCATCTCACGGTCTTCTTGCCTGTGGTCCCTGTGTGCATATGGACTAGAGGAGTGATCAGTAGAGGACATGGGGGTGAAGTGAAGGCCGGGGAGATGCATATATTTGTCTTGCAGTGAGGGCCTTTTGACTTGAACCAGCCTTGGGGTTCATTCACGTTCATGGTGGGGGCCAAGGCTGGAGTCATGTGGGACATGATCTGCAACTTTGAACATTTATACATAATAGGCAACCATATTACCTCTTTAAGAATTTAATTGCAGTACGATGGCTCCTTGGGTGGCTCCTTCTCATTCATGTCATCTACATAAGGCAATATGGCAAGATCGCCAAGCTTCCTCTGAAGGCGATTCATCGAATTTTACAGTACACCAGAAGAGGAACTGGTACTCCCCAATTCAGGTGTTGACTGGCTCTGATACCATCCCTCCTTGCACCCAGTGCTCACACGGTATGAAAAATCAAGAAAAGTTTATTGCGTAGAACAAAATCGTACCTACTACAGGACTACCTCGCCTGCTGCCTGTCTTACCACTTCATCATTGCTGCCAGTTGCTGTCACTACAGTGTATCATCGCTGCTGTTGCAGTTGCAGCCGCTGCACCATACTGACATCGCCACCATCACCATTACTACTGTAGTTATTATCGTCGATGTCGCAATGTTGCCTTGTGGTTGTTGTCGCTATCGTCACGCTATGGTTGCCGCCTTGCCGTTATCGCATTGACATCATTGCCTTCATCTCACCATCATGGCCATGGCCATCATCGTCGCTGCCACTGTCATCAGTTGTGGCTCGTATTAACGCACGGCCCTGCTCTGGCTGCACTGTTGTTATGGGGGAGTAGAGGGAGTGGTGTGGTTGGGGGTCCACGCAGGGTAGCGGTTTGGGTAGGATCTCAACGATGTCGGGTGTTTCGCCAGAGAAGTTGTGTAGACCTGTGATGGGAAACATGAACATAAGATCGCCAAAGTAAAGCATATTCTGCTGAGACAACTTACTTGCTCATCGTCATTTTACTTCGTTGTTCATGACAGAGAGGATATAGAGTAGCTTGATCATGACCTTCACGAGCACCTCTGCCGTTTCCGTAGTCAGTGAAATTTGAGTATAAACCTCAGGGCTCTAGAAAAAGCTCTCGATGCACTCAAAGAGGTCGATGATAGCTCCGTGGCTTCTTCTGACATCCCTTTCTGCATATAAAATTCCAGCATTAGCGGGGTAGGCCTACGAAAGAGAATAGTGACGAACCAGACAGTGAGGAGGACACCAATTCCAGTAAAGATTACATTCGTGGGAGAGAATGCCTTCACAGATGATGCCAGATTGTTCGTAGAGTCACCATGGGTCTTTCGAACACCTGCAGCAAGTGCACACTGGTTTGTATAAGTACGATGGTTGCTCGTTAATGGGGATGTAAAGGGCAGACAGGTTCAGACGTACGACCTTGGTTGATGATATGGGGATGGCTAGCCCCAGGGTGATAGCAGCAAGGGCGGTCCAGTCCGTTTTTTTTTTTTTTTTTTTTGAATCAATTTATATTCTGGAGCAGTACTTGGTACAAAGCCGGTCCTAGACTCCCTACAGAGCTAGATTTACATAACAGGTGGTAAGGGTCCGTAGACCCAGTGCACTTAACGAATGTAGTAAGTGTCTGGAATTCTAAACCTGGGCACGGTGGGCCACCTCCCAGAGGAAAGCCAAGCAAGACCAACGGATATTAGGTAAGTAGTGAACCCACGTTGCTCTGTATGTGTCATGCACCTCGCATCCTCCCACGCCGGTCCCTTGCCCTTTTCCTAGACCCCTCAGCTACTAATGAACACAACGTACTTACGGTCCCTCATGGACCCCAATGGCTCGGCAACCTTGTTTTTGTTGAAGTGCAGAACTAACGAGCGAAGGTTAATAGCTAAAGAGACAAGTTACTTCAGAGGCAGAAGGAACTCTATTAGCACTACTACACACCTAAAGAGACAAGTTCTATGGAACGTCTATGAGCAAAGGTAGTGGAGAGTGAAGAGAAAAGAACTTACACTTCAGAGGCAGAAGGAACTCTGAAGTGTAGAGGCAAAAACAGCAGTCCTTATATACAGGATGCTTTGTAAGAATGGTCCGTGTGCACAGGTGATCCAAACACAATACAGTTGGTCTGTGCGTCAGAGGGACAAACGCCATTCGAGGGTGGAGAACAATAACTGCCTAAAGCAGATAATACCGGTATCTTAATAAAGAAGAACAATAAGAGTCGCACATGACTCTGTCAATAAAGATAAACAAAAGCGGTCCATGAGAGTCCGGCCAAGTCCAAATCAGTCCTTAAGGGACAGATACCATATTTAGTATATGGGATGACTCAATCATATCCCACGAGACATGTGACTTGAATCAGTCGCGTCTCAACAGTTTTCGATCTGCGCGGGTCACAGGCGGCATGGAGGACATGTCTGGATCTGGGGTGACTAGGCCCAGTCATGGCTCGGTCTACTCCGATTGTAATGCCACCACTGGTGTTAGTCCGACTTGGACTTCGAAAGGACGTTCATGACTTAGCGAAGTACTTCTTGAGGGTCACGTGACCTGATCACGAGATACATGGCGCTTATTTTGGCACGTGATCCTAACGTACACTAGGGCAAGTCGTGCCACTAGGTATTCCGATTGATGAAGACGACTGGCACGAAGAGACAAGTGAAACACGCGGGAGTGAGACGAGAAGATGTGGTGATTGAAGAAGACCAAGATGGTTTGTCTTGGTCTTATCGAGCCACTATTTATACATGTGAGAGGTCGCTTTAAAGCTCCTCGTGAAACTGAGACGACTAGTAGCGAAAGTAGCTCGAACCCTACTACGACTACTACTAGGAATGAGTCATAGTATCTAACATGTGATACTACGGCTGACTGATGCGTTTAAGTCCATGACACATTACTACTTACTAAGGGGTCATATCCGTATAGTAAGAGTCCTTTCTCGCGTACCGTGACACCGATGCGGCCTACTGTCACGTTACCGGCTCCGCCTGGGGTGTGTTCCAATATGGGGTGGTTCCGCCACATCCAAATTGGCGTTAGAGTTTCAGTTGGGGTTTGGTTAGGGAATGGTGCAGGATGTCGGAGAGTGAAATCGGGAGGGAACATGGTGGTGCAGTAATCCCTGCTAGGGGGGTGTTGGGATGTGGGGGCCGGAGCCTCCTGGGGTGGTAATGTTGTAATGACAGTTGAGGGCCAGAGCCCCGGATAAGGAGTGCCCCTGTCAGGAATATTGCCTGAGCAAGGATCGAACCCGCAGGTCCAACCCAAGCTCTCCCAAGCAGGGTAGGGGGGGGGGGGGGGGGCAGAACCCACTGCGGTCCGGTCCGTTGTGGTGGAAGAATAGGTGTGCGGTGGGTGGAGAAATGGGTGAACCAGTAACGGAAGGTGTACCGGTGGCACCGGTGGCTGCAGCACAAGAAAGAGGATCAAGCACGTGCTGCTCGATGCCCCGTCGCTCCGGCAGAGACCGGGTTGCTTTCGAAGAACGTGGGAAAAGCTTCCCACATTCGGACCAATCAGCAATGAGCGTGACTTGTTATTCTTGACTCTACACCTCATTTTCCCGACCGTAGTGAGTCGCAATCCGCACGGCGCCAGAGGTCACACCTCCACGCAAAGGCGAAGACGACGAGCTACACCAGGCACCTTCTTTGGTGCCGTTGTGATCGCCCTCTTCTCGTTGCTGTGGAACGTGCAATGATGGGAGACAGCCCACCACGATGATGTCGACGATATCAGCCACAAGCGGCGATTCCCACTACGACGACGCCTAGGTCCGCGTGATCCCGACTGGGTCGGCTGATACAACTGCATACTACCCCATTCCCAACTCAGTCCCGGACCACTGGCGACCACAACGGGGATTGCGATGAAGACGAGTACGACCTGATCACGGCAGCGACTGCAACGACCGTGAGGCGATGACGAAGCAATGAAGACGATCGCGGCCACAGCAGCGACGGCGATGGTGCAGCGGGGGGAACTGGGGGCAGGGACGGGTTGCCCTTTGCTGTTTGCCTCAGGTACGTCCGAGTCGACTCTTCTCTTAATCCCGAACGAAAAGTGACGACTTCAATCGTTTTTAAGAGGTCTGGTGGGATATCAATCTTCCCAGCCATAATCGACTTCGTGAACAATATAAACTACTGGTGTTTGATATTCATGCGACGACGCCTCTCCTGTTCGTCCTCGCTCGTTTCGGGCTCGGTGGCCGAACTGTTGACGTCGTTGTATGACGAGGAGAATAGGTCGTATGACGAGATGAGTTCGTCGTAAATATCCCTCGGAATCGGCGGAAGTACTAACAGGTCGTCACCACCAGACACCTGTTGCGGGTATCCGGTAACCTGGAGGCGAGAGGGACCCGCCTCGACCTTCGCCTGTTTCGCAGGCGGGTATTCGGTCTGTTCGCCCGTCGGATCGCGTGGGCGCTTTTGGGTATTGCCCGGAGGTTGAATTGCACCTCGGGGTGGCGTAGGTTCAATCAACGCTCGACGAGGCGTTGCATCAGCGTCGGCAACTTGCTGGGGGGGGGACGTATGAAGATGTTCTACGACACCCCAAGATAAGTACGATTGATCTATGATGCGCTGATGGGTACTCACCACTCGGCTGATATCCGAGGGAACCAGCACCAAGGCGACCATGGGCGACCCCAGGGAGGCTGCGCACATGTACAGGTTCAGATCGAGAGGAGGGTTGGAAAGAGCCATCGTCAGAATCAAGAACTCGGGGGAGGGTTTTTATAGGTAAATTTTCGTTCGCTGATCGACTTTGACAGATGCGTCGAGCATTGCGAATCACCCATTACAACTGGAAATGACAAGAACAAGGTATTTTTCATTCTTCAATCACCCTACAACCTGCAGCAGTAACCCACAGACTTCAATGAGACATAGTTGTGTACGCTGCAGCAAAGCGTTTCGTAGCAACATCTCACCCGACAAGCACGCGCTCCAATGCAGAAAGAACTGGACAGGAATGGGATCTTCGGGAGCGACGACAACTGCCCGGCGATCGGAATCCGAGGCCGACTCGGAACACGGGCGAAAACGTGCCCGTGTTGGATCACCCGACCCAGACGACCAGAACGAGCCAGGGCCATCTGGTACTAGTAATGCATACGAGGTACGTCATGTCCGAGCTTTCCTACGCCAGTAAGCTGTATATGAAAACTATAGGAAGAAAATCCAGCTAGGTCGCCCACCCCCCCCACCTATACGTTCGGCGCGCTCAGGTCGCACCGTCCGCGTGCCACGGCGGTTCGCGGATTATTTCCCTCATGGCGACATGACATTGGATCATGTACCACCGCGTGCACCTACTCCCCCTGAGGGCAATGAC
Source organism: Lactarius akahatsu (assembly GCA_021524915.1). Lineage (NCBI taxonomy): Eukaryota > Fungi > Basidiomycota > Agaricomycetes > Russulales > Russulaceae > Lactarius > Lactarius akahatsu. The sequence continues at coordinate 133,393 of JAKELL010000107.1, read as the reverse complement.
CGCTCAGTCATTTCGGAGACCGTCGAGGAACCCCCCTCAGATCCACGACCACACCCGTTCCAGACTCATGTCAACAAGCTTGGCATATTCAGGCGATACACGCACACCCCAACCTGGCTCCCGAAACACGACGAGAGATTCGACCTCGTTTGTGACTCACCATCCTTGGATGCTCCGCCCCCCCCCCCCCCCCGACACTACAGGCGCGATACATGAGGTATCCCACGACCCGATTGGACCGTTTCCCAACTTTAGCGTTGCCATGTACATGGGCGCGTACTTCTCTGGGATGGATACGAAATCCGAGGAACACGTGAGCTTCCTGGCCAAGACGATGCAAGACGATAGGTTCGATTCCAAGCACTTAGCCGGATTCAGCGCACATGTGGAAAACGTGCGCCTGGACAAGTACCTTACGGACGGAGAGCACCCCTTCCAGATACGGGATGGCTGGCAAGAATCCACCGTCCACATTCGCCTCCCAGTGGAAGGCAAACAATTCAATTCCGAGGACGACGCCCCGACACTACCGATACACGGGCTCTTCCATCGACGGATTACTGACATCATCAGATCCGTGTGCGTATCCAAGGCAGCCGAATCGTTCCATCTCACGCCTTATACGATGCACTGGCGCCCCGACCCCTTAGATCCAGACAAGCACGAGCGACTGTACGCCGAGACTTACACATCTGACGCGATGATACAGACACAGACATCGGTTGACAACATCCCAAGGGAGGAAGGCGATACAAGGGAGCGCATAGCACTGGGGCTTATGTTGGCTTCAGATTCTGCGCAACTCACGAGTTTCGGGTCTGCGTCAGTGTGGCCCGTGTACCTCATGTTTGCAAATCAGTCCAAACAAGAGAGGGTGAAGCCGTCGTGTCACGCGGTGCACCATCTTGCATATGTCCCATCAGTAAGTCTCACCGTCGTTATTTGTCCCATGTCTTTCACTAATAATCACTGAAGCTCGGTGGAGACTTCGCTAGCCGATATCAAGAGAAGACAGCAGGCGCCTTCGCCAGCCATCGAGGTCCACTGCAAGCGCGAGCTCATGCACGCTGTGTGGAACCACCTCCTGGACGACGACTTCATCGAAGGCTCCACAAATGGCCTCGCAATACGATGCTCTGATGGCATAGAGCGCGTATTTTTTATCCGCATTATCACATATTCAGCTGACTACCCCGAAAAGTGAGTACTCTCCATCTTAGAGTTTATCACCGCGTCCTGGACTGATAAACGACGAGAGTACTTCTAGCCACTATCAAAAATCTTGGGCGATCCCCCTGCCCGCGGTGTCTAATACAAAAGAAAAACATACATGGTGTAGGTACACCAATGGACACTCAACACCGCAACAGGCTTCGTACCGACAACAACCGAAGACGCCAAAATGTCGAGCAGGCGCGCAAGCTTATGTTTGAGAAGGGGCTGGCAATACCAAGCAGGCAAGTCCAACAGCGTCTAGGGGGTCACTCCAGGATACCTACCAGGGTCAGTATCCACCTACCGCAACCAAAACCCACTGACGTGTTCACCAGAACGCATTCTCAGATGTACTTTCAAAAGTAGGACAAGACTACCACAATCTCTTCGTTGTGGACCTCCTCCATGAGTTTGAGATCGGTGTCTGGAAGTCAGTGCTCACGCACTTGATCTAGATGCTCTATGCAATCCCGGGCGTGAGTCGAGATCGCATAGCAATCCTAGACAGCAGGTAAGCCCGTGTCACACGTCCACACGGCGCTAAGTACTAGTATTTGATCTAGATTTCATAGTGTCCCGACTTTTGGTCGCGACACAATTCGCAAGTTCCCCGGAAATGTCTCGGGATTGAGCAAACTAGCTGCTCGAGACTATGAGGATATTTTACAGGTGCGTGTCCTCAGACTGCACCGGTACGGCACTATGGTCGGTGACCCATTAACATATCGACAATCAGTGCGCGATTCCCGCATTTGACGGACTGTTTCTGGATGAGGACGACAGGAGGATCAGCGAGCTCCTGTTTCTGCTTGCTACTTGGCACGCCTATGCTAAGCTGCGTCTCCACACTGACACGACCTTGGACATGTTTGAGGCGGTCGGTACTGCCCTCTGTCAGGCACTAAGGTACTTCGCGACCATAATCTGCCCCCGGTATACGACGAAAGAACTCCAGCGAGAACTTAATGCGCGTGCCACACGCCAACGAGAGCGAGCAAGGCGCAACAAGGGCCCGGAGACAAGCCAAAGAAGGACCGTCAAGGCCAAACAATTCAATATGTCTACCTTCAAGCTTCACTGTATACCGGACTATGTGCCCGCAATCCGGAAATATGGAACTACGGATTCGTACAGTACTCAAACGGTAAGCTTAGTCCTCCAGATCCCCAAGTTTCCTGGCCCCGCTGATCACTGCAGAGCGAGCTTGCGCACCGCCTTTCCAAGATGTGGTATAGGTCATCCAACAGGAACCGCGGCTTTATTGGTCAGATTACTAGCAAGGAGAGCCGCACGCGGTTCTACGCTGCAATGCTGGCAGAACTGGAAAAGGGACAGAGCCCACCTAACTCCGAAACAAGGCCTCAGAGTTCGCAGCCGCCGCGCCCTGAAGACGGAGATGACGCACCGAGTAATCCAAGCGAACGTTATTGGATGTCCAAGTCCTCTGCGACCGTCAGAGACCTCACCAAATGGCTGATTGATAACCGCAACGATCCTGCCCTTTGCGTGAGTCTACGCCCTTTTCTGTCGTCGCCTAATACCAACACAGGTATTCAAACAGGAATTTCCACCTCGCTTGATTGATCACTTGTGTTCACGGATCAAAGGGCGGCCGTACGATGGGGACGAACACGCATTCTCTGACCAAGATCGCGACAATGTAGTCATTGAAAAGGATCAAATATACGAACACAAGACCATCCGGTTCAGGTCCACAACATACGACGCCCATAGAATGGAGGAGTCTGCTAATCCCCGTACACACGCAGATATCTTCGTCCTGTCACATGAAGACGGCAGTGAAGGGCAGCCAGCGTTCCCGTATTGGCATGCGAGAATCGTTGGGATCTACCGCTTCATGGTGCGGGAGAGGATCGAAGGGGGGACAGGTCTTAGCCCTGCTTCGCAGATGGATGTCCTCTTTGTTCGTTGGTTTGGATTCAACTCACCTGATGGGCAAAGTGGTTGGGGCGCACGGCAGTTGCACAAAGTCGGCTTTCTGCCCGACACCGACTTACAGGGACCCACTTTTGGTTTCCTGGATCCAAATGAAGTCATAAGAATGGTCCATTTAATCCCGGACTTCGCTTCTGTTCGTACGAAGGAGCTATTGACTGGACCATCCATCGCCGCGCGAGACGCCCATCCAGACGGGGAGTACCCTGTGTATTATGTTGCCATGTATGTGCCATGTATTTCCTACTGCACTGTCTCAATTTTTTTCTAGGTTTTCAGACAGGGACCTCTTCATGCGCTACCGCGGAGGGGGGGTTGGACACCTGGCAACCCAGCAGAGCAATGAGGTATTACTCGCTGACAAGCACACGCAAACACCGCTGAGCGAGACCCAAGACGCTGGCGAAATTGAACCGGTGGGAGATCAAAGTACCGACAGTGACTCGGAAAGCGGGGACGAGGCCATCGACGAGGGAAATGAAGACGAACCTGAGCCTGAAGATGATGAACTTATGGCCGGTGCTACGAATGACGTAGACCTTGTCACAGCAGCTGGGTTCGCAGTTCTATAGTATTATTTAGTGTGCGATGACAGTCAGTGTTGAACGTGGAAGAACGCGCGTGCAAAGCCAAGCGAGTCCGGTAGCCGATTTCATAGCTAAGGTCCACACGGATGTCAATTGTGAGTGGTTATCATTATGTAGCAGGAATTCTAAGAAACTTCCAAGCGATAGTAATCTGACCAAAAAGATCGACCACGCTTCTGAACCGCTGATCAGGATAATAAGGTACTGGCAACCGATTATGGCCAGCCAACAAGTAGATGTTATCTAACTACGACGATAACATATGATTATATCATAGGAAAATCCGAATAAGGAATTTCGATCTTGGTAAGCACCAAAAATTTTCTCTTTATTTTGCTGATGGAAGAGTAGGGAACAAAGCGCTGGTACCGTCAAGGTCGTCATAGTTACGTACGGTCGACTCACTCTTGCCGTAAGTTAAGTAAGAGGGGACATGGGGACAGGGTACAATACTAGTAAGCTACTTTCCGCCTTTGATCTTATTTATACGATGGTTTTTTGAGCAGGAATTCGAGCACGAAGTTGGGGAACGCGTCACGGCCCGTGTGGTGGGTGTCACAGTCTTGCCATCTATCGTAGAAACAGCCAACCACACGGTCAGACGCCCCAAGAGTTATCTAGTCATCTGTCAGCGAGGCCGCTCCGTCTCGGACTCATCGTGAGAGGTGCGCTGCGTTGAGCCCTGCCAGTGCCTCCCTCCCCGGCAACCCATGGAGGGACCGGTCGCTGCTCTACGCACTGTATTTTAAACCACCACCTGTCGCCTTTCGTCCGACCTACCCACACGCCCCGCCATGACCTCTGAGCAGCCTTTCAAAATTGCCGTCTCGGATGACGCCCTCGCCCTGCTCAAGCGCAAGCTCGACGACACTCGCCTGCCCGACGAGGTTAATGCCGCTGAGTGGGCCTACGGTGCCCCGCTTGCAGACATCAGGCGGCTTGCCAATAGGTGGAAGGATGGGTACGACTGGCGCACATATGAGCGCAAGCTGAACGCGCTTCCCATGTTCACGCGCACCATCGCGGTGGAGGGGTTCGGCGAGCTGAACGTGCATTACATACACCAGAAGAGTACCGCCAAGGGTGCCATCCCGCTGCTGTTCGTCCACGGTTGTGCGTCGTCTCATTTCTACAGTACCCCGCCGAGCTATTATTAAGTCGCACATGTGCGCAGGGCCAGGATGCTTCCTCGAAGTGACGAAAATATTGCCGCTTTTGACGGCAGTTTCCGCTGATCACCCATCGTTCCACGTTGTCGCGCCAAGCCTTCCTGGGTACGCATGGTCAGAAGGGGTGCTGGAGAAGGGCTTTCGTGAGAAGCACTATGCCGAGGTGATATTGGCCCTGGGATCTTCTCGCTACTGCGCTGACTACTTGTACCCCACGACCCAGCTCTTCAACAAACTAATGATCTCGCTGGGCTACACTGAATACGTGACGCAAGGCGGAGACTGGGGGCATTTCGTAAGCACCCCAGATTGTCAGCAGTACCAGAACATGGGGATAACGGTGATCTATCGTAGCTGACGCTCACCGCGGCTTCCTTATACGGACCTAAGCACGTCAAGGCATCCCACACAAACTTTCCCGTGTAAGCCGCTCCGATCATGATTGCACCCTAACTACTCTCTGCCAATTCTCATCCTCGTCTTTCCAAAAAAAATAAAACTAGATGCGAGCCGCTCACGTACGGAACTCCCATAGTTCTACTCCAGTGCTTGATTGCGTCCTTCACATCGTTTGAGCGAGATGCTGCAGCCGCTTCTCAAGACTACTACAAGAATGGCTCGGGTTACTTCCGCGAGCAGTCCACCAAGCCACAGACCCTCGGATACAGCCTGGCCGATTCGCCCGTCGGCCTGCTCGCATGGATATACGAGAAGCTCGTCGCCTATACAGACGCGTATCCGTGGACCGACGACGAAGGTGCATTGACATCCACCATATATTGGATCCAAACTTGACTGGTTTCGCAGTTCTGACTTGGATCTCAATTTATTGGTTCTCGCGCGCGGGACCCGCAGCATCCGTCAGGATCTACTACGAGATCGGGGACGCAGTGTTTGGTTTTCCCGGGACGACCGTCCCGGTCGGCCTGTCCTTCTTTCCCAAAGAACTCGTCCGATTCCCCAAACCGTGCGTTTTAGTGCCTTCCTCCTGCTATAGTCGACTGACGATGGACGACGAACGGCGGGCAGTCTGTTGCGTTCCAAAGGAAACATCGTGTTCGAGTCAGACCACGAGGCCGGGGGACACTTTGCGTCGTACGAGAAACCCGAAGCACTCGTGGGCGACCTACGGAAAATGTTCGGCAAGTCTGGGCCTGCGGCAGGCGTCGTTCCTGGGCGTGACGGCTATTGAATGAAAAAGATAAATCAAAGTTTGAATCTCTAGCTCTCCAGAGAGTATGACCGGAATCCAGGTTGTGTAGGTTGTTTAACATGTACGGGGCACCTGGCTCCGCGTAGAATTCGAGTCTATCGACTCACGTGGTATCAGACAGATTAAGGTTCGTAGACCGGTGACCGTTTGTATAGGCGATTCGTATTTTCCAACGCGTGGATATGCTTCCTATCACGTACGAGCGACTCCAAGCAATGTGGCCCCATCTCCGCCGGATTCGTCTGCGTTCTTGTCGCCCGACTTCGACTTTCCACGCCGTGCATGTCTGAACCACCAGTTGCGCGATGGCGGCCCTGATGGCCTTTGCGATTCTATGCGCGTGTCATGGACTGGTAGCATACTAGGAGTACAACTAACTTGCTGGTGCGGAGCGGGAGAGAACGGGTCGTCGCCAACTTATTTTGGCCCATTGTGCAAGCCCATGCCTTTCCTTACCCTGTGGCAGTCCTTGCTGTGCCTGTTAGCTATTGTCCTGCTCACCCCTTCTTTGGCGAGTCGAATGGCGACATATTGTCGCGAGTCACCGGTCACCCCTTTTGATAGAGTTGACATTTCTTTCTTTTTTCTTTTGTCTTCTTGTGAGCTGTGCTCGGTACGCACATTTTATGTGACATGACGGCTTTTTGAATACAATGCGAAAAGGGACATTGTCTACCCACGAATGTGTTGAAAGAACATGCAAGAGGAGCGCACAGAATGCAATGGTTAATTGGCCTCTTAAAGGGAGACGTTCTGTGACATTTTCGCGCGTTGGTGGTAAGGGCAGGTGCACTTTTGATCGCGATCGCGCAGTGGATGTTCTCGCATACGATTTATAGTACAGAATCTTTTGAGCGGATCTTCTTTGTTCATGTTTACGACCCACTCGCTCTTATTAAGACAGATGCGTATCCGTGGGCCGACGACGAAGGTACGTTGACACCCCCATATTTCATGTCAAACCTAACCTGAACAGGTTTCGCAGTTATTAACTGGGTCTCGATTTATTGGTTCTTGCGCGCGGCAGACTGACGAAGGACGGGCAGTCTGTTACGGAACATAAGGTTGGCGGACACTTTGCGGCGTACGACGAGCAGCCCGAAGCACTCATGGGTGACCTTCGGAAAATGTTCGGAATGTCTGGGCCTGCGGCGGGCGTCGTTCCGGGGTGCACCTCAAGGCTTGAATCCCAGGTCAATAGAGAGTGTGACTACTAACAGGTTGTAGTCCTGAACATGTATGAGGGGCGTGAGAACCAACATCGGAATAAACCCCAAGCTGGACTACGACTACAATCTTCAGTAATATTCGTATGACGTGCTTCGTACAAAGTACATGGAAAAGCAATGGAAGTGTATTGTGTGATTCAATGTGACCATCAGCGGTGCAACGCGTTTCGGTAGATGCCCCTATCTCCTCAATATTATTCATAGATAACTGGATAACCGTTTAAGGTTTAACGGTAATATTACGATTATCTCATATGTTGGTCTAGCCAAGCTAGCATAGCGGCCCTAGCCCTTGCCACCGCTCCTCATAGCCACTCTCGACAGTCACCTTGTCGTTGGAATGGCCGAACTCATCCGCAACGCCAAGTCTGCTAGCGATTGGACTCAGAACGAGCTTGCAGCGTACAACATCACCGTTGAGTATCAGGACGCAACTACCTTCTTCGGCACGCACACCCTCCCCCAGCCTGTCACCGTTAACCCAGTTGTCCTCACGGCTACGGGCCCTCAGCTGATGACAGTGTTTATGAACTCCTTCATACGATGGATCTCGCTATGTATCCTGCCCCAGCAGAGGAATCTGCTGTGGACGATTTCGCCGTGCTGCTGTTGCGTGCGTTGCGCTACAATACGAGGGGCAGGGTTTTAAGGACGAGGAAGGACATCCCTCTTGTCATTTGTGGCGAGAATAGGCACGCCAAAACGGACGTGTGCATCGTCGACCAAAACGAAATCTTGCTCCTCGTCCAGGAAGACAAACAACACATGGACAATTCAGATCCAGAACCACAGCTCATTGCAGAAGCTATCGCAGTCTTCGCTGCAAATAATCGGACCCGCCGACAGACATCCAACCTAACCCCCCTTGATTCTAAGATAATGGCCGGAATCACTATGAAGGGCACCGCACCGATTTTCTACAAAATTAAAGTTACGGCGGCACTCGTAACCAGTATCGGAGGGGGGGCCTACCCTCAGGAGGCAACCACTGTCTATGCGCACATTCCCAATATCCCGAGACCGAATCGCCGCTGGAGCGAAGGCATGAAGCCATTGGATAATAGGCAGGTCATTCTGTCTTGTTATGAGGCATTCAAGCAATTCGTGAACTAAAGTGAAAGGTAAGTCAATTTTCCCGAGGACCAAACAGTGATTGGTTTTGTTCGATCAAATTCAAAGCTTGATAGTGGCGAGCGGGATTTGGGTGTACTTGACCCTTTTGTACTTTTAACTTACACACTAGCAATTTGAGAGGGCCGGGGCCATTCTTGTAAGGTTGTGTAAAGTGCGCGAGTACTGCCTCAGGTACATCACAGACTTGTCGCACCCCGGCAACCAAGGAGGGATCGGTCGCGGCGTAGTCATAATATACGGATCCGACCCGAGCGCCCCGCGGGGACTGAAAGTACTGAACCTACCAATGGCCACTATGGCTTCCCTGCCAGACTTTCAACCGTATTTCCATTTCACCCGCCGCTTTTTGTCCTTTTGCGATATCCTATCTATCCACTATGGGCTCTGAACAGCCTTTCAAAATCGCCGTCTCGGATGACGCCCTCGCCCTACTCAAGCGCAAGCTCAATGACACTCGCCTGCCAGACGAAGTCAACGCCGCCGAGTGGGCCTATGGCGCCCCGCTCGCCGACATTAAGCGGCTCGCCAACAGGTGGAAGGATGGGTATGACTGGCGCACACACGAGCGCAAGCTGAACGCACTTCCCATGTTCACGCGCACCATCGAGGTGGACGGATTCGGCGAGCTGAACGTGCATTACGTACACCAGAAGAGCACCGCCAAGGGTGCCATCCCGCTGCTGTTCGTCCATGGTTGTACGTCATCTCTCATTTCTACAGTCGAGCCATTGTTGAGTCGCACATGTGCGCAGGGCCAGGATGCTTCCTCGAAGTAACGAAAGTATTGCCGCTTTTGAAGGCAGTTTCTGCTGATCACCCGTCGTTCCACGTCATTGCACCAAGCCTGCCTGGTTACGCCTGGTCGGAAGCGGTGTTAAAGAAGGGCTTTAATGCGAAGCATTACGCCGAGGTAGGCTTGGCCCTGTGATCTTCTCGCTCCTGCGCTGACCGCTTGTACCCTCCACAGCTCTTCAATAAGCTGATGATCTCTCTGGGCTACACTGAATACGTGACGCAAGGCGGAGACTGGGGGCATATAGTAAGTACCCCAGACTGTCAGTGACCCGGGATATGGCGATGACGGCGATCTATCGTAGCTGACGCTTACTGCGGCTTCCTTATACGGACCTAAGCACGTCAAGGCATCACTCACAAACATGCCCATGTAAGTCGCTCCGATTCCACCCGAACTGCTCTCTGCCAGTTCTTGTCCTCGTTTATCCAATAAATAAATAAATAGATGCGAGCCGCCCACGTTCGGAACTCCCATAGTTCTACTCCAGTGCTTGATTGCGTCATTCACATCGCGTGAGCGAGAGGCTGTAGCCGCTTCTCAAGACTTCTTCAAGAGTGGTATGGGTTACTTCCGCGAGCAGTCCACCAAGCCGCAGACCCTCGGATTCAGCCTGGCCGATTCGCCCGTCGGCCTGCTCGCATGGATATACGAGAAGCTCGTCACGTGGACAGACTCGTATCCGTGGACCGACGACGAAGGTGCATTGACATATCCACCATATATTGGGTCCAAACTAAACTGGACTGGTTTCGCAGTTCTGACTTGGATCTCGATTTATTGGTTCTCGCGCGCAGGACCCGCAGCCTCCGTGAGGATCTACTACGAGATCGGGGACGCAGTGGTCGGTTTCCCCAAGACGACCATCCCGGTCGGCCTGTCCTTCTTCCCCAAGGAGCTCGCTCGGTTCCCCAAAGTGTGCGTTCTCGTGCATTCCTCCTGCTATAGTCGACTGACGATGGACGACGGGCGAGGTGCAGTCTGTTGCGTTCCAAAGGAAGGATCGTGTTCGAGTCAGAACACGAGGCTGGGGGGCACTTTGCGGCATACGAGCAACCCGAAGCACTCGTGGGCGACCTTCGGAAAATGTTCGGCAAGTCTGGGCCTGCAGCAGGCGTCGTTTCGGGGTGTGACGGCTATTGAATGAAAAAGATAAATCAAAGTTTGCTCCGAAGAGTATGGCTGGAAATCAAGTTGTGTTGGTTGTAGTCATAACATGTATGGGTTCCTAGCTCGTCCGTGTAAAATTCAAGTCTATTCCATCGACTCACGCGTAGTATCAGACAGATTGAGGGAAATGTCGATTCGTATTTTCCAACGCGCTGTGTTTCCCATCACGTGCGAGCGACTCCGCCGCCGGACATGGAACAGTCATGGAACATCTGTGTTCTTGTCATCCGACTTCGACTTGCCTTGGTCGTCGTCACTGCCTTCACGCCGTGCATGTCTGAAACACCGGTTGCGCGATGGCCTTGATGACCATGATGGTCTTTGCGATTCGATGTGTTATGTGGCAGGAAAGGTTAGCTTCTGGACCTTTTTAATGTCGAGAAGCGCTGACACTCCCCGATTCAGTGGAAAAACACGGGCGATGGTAAGCACGCATTATCAGCTGGATCGTGTGCGCCGTTGTTGATGGTTAGGAAGGTTCCGCGGGACAACCATACTCCACTTTCCGGCTTTTACAAGAAATCATGGGGTGCAAGATAAGGCACGCTTGCAGTGGCGGCGTCACACATTTCGCGCTGGCACCAGATGAAGAGGAAGGTGGGGTTAAGACCGTCGCTTGCGGTCAAAATGCGGCCAACGGCGAGCTCGGTCTCGGTCCCGAAGAACCCAAGAGCGCTACCAAACCACAGCGCAATCAGCCACTTGTCGGCATTAACGTATTCGAGTCTGTTTCCTTCTCCCTTTTTCTCAGCGATAACGACACTGCGCGGTAGTATCGTGGCTGGCCTAAATACGGCGTTCTTCCTTGTCACCCCAAACGAAAAGTACTCAGACCTGCAGCGACACCCCGCAGAGCTCGACACGCCGGAGGAATGCCTGATATGTCATCAAGACAATGGGGACCCGCTCGCATGTGACAAGGTGCGGCCCTCCTACGGTTCTTGTTGTCGACTCACACACACATGTAACTTACCCCGCAGTGCGACAAACCGTACCACCACACGTGCCTCAGTCCACCCCTCGCGGCTATCCCAGATGGCGAGTGGCTTTGCCCGGACTGCGTGCGCAACCCTGGTGCGCCGATCGGCATCGATGCTCTGAGCCCCGCGGTGCACTACGCACCGCCTGCCGTGTCATCTTCGCGCAAGAAAGTGGGCGCCCGTGCTAGGGATCAAAATGAAGTCGAGGATGAGGACGGCGACGAGGACGAGAACGGCGACGAGGACGAGAACGGCGACGAGGACGAGAACGGCGACGGAGATGATGATGGCGATTTCGATGACGACGACGTCGGACGGAAACGCAAGGCGCCAGCGAAGCGCGGAACAGGTTCGTCGCCCGTTTTTCCAGCCCGCTGCTCCGGGACTGATCCGGTTCTTGCAGTGTCCAGGCGGAAAAAGTAAGGCGGCGATGTGGATGGGTCTGTAGTCCTCGACACGCGATAATAGCACAGCACAGTACAATTCGTTATTACACCTCTCAGTGCCCTCCCCCCTTACTCATGCTACTTACTAATTATGTTTTTTTCTTTGTTTGATTTTGAATTAGCCTGCAAACACGTGTTGGTCGGTTTTCTTTGTTTTCTTTTACAAGTTAGCGTACACGAACATCGATCTACATACAATCCCTACGTTTGGTGTCTATCCCTTATATAATAACATAACAAGTGTACGAGTCAGTACGACGTGTCGGTTGCGCATTCTTGGATTTTAGGCATGGAAATCTTTTTATTTAGTAGAAGTCCCAGACCTCGGCAAAATCCCAACATGCCACCCACCTCGGTGACGTCAACTGGCCACCCCGACTCCCCCTACCTCGACGGGCACACAATGGCACCACCCACCACGATTGTTAGTTAGTTGATTGAAGTGTGAGGCCGGTTTAGAGTGGGCCGGACCGTGAGAGCTGTGCGAAAAGTACCGTACCACAACGTGACGTCATATGACGTGTTGGGGCCTGTGCTCAACCGCTTGCCCCGGTCTCTTTTTCCCCTTGGCTGCCACACGTCAAGCTCTTCAGACATCTATAACTTACTCACCATGTCCTCGAATTCTATCGCGGTGGATACCCAGGGTACGGTCAGTGAACACCAGTCAAGCCCTCGATTTAGTAGTGCAACGTCCTCGCCTGCGGGTCTTGGTGGCTCGGACCCCATCGTCCAGTCAGAAATGATGGCCCGTATCCTCCACGAATTCAGTGATGCCACATTCTTCGTGGATCTGACTGCCGAGGGAGCTCCTTTGCAAGCTGACTCGAGCAAAGTTCGGCAAGTGCTTAATCGCCTCCGGGATCATGACAATATCACCCATACCACTCTACTGGGTAACAATCTTTCGACTGAGGACGCCCCGCGGCTCCCCAAAGGTTTCACGGTGGAGAGGTACTCGTATGCGCCCCTCACACATTTCCTCAACGCCATCGTCCACGCTGCCACAGAGTGCCTGACTCCTTGGACCCCACGTCACCTCAGCAATCTTCGGTTTCATCCTTATGATAAGGATATGTTAGACACAATTGACTCGAAGAAGCCTCTAAAGCCCGATATTTTGGGGCTTCTTCGCTCATCCCTTCCTCCTCAGGAGAAGATTTCCTGGAACGACCGCGATCTGGCCGTAATCGTCGAAGTCAAGAACGAGCCTCTGAAGCTAGTCAAGCAATTGTCGACATACGCCCGATGCTTCCTCTCAATTGATCGCAGACGCTCTTTCTCCATTACTATTGCATTTGACCAGCGAACGTCAAAAATGCATTTTATCGTTTTCCACCGCTCCGGCTTATCTTCTTCGCACGAACTATCCCTCCGTTCAGAGGCCGGATTCCAAAGTATTGTCAAGCATATAGTTGGAATCCTATCCATCCCAGACGAAGAAGCCTTCGGTCTAGACAGGACACGCTCTGGGGATGTGCATCGCATCAACAACCGGAACTACGAGATCGTGCGTCCGATTCACACGCGTGTCTGCGTGCGCGGTCGTGCGACAGCTGTATACGGTATAAGAGGTGCGGAATTGTCCTTTTGACTTGCCAACGCTCGAGCTCGACTTATGCATCCTGCATCCAGCATGTACCCCAGATACCCGAGTTACTACTCCCACACGATCCCGGCAGCTCACGCTCCCTGATGGGGTGACCGAACTACCCGAGAATATGGTGTACAAGTTTTCGTACCAGACCGAGGGACACTCTACGGAAGGTGACTTGTTATCTGGGTCCCTCGGCCAGTTCGGAATCGTCGACATCGTTGGCTCCTACACCTGCACTCTAGAGGACGCACCCTTTGGCTCAACGGTGCATCACATCAGGAATTCGACCTTTTGGCGCCTCTCCGATCAGTTTGTGGAGCGTCCCCCAGACAATAGATACTTGCATTGCACCGCGATGGCGCTCGAGGGACTTCCGCTCCTATATACCTCGGACGTGGAGGCGGGTATACCGAGTCCGGCTGAGCTATTGGAATCTATCCTTCACGCGATGATTGGTGAGAAGGGTTCGTCTTCATGTTTGTTCGATCTCTCACCATTCCCCATCGCAGGCCACTATAATCTATATCTCGGGGGTGTGCTGCACAGGGACGTTAGCAACGGAAATATTCTTCGCCTGCGGGAGCCAATCGAACGACCCCACAGCCGTTCCGCGAGCCTGTAGGTCTTACGCTTGTTCACGCCATACTTCTCTTCGAGTTTGTATTTACATGTTTCCCAGACTCAGACCCGAGCTTGGCGACGACGTGAATTTAAGCTCATGCCGAGGGTTTCTTGCCGATTTGGATCACGCGATCGAGTGGCGGAAGGTTCCCCCGACGGCATCGAGGGATCGATCGGTTCGTTGCACAGGATTGGATGTTCTTCTGTTCGCGCTGTTAACTATGTTATGTACTGCAGGGCACGCTACCTTTCATTTCCTTGCGCCTCGTCAACGCCTGGGCCGCGAACGAACCAACTCTGCACACGGCGGCTGACGATCTCGAGTCCTTTATGTGGGTTCTCGTGTGGTCGCTTGTCCATATATTAAAAAAATTCGCAACAATAACTGTCGAGTCTGCGACAATCAACCGTCTGGCTGACGCGTTTTCCAGTTTTGACACCAGAACGGTTCTCAGCAAGGGCCCCACCCTCACATACTGGCGAGACAAGGTCTTTAGTGGCCTCATCGAAGAGTGGTCAGATATTTCCGATGATTCTCACAAGTTTCTCAGGCGGTTTGAGGCTACTTCGTCGGCCGCGAATGACATGGACTCACAGAAAAGGGAGTGGGATAGACTCGAAAAGTACTGTGGAGAGGTTTACATCAAGTTCATTCGAGCCGGGTATGTTCACCTTGAAAACATCAGGGGTTATGGAGACTGGGAGGCCGTTATCGCTACAAATGGCGAAGAGTTGTTGAATAGGTAGAGTACGATTAGTAATCAAATACGCTACAGTTGATTAGCTCATAATGCATATGGGTTGGCGGGCCATTTTTGTTAGGCTCGGACCAGCCCGATTTTCGAACTCAGATGCTCCGCTCATTTCGCGTCGTCTCTCGTTCTCTCAACGGGCTGGGCTCAAATGTATAGGGAATGGGAGGTAAGGCCGTGAGAAATTTGCCTCAGTCATATTTTCGCACTCGTAAAATCCTCTCCATCCTCGAATCCTCCACGCGCCCTCTATTTTGGAAGCTTCTACCTCAAAATCAACAAAAACTGCGATGTATTACCCATTAACATTAAGTAGAATACATGTGAACTTTGTTTGAGGTTAATGAAGTGAGAAATCGAGAAAATTGTGCCGCTCTTCACGTGGCATAGGGTGTGGTGACGGAAATGGTGCGAAAATCCCAAGGTGTGGTGGGGCTGGATGTGCACGTGCTGTTGGAAGTGCGCGTTGACGGTATTGTGTGTTAGAAAATGGGGTTGGGGACGGGGTGGGCAACTCGAATGTGGGAGTCGAGTTATGTTGATGAGCGGCTGTGTGAGACCTTCCCGATGACGAAGCGATAATGGCGGAGTCGTGAAATGGGCTGTGGGGGTCAGAAATGTCGAAAGATTGAGGGTAAAAACGGGATGCAGCGGCAGGGACAGGGTTTGACGCAGCGCTCCAGCGATGGCTGAGCGGCATTGGTGTCTGTAACCGAAGGTCGACTGGAGGGTTAGGAGCAGGGGTGGAATAATGGGGAGGGTTCCGGGCGGCTGGTCGTTGAAGAGGTTGGGAATGGCTCAAGAAAGGTGTGCTCGAATGAACCCTCAGAGCCGGTGAGTGTGAGGGCGTTGACGTCACGTGCTGGCTTGACAGGGGTAGTTGGTACGGTGAGAGAGGGCCAAGCGGTGCGTTGGAGGGCACTATAGGATGTGAATGATAGAATGGCGATGTGGGCTGTGGTTGGTGCAGGAGTGGGGGAACTGGTGACGCAGTCAACGTCACGTGCTGACTTGACAGAGGTCGTCGGTATGGGGAGAGGGGGCCAAGCGGCGGTGCGTTGGAGGGCACGGAAAGGTGATATAATTGGGAGCGTGACATTGTTGGTGGCTGCAGCCTGGGTGCGTTGCTGGGTACAACGAACATGGGTTGCGGGAATGGGAGGTGGGGCGATTGGGTTTGCGACCAGGAAGATGTTTCTACAGTTGCGTTGCTCGAGCTGGGGGTATTGGTGACTGCATGCCGAGTCCGCTTCTGCTGCTGTGGGGCTTGTTCTGTGGAGGCGAAATGCGGGTCAATTGGAGTTGGAGAACGGGATCTCCTCCGTTTATGGTTGTGGGCAGCGTACTGTGTAGACCCGCTGCCATGTACTGCACCTAGCCCCGAATTGTGTTGATGTTCGGTGGCCGGATTTGGTATGGTGTTCTCACATTGAGGTTGAGATGAAACGATGACGGCGGTGACATCTGAGCCGTACATTGCCCAGGATATCCATTGCTGCGAGAGGTAACCTTCGACTGTTGATTCTGTGCACGGCGAAAGGCTTGCGAGCTTGTTGATGGCCTCTTCTGAGAGAATATATGAGGCTGGGAGGTAACGTGGGTGCTTGTCGTCAATCAAAACTTTTTGACGCCAATTTCGGAGCGCGGAGACGATCTTCAGGTTGGGCTGCTTGCTGTACGCAAGCTTCTTTGTCGTCGACTTTGGCCGGAGCCCCGGTCTGACCAGATCCAACAGGCTGGGGTCACAGACATCACAGCAAGGGACAATGGGTTCTGAACGAGCGCGTGAGACAACGAAAGGTGTTAGAAAATCAAAACAAACGTGGTGCGGGGTTTATGAAAACGGTACGAAGGACATTGCGTCGACACGATGTTGCTTGAACAAAAATGTAGGCTCCTTCGCTCTCATCGTCCTTGGAAAATGGAGGGTCACTGCAAGGCGTGAGCGTATCATTTGCGGCATTCCGAGCTCCCCGAAAGCGGCCGTGACTACGAGCGTAGTCTTTTTCTTCACTGGGTCGACTTGGAATATCTGTCGCCGCAGTCACTTGATTAGTATTACTAGCCACCTCTTGTTTTTTCTTGCCACGCTTCTTTGGCTGAGCCGTCCGGATGGAATACGCAGTTGGCTCTACAAGTAACACGGCCAGACCAACAGTGTTTGGTCCTCGAGCTGCGCGCCCGGCACGCTGAACAAAGCTTGACAGTTTGCCAGGTAACTTCCACTGAACAATAACGTCGATATCGGGGATGTTACAGCCCTGTTCGGAAAGTATTTAGCTGAGGCACAATGTGCTTAATGCGTGACGCACCATTCCAGCAGCATCCGTACACACTAGTACCCGAATCTTCCCAGATCTGAATTGATCCATGGCCACTGTTCTGTAGTCAATGCTATGTACGGCATTGTATGGGCGGATGATACTGTGCAAGTGGTTGGGGAGTAGCGTCCGTAGGTGGTCGATAATCTCAGCACCAACCTCAATATTGTCGGCATAAACCCATGTCTTCTTTAGGTCTTCGCCTTGTCTGACGTTTGCTGGGATAAGGAAGTTGAGGTCGGTATATGAGTGTAATGGGTCATGGATAGCACGGACGACGATGGAGACATTGGGCCGATCGTTGCCTAGGTTCTTGTAAACATATCCAGCTTGGAATTGAAGCTTCTGGGTAATGTCACGGCAGACTCTCTGAGTAAGCGATGCAGAGACAGCAATGACAGGGGTCGGCTTTGGTAGGAACGCACGGACGACTCCCAGTGAACCATATTTTTTGCGGAAAGCAGCACCCCAGTGGGATATGCAGTGGGCTTCGTCGACAATGATGGCATATACCCGAGAGAGCAAGTCGTGATTGCGAAGGACGTCGTTGATGAATCGCCGCGACAACATCATCTCGGGTGAGACGAGAACAATCTGGTAGCAGCCAGCACAGATTTCCTAGCGCTGAGGTTATCGAGTGGAACCGGGGAATGTGTGATCGATTCCTCACCTTTATGGTATCTGGTGTACATGGTCCCCTTGCACTATTGATGGCTATCGCTATGAGGTTGAAGTCGTTTTTGAAAGTCTCGACCTGTGCGGAAGCGTGAGTCACCATCATTGCGCAATAGACAGGAGTTAGGAGACCCATTACCATCTCGTTCTGAAGTCCAATGAGTGGTGAGACCATAAATGTGACACGTCCTTTATTTTTGGCCAGAGCGTATGGACCTGCAGCAATAGCTGTCTTGCCACTGCCAGTAGCAGCGTGGCAAAGAGCGTCTTGACCTTCTTCCTGAGCTTGTACCATTTCGACCTGAAATTGGCGCGGCTCTCTTCCACCAAGCATATGTTGCATTGCGTCATGCAGTCGAGAAATTTGCTCGGGGGTCATTTTGTCGCGTGTCGGCGCAGTGGTATTTCTCCCATTACCGCTGTGGCCGTTAGCGTGCTTAGAGCGTGATGGCATGGTGGCAAGCAGCTGCAGGAAAACAAGGAGCGGTCGACAATGACGACAATGACTTTGGAGACAAGTTGAAAATTTGGTTGCTCGGAGCAAGGGACTCGGAAAGCGCGTGATACTGAAAAAAAAAAAAAATTGCGTCCAAGCCTCCCAAGCCTCCTTCCGAGTCGTACGCAAACAATTCACGAACAAAGTCAGTGTATTCCGAGTCCTTTAGTACAGTAGAATAACACGAATGCGATGATCTGCGCCATTTACAGAGTCTATCAGCATTCAGCCGTCCAAAATGGAATGGCATCCATACCTTAGTGGAGAAGACCAGGACGGTCTACTCCCTCCTTCGTCACCGCCCATTATACAACCTTCGTCCCCTCTTACAGTGCTGGACAGATCAGAAGATGATCCTCCCACCATGCGCGCTTCATCCGGGTCACCTCTATCATCACCTCCGGAATCGCCAACACCAGCCCCACACTCCCTTGTGTTTTCTCTGGCCCCGGGATTGGTTCTAAATAACAGATGTTTAGAAGCTGGTGGTAGTGAGGACAGTTTCATACCATCGTCTCCAATCAGATCCCGTGACGATATGAGGCGAAAAGCTCAGAAAAAGCGAGACGAAGAGCGAGATGCACGCGCCAAGCAGGCGCGGGAACAAGAACAGCAGAGCCGGACAATTGCCTTCAAGGAGTGCTTAGACATTCTCTCGGCAAACAAACTAACGTTCGCAGAACTCACCGAATATGTATTCTTTCATGAAAACCAGACTCCTGATTGGCGGTATGAAAACTTCTTCATCAACAGAGGTCTTGTTACGCGCCTGCTTGACTTCTTCGTGTCGAGCAAGGTGAACAAAACATGTCAGGAAGACGTCAGAGACTGGGCGGAGTCCATGGTGCTGCAGACTATCAAAAAGGAAGTCAACACTGTTGATAAGTGACCTGTGCGCACTTAGCGGCTCAATGGACACGCAGATAACGGACTGCTTTAGATAAGATATATTGGACTTATGTAGATTAGATTATTATGATCTTTACAATCTCGGACTTTCTTATCTATGACATCATTGTACAATGACATCATGGACTCCTCTGGACTCCTATTGTATTTTGTCCTTGTACTCACTTCCTTTGTTTTATCTTTATAGTGATGTCACTATGATATCATAGTCTAGCCTTTTCTTGTTCTTTGCGCTCTTGTTCTCCTTCTGCACACTCCTTTGTGTCCCTCTATAGAACAACGCTCCTTGTATTGTGTGACTCTGTGTTACTTCTGTTGTACTAGTGTCACCCCTCTGTATAGTATAAGTAGAGTACCCTGTACGCTCTGGCACCACACCAGTTCCTCATCTGTTGTGTGCCAGGTATGTTTCTGTTCCTGTATAAACACCAGTTCCTCATCTGTTGTGTGCCAGACACCCCATCTGCTTCACCTGCAAGATTACTCTGTTGCTGTTTCCAGTCACCTTCTATATCTCACCACAGTCTACCCAGTCACTGTGAGTATAGTCCTTTATGTGCACTGTTCATCAGGTTATGGGCCCTGGTGCCCTAGCCACTCCACTTGGCTGGTCACTGTGTTCCTAGGATCACACACCAGGCCAAGGTCTGTCTGGGGCCTCACCAGCCTTGCCCAAGGCAGTGGACACTGGGGCGCCAGTGGTCCCTGCTGAGGAACCTCCTGCTATGTACTGCCCAGTAGTCCTACTTTCATCCCTACTGTTTTCCTAGCCCCTGCGCTATGCGCAAGGAGATTGGGTCTGGTAGCCCTTCAATCCATATCCAGGTGTGCATGGCCCACTGGGCTGTGTATTGTGGAGCTTAGCGCCAGCTGTCTCTGGTGCTCCACACTGGGCGCAGGATCTCCTCACCATGGGAGTGTAAAACCTGGTTCAGACTCTGGGGGGTGTTCACCACTATGGTGTTCTGCAACCAGATACCTGCCTTGTAGCGGCAATGGGAAAGGATTCAGTAAAGCCACTAGTGGCGATGAGGCAACCAACAGGCCGAGGAGGCTGAGGTAGACAGCCTTGGGCTCTGAAAGCATTCATTCCATATCCCCCTGACGCAAACTAGTGAGCCGTGTCCTAGACACATCCTGGCTGGCAGCTGGCTCCTAGTATGGCAAAGGGATCTTCCATCCTGGGCCTAGCCCTTGTATCACTGGCATACCACAGGAGGCAGGACGCGTTAGCGTTCTGGCCTTACAGATTCACAGACAGGAGTGGTATCCCCACCATATCTTGCAAACTGTTAGAAGCACTGTCGCTGACTGCTCCTCGGCGACAGATAAATCATCCCCATGTCTGCCACCTCTTCTCGCGCTGCCTCGCCCACTGGTATTGCCACCACTAGTGCGGCTGCAGGAGCCACGGCAGGTGCCTCAACCGGCCTGCCCCCAATTACTTCTGAGTCCACACCCTCTACATGCATAGCCAATGCGTATTCTACAACCTTCGGCATGCCCTCTGGCATTCGCCTCGAGCAATTCGATGGGACTCACTGGAACGAGTGGTCCGGGACACTTGAGGCCATCCTCACTCTACATGAAGCTGAGGATGTGTTCACCTGTCACACCCCGCCCACTGGAGTCTCCCCTGAAGAATGGGAATCCATCCAGCGTCGATCCAAGGCGTACCTCCGCCTATATCTTAAACCAGACGTCTACTCCCTCGTTGCCGATCCATATGCCTACCCCACCTTCGCTGCGAAGTGGGACAAGCTAAAGGACGTATATGCTGGTGCTTCGGGCAGCACCACCATTTTTAATTTGTGGATCCAGTTAACTCAAGCCCGCCTCGACGACTCCGCACCTATGGCCTCCCAATTGGCCAAGCTCAATGAGCTGCGGGTCGGCCTTTCCAACGCACAGATGGGTGTCACTGACGTCCAATTCTGTCTCATTCTTCTCCATGCCCTGCCAGCCTCCTATGAGGTTCTGGCATCTAGCTGCGGGGAAGTTGAAGGACACTGGCAACAAGGCTGCCAACTCTCATGTACTTGTACCTACCACCGCCTCCATTAAGGAGGTCAGTGATGAACCGGCCATTGATTGGGCCACAAATACAGTTGGAGTTGCCTTGTATGCTGCCTCACGTGTGCGTTGGATGATGGACAGTGGTGCCACACACCACATCACACCACATCGGTCTGACTTCAAGGACTACACCCCGTGTAAAGGTGCTGTGCGCCTGGGTGATAAGTCCACAATCGACCAAATTGGTGTAGGCTCCGTCGTCTTCAATACGAGCCAGGGCATTCCTATCACCCTCAGTAATGTGCTGCACCTCCCACAGGTGAAGACACGCTTCTTGTCGACGCGTGCCTTAGCACAAAAGGGTGCGGAAGTGGCCTTTGACAGTGGCTCATTTAAAATATCTGTCAGTAAAAAATGTGTAGCTGTTGGCTACTTGGAGGACAACCTCTACTGGTTGGACGCTTCAAGCATTGGCCTCAATGCTCACATCAAAAGTGCTGCCACCACTCTTGATATCTGGCATCAGCGCATGGGACACATCTCCCCTGCTGCTCTTAAGTCGTACGGTCCCTCTGCCACTACTGGCATGGATATTGACAGCTCTACTACGCACACTGCTGTGTGTCGTGGGTGCGAGTTAGGCAAATCCACTCGCCAACCCTTCTCTGCGTCCTCCACCAAGAGGACAACCCGTATCTTTGAGATTGTACACAGTGACCTCGCCGGTCCAATGCAAACTCAGTCCCTACAAGGCTCCGCGTACACCGCCACCTTCATAGACGACCACTCCAAGCACGCAGTGGTGTACTTCATTAAGTCGAAGGATCAGTTTGTGAAAGCGCTGCAGATATATTTGGCCTGGGGTGAAACCCAGACGTCCCATAAACTGCGCGCACTCCACTCTGACCGTGGAGGCGAGTACATGGCGAGCCAAGTACAGGACATTCTCAAGCAGAGAGGGATAGAGCATCACCTTACGATGCCAGGTTCACCACAGTCGAACGGGAAAGCTGAGCGGTTTAACCGCACCATTACGGATAAGGCAATGGCCATGCTACATACAGCAGGCATGTCTAAAGGCTTCTGGGAGCACGCTATGAGCACTGTGGTACACATCTATAACCGCTCTCCCACCCGTACGCTTAAGTGGCGCACACCTTATGAGCTCTGGTACTCTGGCAAAGTACCAGATGTCTCTCATTTACGCGTCTTTGGATGCAAGGGGTACATGCACGTACCCGCTGATAAGCATCGCAAATTGGATGCGAAGGCTATTGAAGTCATGCTTATTGGGTTTGAGCCCGAATCTAAGGGCTATAAGCTCTGGGACCGCCAAACCCGCTCTGTCCGTTTGTCCAGGGATGTGACATTCGACGAGAGCAGCTTCCCGTCCCTCCAGGGTGTTGAGCCACACCCACAACCTTCTCAAGTGGCCTCACAACCACTACCTCCACCAGTGATTGCTGTACCTAGCACATCGGCGTTACCACCACAGCGAGTACCCTCCCCTGCACACTCAGATAGTAGTGAGGAGGAGGATGTTGAGGATATACTAGACCCCAAACAAGAGCGTCCCCACACGCCACCACCACCTGCACCACCCACTCTTCCTGTCACGCCCAAGCGTGAGCAGCCCACTCCCACTTCGCCACCACCGCGTCAAAGCGCAACGCGCATTATGCGCCATGTCCCTCCTCCCTCTCCAGATATGCCGGGAGGTTTTGAGGACTGTGCACAGCGAAGTCAGCTGTTGTGCGAAATGGACAATGCGCCTAGACGCTCTGCCCATGCGCCTATGCCCAATCTGTTACGATTCTCGTCTTTCTGTACGATAGGTCTTATCTGCTTATCTACCTTGTCTCGCGTTCGCGTGTACGTTTGCCCGTGTTCCGCTTCAATTCGGTCTTCGCCTCTTATCTCGCACCAACCCCATGACCGCAGGGAAGCCAGGGCTGTGACTGTGACTTCTAGGACCCGCTGACGTCATTTGAGCCCCGCGTGCCCCCGCGGGATTCCCTTATACCTTTTACGGACTTCCCCTTTGCACTTCCTTATTAGCTCGCTGGGGCCCGTACCTCAGGATCGCGTCATATGTTTGTACTTCACAAACAACCTGTAGTAGTATATAAGTTACGCTCTACCTAGCTTGTACGGTAGACTTGACTTCTTGTGTAATACCACAATCGTCTTTGCCTCACGAACGACTTTGACTCGCCCTTGCGCTTGAGTCCCTCTTCGCTCGCCTTTTCGCTTGAGTCCCGAACTTCCGCTAATATCCTTGTGTCCCTGGGAGACCAAGTGATACTTGTTCATCACCGAACTGAACCTTAGCCGGTTCCCGCCTAGTCGATCCCGTTGACTTACCGAAGTACACGTCGTACTTAACGCCCCTGTGGTGGCGTTACATTAAGTCAAGTCTCCCACAGTGGCGACGTCTAGTCGCAGCCGAACCAAGTTTAGGCCCGAATATATTGACCGTCTTAGCTCGGACGAATTATCAGACAGAGTTAAGGGAACCGCGGTCTGGGCAGAACACAACGGAGTCGAAGGATACTTTATCTTTGACCCCTCGACACGATCGTATCGACAAATCCATTACCTCGACGACAGGCACCTCTGGGCCTTTATTGAATATTCCCCATCTGAAGGAGCGTGGTACACTACAGGACCAGTACCCCTCACCCTGAATACCGGACCCTTGGGATCCTCCAATCCTTCGGGCATTAGTATCGATCCCCCCAGCACCCCATCCCCGAGTGTATCCGTACCAACAACCAACCTCCCCTCCTCAGCATTCCCATCATACACCATGGCTCAGCCAGGACAAGCATCCGCAAGTACCACCCTCACGAGTGGAGGAGGTATACCCAGTGGAAGTGGAGCGCCTGCCGGAGGAACTCCCGCCAGCGGTGGCGGTGGCGGTGGCGGTGGCGGTGGTGGTGGCGGTGGACCGGCGCCAGCCGGAGGACCTGCACCAGCCCCTGGTGGCAACGGTCGCCTGGGAGGAAATCCCCCACCCGAGTTTGACGGAAATCGAGAAAAGAGCAAGGCATTCTTACGCACCTTCAAACTATACTGCGGAATGAACCCAACGGTGGATCTGCTCGCAGTACCAGGACAACGAGCCATGGCCTTCCTCTCTTACATCCGAGGGCCGTTAGTTGACGATTGGGTTGACGAACAGATGAGATGGCTCGAAGACCAAATAGCAGCAGGGGTCCTACGAACTCAGAACAACCTCTGGAATGAGGTAGAGACCCGATTCCTGCAAGCGTATACCGACACCGCGGAACAGACGAAGGCCCGCAAAGCCTTACAAACGTTAGCGATGAAAGGAGAAGATATTGACTCTTACATCGCCCAATTCGATAACCTGACCACGAAAGCCGGGTATGGCCCGGACGAAGCCACAACATTGGAGCTATTCCAGGATGGGCTCCCGAATCAGTTAGTCATTAACGCCATCCGCTTCCAACACCCCGTTACGTGGGAAGATTGGAAGCGAGCTGCCCGACTACAACAGGCTGAGTACTTGGTTTTGAAGGACCGACTCGGCAAGAACCGCACCCCGCGCCAAAAGAAGGGAGGGCATAACCGCGAACAGTGGGTACAAGCCCTCAACAAGAATCGCGACCCAAACGCCATGGATGTTGGACGCGCCCGAGCCTCCGTGGCTCTCACCGACGCGGACCGAATCCAACTCCAAAAGGAGGGGCGTTGTTTTAGATGCCGTGCTACGGGGCACATCTCGCGTAACTGCCCACAAAAGAGCGCTCGAATTGCTACTTCCTCCACGACCACCCAACCAGCTTCCATCTCCGCTCCCCCGTCCGTATCAACTCCCGCCGTCACTACTGTCGCCATACAATCTAACCGCGTACTTTCGACGGAAGAGCAGGCTGAAGCACAGATCGCTGCGATGAGAGCACAACCCCCAGAGGTACGAGACCTCATGGTAGAAAAGCTGTTCGCGAAGGAGGATTTTCTCGACGCTTGAACCCGACGGCCTGGGCTAGAGCACTCAATGTAAACGTGTACCATAGCAGATACCGATCCATGCGAATCCCAGTACTCTTTAAATCTGCACACGCGACGGCCGAACGACAAGTACTCCTAGATTCAGGAGCAACGGACAATTTTATCTGCGCCTCACTTCTAAAACGGCTGCAGATTGGAACACGTGATGTCACGCAACCAATACGCATTTGGAACGTGGACGGAACTCACAACCAGGACGGAGCAATCACCCAATATACTGATCTGAACGTCCGTACCGGAAACGACACTAGAACACTTCACTTCCTAGTAACGAATTTGGGAAGGGACGAAGTCATACTGGGCTACCCATGGTTCTCTGCGTTCGAACCCCTTGTAAAGTGGGGAGAAGCGACGCTGAACGAGGACTTCCAGCCAGTTGTCATATCCAGCCTCCAGTCATCGGACGAAGCCACGCCCGTGGAAGCATCCATACGGGCGTTGGAGACGTATCAACTCGATGAGGAGGCTTGGGAACAAATCGCAGACGACGACCAAGAACCATGTGTGGCGTTACTACGAAAAACCACGACAGCGTCTGAACTAGCGCAGCAGGAGGCGGCCAAGCGAGAGGTACGCACCTTTGAAGAAATGGTACCACCAGAATATTGGCGGTACCGTAAGGTGTTCAGCGAGGAAGCATCCCATCGCCTCCCGCCGAAGCGCCCGTGGGACCATGCCATCGACTTAACACCAAGTGCGCCCGCGACAATGGACTGTAAGGTGTACCCGTTGACCCAAGAGGAGGATAAAGCCCTCGACATATTCCTCGCCGAACAACTAGAAAGGGGATACATTAGACCATCGAAATCCCCATACGTTTCACCATTCTTCTTCATAAAGAAGAAAGACGGGAAGCTCAGACCCGTACAAGACTACCGACGACTGAATGAAGTCACCGTCCGCAACCACTACCCGCTACCACTAATTCCGGAACTCATTGACAAAATTCGCGATGCACGACTCTTCACGAAGCTAGACATCCGTTGGGGATATAATAACATTCGTGTAGACGAAGGAGACGAGTGGAAAGCTGCCTTTAAAACGAATAAGGGAGCTTTCGAACCGCTTGTGATGTACTTCGGACTCACAAATTCCCCCTCAACGTTCCAAGCAATGATGGACTTCACGTTCCGAGGACCGGTGTTAACGAATGAAGTAATCGTGTATATGGACGATATCCTAATCGCAACCGTCGATGACCTCGCACGTCACCGGGAACGAGTCCATCAGGTCCTGACCATATGCGAAGAGAACGACCTCTACATCAAACCAGAAAAATGCGAGTTCGAAGTACGCGAGACGGAGTACCTAGGGCTTATCATCGGATACGGGAAGCTGCGCATGGATCCCGTAAAAGTACGAGGAATCCGCGAGTGGCAACCCCCAAAAAGCCTCAAGGAAGTGCGTGCCTTTATCGGCTTCTGCAACTTCTATCGTCGGTTCATCAAAGGATTTTCGACACTCGCACGCCCCCTCCACGACCTTACAAAAAAGGACACCCCATGGCATTGGGGGGCAAACCAACAACACGCGTTTGAACGCATCAAAGACCAGATATGTCAAGAGCCAGTCCTCCTCTCCCCCGACCTAGCAAAGCCCTTCGAAATGGAAGTGGACGCGTCCAACGTCGCCATTGGCGCCGTTCTCAACCAATTAGGGAGCGATCAAAAGCTCCACCCAGTAGCGTTCCATTCAGAATCATTATCCCAAGCTGAACGGAACTACGACATCTACGATCGAGAGTTACTTGCAGTGGTCAAAGCGTTGCGCGCCTGGCGCACCTACCTCGTCGGCTCTCCTCACAAAATCATCATACACACCGATCACGCCAACCTTCAGTATTGGAAGGAACCGCGAAAAATCAGTCGACGAGTGGCACGCGAATTCCTAGAATTATCAGAATACGACTTCGTATTAAAGCACGTATCTGGAATTCGGAATGGTCGCGCAGACGCCCTATCTCGACGAGCCGACTATGCACCAGGCGACGGAGATAATGACGATGTCATCGTCCTCCCAGCAGACCGCTTCGTCCGAGCCACGGAGATATCAATGCACGACATGGACATTTGGACCCAAATAGCGCAGAACCTTGATGAAGCACAAGTGCTGCACTGGGTTGAGCCGCACAGTCTGAAGAAGCACGGAGGATTATGGTGGAAAGGCGACGCCCTCGTCGTTATCGGGGATAACGATCTTAAGCGGGGGGTAATCACCTTTTTTCACGACACACCCGCAATGGGACACCCCGGAATCACAAACACCTACGAACTTTTACGACGAGACTACTGGTGGCCTAACATGCGCAAAGACGTCGAGGAGTACGTCAAGGGCTGCGCCACATGCCAAGCCAACAAAATTAATCCCCACCGACAAAAACCACACCTATTCCCCATCGCAACCGACCCAGACGCAGAACCCTTCGAAGTCGTAGCCATGGATTTCATTACAAAACTACCACAGTCTCAAGGATACGACTCGATACTCACCATCACCGACCACGACTGCTCCAAAGCAGCCATCTTCATCCCGTGTAACGAAACGATCACAGCGGAAGGCGTAGCCCGGTTATACCTTCGCCACGTCTACCCCCATTACGGCATACCCCGAAAACTAATCACCGATCGAGACCCCAGATTTACATCCACATTCATGACACAACTCTGCCAAGTTCTCGGAATCAGGCAGAATATCTCGTCGGCGTATCACCCCCAAACAGATGGGCAGTCGGAACGCACCAATCAATGGCTAGAACAATACCTACGCCATTGGAGCAACGTGCAACAGGACAACTGGGCAGAGGCCCTCCCCGTAGCACAGTTCGCACATAACGCGTGGCCCAACGCAACGACGAAACACTCCCCCTTCTCACTCATTATGGGGTGGGAACCACGTACTAACTGGGTCTCGAAACCCACGACCTCTCCGTCAGTTGACCAACGGTTGGAAGATATGGGCAACTTCCGACAACATGCACAAGACTGTATCAAACACGCCCAAGAACTCATGGCAAAGCGAGGACGCACTCGCTTCGTTCCTTATCAAGAAGGGGCGCAAGTGTGGTTAGAGGGGACAAACCTTAAAACGTTCTACCCCACTGCCAAGTTAGCCCCTAAACGCCACGGGCCGTTCCGCATCAAGAAGGCCCTGTCAGCGGTGTCTTACGAATTAGAACTTCCAGAGTCATGGAAGATTCACCCCGTGTTCCACGCCAACCTCCTCACCCCATATAAGGAAACGGAGCTACACGGGGCAAACTTCACGCGACCCCCTCCTGACCTTATCGATGGCGAAGAAGAGTTCGAAGTGGAGCGAATCCTCGGGTCGAGAATCCACGGCCGAGGGCGTAAGCTCCAATTTCTGATCAAATGGAAGGGATTCCCCGTGAGCGATAGTTCGTGGGAACCCTTCGAGAACGCCCAGCATGCACCTGACCTCATCGCCGACTTCTATCGGCATAACCCAACCGCCGAAGGGGCTGGACGAAAGATATAAGAACACACCCCGCAAACCCACACAATGCACTCCCCTCTTACTCCTCACACCATGACGACTACTCCTATTACGTCTAAAATTCCCTCGCGCCCACCGGCGCAACTCATACTCGAACAACTGACCGTACCATCGCAGGATCAGGGTGTCCCCTCTCAGCCAGAGGGTTGTACGCCGTACTCTGTGATCCCTAGCCCTGCTCCTCCCGTCCTATCCCTCATCGCTCCCGCTCTCGATCGCCTCGCGCGAGAAGGAGCCACCACGTCACTACTCGCCCTGACCGCCCCACCTGTTGACACCCCAATAACCGTACATGTCCCACTCGTCCCCACTCCCCCGTTCCCTCCCGGGATCGATCACGTACCCACACCGACCACCCAACCGCGTATCGTCGAGCCCGACCCAACCATAGCCTTCCTCCAAGACGAGGAAGAAGAGGAAACTGTAGACCTGGGACTCCCCTTCCTTCGCAACGACCCCGAGCTCACCTTCCTCTATTTCCCCATGAAGATTGGGACCGCGGGATACCCAAAACAAATCGCGCGTTTCATTTACTATCGGAAGAATTATCAGGAGGTCGTAGGAACCATGGGAAGGGGGCACCCGTGCTACGTACAGTCGGTCTACCTACAGGGGGTATACGAAGGACAACTTCCCCAGCACGTCACAGACCAACAACTCGCCATGTTCCACCCCCACGACCCCCGCGCCATATGCATCAACGAAGTCCTGACGGAGTTGCGCAGCGTCCGCATCCACGCGGATGTATCCCGACTCCGGGAATGCCTCCTGCGCAAGGACGCGATTGCAGTTCGCGAGTCCGAGCTTCGACGGCTGGAGACGGACCTCACGCGGGATCGTTTCCACATGGACATGGATCTCGCGAGTGTGCGGAAGCGACTGCAGTACGCGCGTGTCATACCACTCATATCCGAGAAGTTCGACGAGCTTCAGGCCAAGCTCGTACGTCCGAGATCTACCCCCGAGGCCATCCCTATTCCCCCACGCGCCAGAGGCCCTTGCGAGATGCCTCGCCTTCAGGGAGAGAGCAGCAAGCGAGCTCGCAAGTGCTTCCAATGCAAGTCGACGGACCACTTGATCGCGCAGTGCCCTCAATGGAGGGCCAAGCAGCCGTGTCAGTGGTGTGGCAGTCGTACTCATCAGTACGATGTGTGCCTTATCCGTCGAATCTCCCCTATGTCCCCCGCTTATATCGACCCAGATGACCGCCCTCGGTGGTGCGGTAAGTGTCTGCGGTATGATGCCAAACACGAAGAAATACATTGCCCTCAGTATGAGCAATGTCGAGAGTGTGGTGAGCGAGGTCGTCATCTTTTCCTGCGTCGGCATACCTGTCCCCACCCCCCATCGCCGACTCCCGACACAGTGCCAGTCGAAGATGACTGGTACTACACCAGCGACTAGTCGAAGCCGTGGCGACTTCGAATCTGACGGGGGGGTAATGTTACGATTCTCGTCTTTCTGTACGATAGGTCTTATCTGCTTATCTACCTTGTCTCGCGTTCGCGTGTACGTTTGCCCGTGTTCCGCTTCAATTTGGTCTTCGCCTCTTATCTCGCACCAACCCCATGACCGCAGGGAAGCCAGGGCTGTGACTGTGACTTCTAGGACCCGCTGACGTCATTTGAGCCCCGCGTGCCCCCGCGGGATTCCCTTATACCTTTTACGGACTTCCCCTTTGCACTTCCTTATTAGCTCGCTGGGGCCCGTACCTCAGGATCGCGTCATATGTTTGTACTTCACAAACAACCTGTAGTAGTATATAAGTTACGCTCTACCTAGCTTGTACGGTAGACTTGACTTCTTGTGTAATACCACAATCGTCTTTGCCTCACGAACGACTTTGACTCGCCCTTGCGCTTGAGTCCCTCTTCGCTCGCCTTTTCGCTTGAGTCCCGAACTTCCGCTAATATCCTTGTGTCCCTGGGAGACCAAGTGATACTTGTTCATCACCGAACTGAACCTTAGCCGGTTCCCGCCTAGTCGATCCCGTTGACTTACCGAAGTACACGTCGTACTTAACGCCCCTGTGGTGGCGTTACACAATCCCCGCTATTTCTCAGCGGATAATGTGGCCATGCGCGGCAGACGGTTGGGATATGCGGAGCTGTTAGCTGCAGCTTACATAGGAAGAGATCCTGCATCTTATGCAGAGGCCATGCGGTCTGTGGATGCAGATGAGTGGACTAAGGCGTGTCAGTATGAGATGGACGCACTTGCCCATAACGGCACATGGGAGTTAGTAGATCTCCCGCCTAATCGTAAGGCAGTAAAATCCAAATGGGTCTTCAAGCTCAAGGCGGATGGCCGCTACAGAGCTCGCTTGGTGGCTAAGGGGTTTACACAAATCCCTGGCATTGATTTTGATGAAACCTTCTCTCCCGTCGCACGATTCGAGTCGCTGAGATTACTTCTGGCGTTGGCCGCACTGGAGGACTGGCACATCCATCAGATGGATGTCAAGTCTGCATTCCTCAATGGTGTGCTTGACGAGGAGATTTACATGGAGCAACCACAAGGGTTCATCACCACTGGTGCAGAGACGAAGGTGTGTCGCCTAGTCAAGGCGATATATGGTCTCAAACAAGCCTCCCGTGCATGGAACTTGCAATTCCATGGAGTGTTACTTACACTCGGCTTCAAGTGGACGTTTGCCGATGCCAGCGTATATGTGTTGCCTCAACGAGAGGGGGATGATCCACTCTTCGTTATCGTTTACGTTGACGACATCACTATATTGGGTGCCTCGCTGGAAAGGATTAAGCGTTTGAAGTCAGATCTTTCTGAACGCTATGAGATGACAGATCTCGGGGAGATAGAGTCCTATCTTGGTATGCGCATTGTGCGCGACCGCTCCCTCAGACGCATCGAAATAGATCAGTCTGGCTATGTCAAGGATGTCCTTGAACGCTTTGGCATGTCTGATGCCACTCCACACTCCACACCCTTGCCCGCTGGTGCTGACGAGCACCTTCATAAATATACGGGTCAGGCTACTGCCTCTGACATTACGCACTACCAGTCACTCATTGGTAGTCTGCTGTACGTTCAGATTGGTACTAGACTGGACATCTCCTTCGCTGTGTCACGTCTGGCGCAGTACGCAGCGAATCCTTCACCACAACATCTGCGGCTTGCGCAATACGTTCTGGCTTACTTAGTAGGCACTGTGGACATGCGGATAGTCTACGATGGCGCCAGTGGAGACGGCCTTCATGGCTACTCTGATTCTTCCCTGGGTGACCAGGTTGACGACAGACACTCCACTTCGGGTTATGTGTTCCTTTTAGCCAATGGTGCAATAAGCTGGTCTTCGCGAAAGCAAAAGACAGTGGCCCAAAACACTACAGAGGCGGAATACATGGCCATGACCGATGCGGCCAACCAAGCCGCTTGGTATCAGAGCTTCCTTGTGGAACTCGGGTACGAGGTCAATGACCCCATCCCACTGCATGGTGACAACAAGGGTGCCATTGACTTGGCCTTGAACCCTGTCACTGGGAGGCGATCGAAGCACATTGCCATTAGGCATCATGTCATAAGGGAATACATCGAAAAGGGGACCATCACCCTCATTAGAACCCCCACTGCGGAAATGGTTGCGGACGGCTTTACCAAGTCGCTTGCGCGTGTCCTGCTGCAGCAACACAATGTTGACATGGGCTTGTGCTAGTCCAAGATTGCTGATCACGGGGAGATGTTGATAAGTGACCTGTGCGCACTTAGCGGCTCAATGGACACGCAGATAACGGACTGCTTTAGATAAGATATATTGGACTTATGTAGATTAGATTATTATGATCTTTACAATCTCGGACTTTCTTATCTATGACATCATTGTACAATGACATCATGGACTCCTCTGGACTCCTATTGTATTTTGTCCTTGTACTCACTTCCTTTGTTTTATCTTTATAGTGATGTCACTATGATATCATAGTCTAGCCTTTTCTTGTTCTTTGCGCTCTTGTTCTCCTTCTGCACACTCCTTTGTGTCCCTCTATAGAACAACGCTCCTTGTATTGTGTGACTCTGTGTTACTTCTGTTGTACTAGTGTCACCCCTCTGTATAGTATAAGTAGAGTACCCTGTACGCTCTGGCACCACACCAGTTCCTCATCTGTTGTGTGCCAGGTATGTTTCTGTTCCTGTATAAACACCAGTTCCTCATCTGTTGTGTGCCAGACACCCCATCTGCTTCACCTGCAAGATTACTCTGTTGCTGTTTCCAGTCACCTTCTATATCTCACCACAGTCTACCCAGTCACTGTGAGTATAGTCCTTTATGTGCACTGTTCATCAGTCATGCCCCTGTGACTCCAGTAGTTTAGTAATGAAGTCGAGCGCTATCGTTTCGAATGGCTTAGCGTCGGCCTTTGGTGTGATAGGTACGAGCGGGGCCCTCGTCGGGCGGTTGTTGACCTTGTGTCGTTGGCATTCCGCGCATCCCTGAACGTATTCGGTTATGTGTTTCGCCATTTCGGCCACCAGTAGTTCCGTTCGATGATCCTTGCCGTTCGTTTGATTCCTGGGTGACCGTAGACTGGGGGGTTGTGGTGATTCGCAATGATCGTGCGAATTTCATCTGGTCCTCCTGTGATTACTCGTGCGCCTTGGCGGTACCAGGTCCCTTCAACCTTTTTGAGTTTGTGCAGGTCTACCCAGGGGTGTACGGTGTTTTCGTCTTGTTCGTGTGTCTCTGGGGTTTGCGTGGTGAGGGTTCGTGCGAATACCTTTTCTGGTAGGACTATGACCCCTTCGTTGTCCCTTTTGCCTCGGTTGTAATCTGGTCTTCTCGATAGTGCGTCTGCGTGGCTGTTACTTGTCCCTTTGATGTGATGGATCTCGAAGTCATATTCCATGAGCTCCAAGACTTCTCTAGCTATGTGACGACTTATCTTTTGTGGCGACTTCCAATGCGTAAGGTTGAGGTGGTCAGAGAAGATTTTAACTTTATGCGGTGATCCTGCTAGGAAGTGTCTCCAGTGTCTTAGGGCCTTGACAATGGCTAGGAGTTCCAAATCGTAGATGTCGTAGTTGCGTTCCGCTTCATTTAGGGTTGCTGAGAAGTATCCAATGGGGTGGCGTTTCCCGTCTTGTTTCTTTTGAAGGAGGACTGCGCCTACTGCGTACCCAGATGCGTCTACCTCGAGCTCGAATTGGTCCGTTAGTGTGGGGTGGGCTAGTACTGGTTCGCTGGTGACCAGGTCTTTGAGGGTCTGGAATGCCTTTTCTTCGTCTTTACCCCATGTCCATTCGGTGTCTTTGCGCGTGAGTTTGTTGAGGGCTCGTGCGTGTGTGGCAAAACCACGAATGAAGAGTCGGTAAAAATTGCAAAAGCCTAGGAAAGATCGCACGTCACGTACTTTCATGGGTGTGGGCCAGTCGCGTATGCCAGCAATTTTTATGGGGTCCATGCGAGTCACCCCCTTTTCAAGAATTACCCCCAGGTAATCCATACGCGGTTGGTGGAATGTGCACTTGGACGGTTTGAAGTAGAGGTCGTGGTCCATTGCCACTTGAAGTACTGCGCATATGGCATCTATATGGGCTTGGAGTCCAACGTTTTCAAGGGTTGCTATGCCAATGTCGTCCATGTAAACGCGAATGATTGTGCCCATAGCCGCGAAGACGCAGATCGTGTCACCCAGTAAGTCGTTCATCATGTTCTGGAAGGTGGCTGGCAAGTTCGTGAGTCCGAAGTACATAACTAGGGGTTCAAATAGTCCATATTTCGTTTTGAACGCCGCTTTGTGTTCGTTGCCTTCCTTGATGTGCATGTTGTTGTACCCCCAGCGGATGTCCAGTTTGGTGAAGATGCACCCATTTCCGAGGTCGTTTATGAGTTCCGACATGAGAGGTAGGGGATATTGGTTGCGCACCGTGCAGGCATTGATATGCCTGTAGTCCTGTACGGGTCTTAGTTTCCCGTCTTTCTTTTTGATGAAGAAGAACGACGAGGTGTAAGGGGATTTCGACGGTCGGATGTACCCTAGTTTGAGCTGTTCATCTAGCCATTCGCGCAACTGGCCGTCCTCATCCTGTGACATGGGGTAGACTTTACAGTCGATGCTGGGGGGTGTGCCGGGTTTGAAGTCGATTGCATGGTCCCATGGTCGCGAAGGTGGAAATTGGTGTGATGCCTCTTCGCTGAAGATTTTCGCAAATCGTTGGTATGGTTCGGGGATGGTTGTGACAGCGGTTTCTTGGTTAGCGGCGATGGCAAGTTCAGTGGCTGTGGTACGTATCTGGCATTCCTCCTCGAGTTCCTGGACTGCTTCTTCTGCCTCGTTTCTGGTCATAGCGCCGGCGATGGTGGTTTGCGTTTCTGTGGGGTTGATTGATTGGAGTACTACGGGGAGGGCGTTTTCGTGGATTGTGGCATGTGCCCAGCTAATAGTAGGCTCGTAAGTGGCTAACCAGGGGTATCCGAGGACGAGGTCTTCGTTTCCTATGTCTGTAACTAGGAACCTCATGACCTTAGATGCCCCATTGGTTTGAACGTTTAGGTCGACGAAGTGAGTGATGGACCCAGCTTTGTTCTCCATGTTGTCTATGTTCCATATTTTCTTGGGCTTTTCAAGGGTTTGAAGCCCAAGGCCCATTTGTTTGGCAAAGGTGGGTCTTATGAAGTTGTTGGTTGCTCCAGAATCTACGAGCCCTTTTATGTCGGCCATGGAGTAACTTGTACGAATCGAGACTGGAATTCTAAGTGACTGGTAGCAAGTCATGATTACAGAGTTACAATTAACTGCCCTCACCCAGGCCGATGGGTTTAGGTGTCCTGAAAACCCTCTTGGGTCCACAAGTTCTTGAATACGAGATCCTTAACCTCATCGCTAGCCCCCCTCAATGTTTCCATCCACTCTTTGGCTTGTTCCTGTGGGGTGGTTTCTGCCCGTCGCACCGTCGTGGGTTCTTGACCATAGTAACCGGTGTCTGCGCCTCGGTTTGTGCTTGCATATGGTTGGGCCAGCTGTCTTGGTTTTCTGGGGCGTGTGCACTCTCGTGAGAAGTGGCCTGGTTGATTGCAGTTATAACAGATTACTTCCCTCATATCGTGACGCTGTCCCCCTCCACGATTTTGCCCTGGTCCTCCTCTCGGTGGGAATGGGGGGCGTTGGTAGTTTTCTCGGTTTGGGTCTCCTACTTCGGCGAGGCGTGCGTGGGTGCGGTCTGCTGACGTATCCATGGCGTCTGGGTCGTGGCGAGGTGGTGGAAACCTTGGTGGTGCCCATTGTGGGGCGTATCCTCGGTTTTGCTGTGGTCTGGGTGGTGGTGGTGTACGTGGGGTGGTGTTAATTCCCAGGCGGGCGCGCAGGTGTATGTACTGCTTCTGCCTTCGGAGCGCTGCTTCTTTCCATTCGTTGAAAGTTTGAGGGTCATCTAGCTCATAGATTTTCGTAAATAGGGCTTTTGGAAGTCCCGCCGTGAATCAGTCCAAGGTTTGGCGGTCGTTAAGTTGGTAATCAGCCTTCCGCGCCAGTTGTTCGAAGTTGGTGATGTACGAATCAATGTCGTCCCCGATCATTTTGAATCCTTTGGCCAGCGTGGCTTGTGCTTGTTCTTGCTCGAGTACATTCGAGAAGTGGTCTGAGAATCCCGCTGTTAAGGTGTCCCATAGATAGGGATCGTATCGACTTCTTCCATGGTGCAGTTCGTTGTTAAGCCATTGGAGGAATCCCAGCATCCAGTTTGATACCCGTGGCCCTTTGATGAATCCCAGGAACAGCAGACATCGCCGATAGACGTTGGTCATGATTGGCGCTTCTGAGTTTTGTCCCCAGTAAATGTGCCATTGCGTGAGGAATGATTCATACTCATCTCTATTCCCGTCGAAGGTGTTCGGGGTTTCTCCTATCAGTCTGTCCATTCCTGGTGCTGGTGCTGGTGCTCCTAGAGCTGGTCCTCCTGCTGGCGGTGGTGGTCCTCCTCCAAATGGGTCTCTGCCCCCTCCTCCTCCGAACTGAGGTTGTCGCCCTCCTGGGGGTCCTTGGCCGAAATTGCCTCCTGGTCTTCTGGGTGGCTGAGGTCCTCCTGCGCCCGGTGGGGGGTCTGCGACGTCTGGTCCTACCGCTCTGAAGATTGCCGCGTCGTCAGCTGTCATTCAGTGTCCAGTGGTTGGGTTGATTGGGCATAGGTAGGCTTCGGCCTCTTCGGTGATTCTTCTGGCTTCTTCGGCTACCGTATCGACTTCGGTTATTGTTGCGGTGGCCATTTCTGCGGGTGGGTGTACCTCAATGTTTTCTGGCTCGTTTATGCGTAGGGACTCAGCTGTTTGTATTATGTCCCCGACTTCTGATTCTTCGTCGTTTGTTTCTTCGTCGTTGTCTTCGCTAGTTTCTGATGGTGCAGGGGTCCTAGGTTCAGAGGTGCTTGGTTCCTCTTCTGGTTGTCCATCTATATATCCCCACTCTGCACGTGTGGGTAGGTTCCTTGAGTCGATATCGCAGTTGTAGTTCCTTCCTGCGGGTCGTACTGCGTCGTAGCGGTTGTCTGTGGAGTTCCAAGTAATTTCTACCCAGCACAGGTGATCGAAGTTGAACTCAACTGGGCGGTATCGGGTTGGGCCCGATGCGAAGTCTACGAAGTATCCGGTCTCTCCTCTATATTCTCTCCAACAGGCGGCTCCTAGGAATTGTGTTGGTACGTTGCGGTCTCCCCTTCGTTCGAGGGAGTACGGTTGGAAGTCTCTCCACTGATCTCAAGTTGTGAACGCCACGGTGAGTGGATCTTGGTCTTAATGTAACGCCACCACTGGCGTTAGTCCGACTTGGACTGCGAAAGGGCGTTCACGACTTAGCGAAAATATCCTGTTGAGGTCACGTGACCTGATCACGAGATACACGGCGCGTATATGGGCACGTGATCTTAGTCGTACACTAGGGCAAGTCACGCCACTAGGTAATCCGAGCAATCGATGAAGACGACTTGCATGATGAGGCAAGCGAATCACGCGTGGGAGAAACGAGATAGGAATGGTGATTGAAGAAGACCAAGATGGCGAATCTTGGTCTTATGGCGCCACTATTTATACATATACAAGGTAGCTTTAAAGCTCCTCCCGAATCCATACGACGAATAGCGTATGTAGCTCGAACCCTACTACAGCTATCCTAGTGTTGACTCATGCCCTATTGGCATGTGATAGCGACTCTTCGCTGACTGATACTACTAGTCCATGACTCATTACTCCTTACTAACGCGGCCATAATCGTAAGTAAGAGTTCGTTCTGCGCATACCGTGACATACAGGGTGTTTGTAAAGTACAAACACATGGCGCGATCCTAGAGTACTGGCCCTAGTGAGTTAATGAGGAAAGATGAAAGGAAAGTCCATAAGAAGCACAAGGGAATCCCACGGGGGCATGTGGGGCTCAAATGATGTCAGCGGGTTCTAAAGGTTGTAAGCCCGGCTTTCCTATGGTTATGGGGTTGGTGTGAGATAGACGCCGTAAAGCAAATCAAAGCAGGTCATAGGTAAAAGTACATGTGAACATGGGGTGAGATAAGAAAGTGAGTCGAACATATTGTACAGTAAGACAAGAATCGTAACATCAAGCGTGCAGACTGTCATGGTAGTGCTGGTTCTGGCACAGGAGGCGGAGGCTGTTGCACTTCTGGTTCCTCTGGTTCCACAGATCCGCCATCACGGTCTGGCACATCCTCCCTATTTTGCCTCTGTTTTAGGGGACGATGAGTAGGCATATCATCATCAAAACCACTTGGAATGGGCTGTGTAGGTGATGGTTCATCCTCCATAGGAGGTTGATTCTCTACTGGCTCATTTCTGCAGGTTGTACCCTGCACCCTTTGTGTCTCGCACTTAGGGTATACGGTCTCATCAAATAATGCAGTAGTGCTGGTGAACACTGTGTTGTTTTTGATCCACATGAATCTATATGCTTTTATGCCCTCAGTATGACCAATATAGATCATTTGTTCGCTTTTGGGGTCAAGTTTGTTTGATCTGCGATCTTCTGGTATGTGCACATATGTGCCACATCCAAACACTCATAAGTGTGAAAGACTAGGTGTTTCACCATGCAAGCTCATATAGGGTGTCTGCCAATTAAGGTGACTTATTGGAGTCCTATTATAGCAATGTACTGCATGTAGGACCGCAAATTCCCACCAGGATTGAGGGAGACAGGCTTCAAGGTGCATAGCCTGAGCCTTATCCATACAAGTACGCATAAAGTGTTCAGCACGACCATTTTGTTGGGGAGTATGCGGTGCACTTTGTAGGATAGTAATGCCCATATCTTTCAGTACCTTAGTAAACTCGTCAGACTTGTATTCTCCTCCAGCGTCAGACATCCACTGTTTAATAGTGGCATTATGCTGATTTTTGACCATGGCAACAAACTGCCTTAGCGCATTGATGGCCTGTGCTTTGGTGCATAACAGCACGACCCACGCATAGGAGGAAAAGTCGTCAAAGAAACTAATGAAGTATTTATATTTGTGGTACAAGTCAACTGGGAAGCTCTTAAGATTGGAATGAATCTTTTCAAAAGGCTTCTTAGCACGTGTCTCAGAGGGTTTATGCATTGAAGCAGGCATTTTCCCTTGAGCACAACCAGGACATATGGGTGTCTCAGAAGGATATTTAAGGTCCTTAGGGAATCCCTTAGTGTGATCCTTGGCACAACATAGTACTTCCTTCAAAGGGTGTCCTAAGTGTCTATGCCAAATGTTGTAGTCAGCAGTATAGATTGTACTATGGGCTGCATGTACATTTTTTACTTGCGTGACTTTGGCATCAAGCCAGTAAAGTGTCTGACCATCTGCTAGGGGTTTTGTTTGTAGTATGGGCATTGTACTGCCCTTATAGAATAGGGATATATGCTGCGAATCCCCATGAACGCACAATCCCTGTTGAAGAAACTCCCCCATGGACAATAGCTTAGTTGTCATCTGTGGTATATGAAAGACAGGATATATGTGTGTAATATGCTCTGTTTTAACGCCATTGTGTTCCACAGAATGCTTCAGTAAGACTGAGCCTTTGCCTTGTATATAAAGAGCATGGGCTGCTGTCTTTACCATAGGCTTTTGTGAAAGGGGGGTATAACTTATAAAGTCCAGTTTATTGTTGGTAAAGTGTGCTGACACACCAGAGTCAAGTAACCAAGTAGGTTCTTGCTCTGTTTGACTCTTCTTTCCCTTACATTTCAAGCATAAAGCGAAATCAAGACCATGAGCACATAGATTAGTGCTATTTACAACTTTATTTACAAGTGCACTGTAACTACTATTTTTAGAAGTGCCAGTCAGTGTCATTGTTGCGCAGCAATACGCGCAGCTAACAGGAATGGAGTTCTCACCTTTGAGTAGGCTGAGAGACTATAGAGTGGAGAGGGTGCGCAAGTGAAGAAGAGAGTGAATATCCTATTCGCCTCCCTCCCCATGGGAGGGTTTTTATACTCTATGGTCCTACCCTGTCCATATGCGTAAAAGTGATGAGTACAGGCGTCCACAATATCGCGTTTTTACACACGCCTGATGTAAACTACCACTTCGAGATAGCCATAGGGCTTCTCTCACTCAGAGGACGTATTGCGCCCACTATAGTACGTATCCCAACTACCGTAATAGGAAAGCATACTACCGTAATGTCGTAACTGCTATAGATAAGGTCCTTACGTACTTATCTCGTTCCAACACTCCCCCTTGCTTAGTGCAGCTTATTAAAGCGTGTCTAAGCAATCACCTAGCAATCTCACGAGCATTGGGAATGAGCATCGAGTGAGGGTTGCGTAGGAGTTGATGAGACTATGGCTGTCTCTAACCCGTCTCATCAAGTTGTGAATGGCTATCATCAACGACATTCTTCCAATCTTGAAGTATGATTATTATGTTCCCATCAGGACATACGAACTCCCTTCTGGTAGTTCGATGAGAGGCTTAGAGCCAGATGTCTGCTTGGAGAAGCGACATCGCACCATGTCTAGTTAGGTGATTCTGTCCTGTTCTTATGAGGAGACAGTTGCTTGTTGTGCTCTCCATGAAGAAGAAATGATGGACGCGGAGGAACATAGAGAAACATGTGTTCCTCAGAGGTACAAAAGCTCCTTCACGCTCTCCATCACGAATCCCCATCATCGGACATGGTGTGTTTGAGTGGCGAGTAGCCAAACTCTAGCCCTAGCTGTTCCCTGAATTTTAGGAATTTAATGCGACCCAGATTCTTAGTAAAAAGATCGGCGGGGTTCTCAGCTCCTTCAATGAAGAATAACTCTATCTTCTTTTCACGGATCACATCACGTATGTAATGGTGACGCAAATCAATGTGTTTGATCCGTTTCTCCTGAACAGGATTAGAAGATAAGAATATGGAGCCTTGATTATCTCCGCATAATGGAATAGGTCTGAGATTTATTCCAAGCTCACTAAAGAGCGAGCGAATCCAGACCAATTGTCTGCTTGTATCACACAGCGACATGTATTCTGCTTCAGTGGATGAGAGCGCAATAGATTTCTGCGCTCTAGAATTCCAGCAGAACACTCCATTAGCCATCTTTACTAAGTAGCCCGTAGTGGACTTTCTGGTAACTGGGTCAGAAGCCCAGTCAGAATCTGCGTATGCTATTATACCACCATCGCTTTTGCCGTCAAAGACTAAAGCATAGTTTGAGGTACCAAGTAGATAGCGGCAAATGTAAAGTGCACGCTTATAATGGTCCTCAGATGGATTGGCAGCAAATTGTGCCATCTTGGTAACAGCATAGGCAATATCTGGTCGCGTACCAATCATAATGTATAGGAGCGATCCTATCACTTGTTGGTATGACGCGCGGAGCTCTGGGGTTGCAGTTCCCTTATTAGGGGATGGATGATACCCTTCCGGTAGTGGGGTAGGTACTG
The DNA here is from genome assembly GCA_021524915.1 of Lactarius akahatsu. Lineage (NCBI taxonomy): Eukaryota > Fungi > Basidiomycota > Agaricomycetes > Russulales > Russulaceae > Lactarius > Lactarius akahatsu. The sequence goes on along the minus strand of JAKELL010000107.1, from coordinate 91,693 downwards.
ATTTGGCGTTAATCAGGTTAAAGCGCTGCAGCACTTTCTGAAGGTAATCCTGCTGATCTATCAGGATTCTACCTTTAGAATGTAATATGCGCATGCGCAGAAACTCTTTGGTATCACCCAAATCTCTGCATTCCCATATTTCCATGAAGCGTCTCTTCAGGGATGCTATGTCCTTCTTATTCCTTCCAAGGAAAAGAACGTCATCGACATAAACAATAACTATGATTGTTTTGTCCTCATTCACGAACAGACCTGAGTCTGATTGAAGTCGTATGCAGTCAAGGGTGCTCATGGACTTATCCAGCGCTCTCCACCAAGAAGATCTAGAAATTTGACTCCCCCTTCCTGAGCTAGGCGGATCAGAAGTTGCTGATCTACTTCATCTGAATCATGCGGATTATCACTCTGTGCACCAGAAGAATCAGGATTGGCTTGTTCAGGAATGTCACCTGAGGCCGTCCGACTCAGACGTGGACGCTGCTGGGAGCTACCCGGCTGCGGCTGTGTCAATTGTCGCCATGTGCGAGTCCGCGCAATGTCTCGAATAATCGTAGTAGGAGGCCTATCTCCATAGACATTTTCAGGACGAGTAACTAGTTTCCTTGTACGCCCCGAGCGCCTAGGTTCACTAGGACCAGGTACTGGTTCAGGGGGTAAAGGCGGAGGTAGCTGCAATCCAATCCCTCTAGTATGAGTATTAGGAGGGGGTCCAGCGGCCGGCTGGGGAGCGCTTCTCCCTTTAGTAATAGGGGGCTCAGGTGGTAGGTCGTCATCATCACCAGGAGTGGTATGGTCTTTAGACAGCTCGTGTGGAACTGTATCATCTAACTGAGTTACACCACGGGGCTCACGTCTAGGATTGTCTGTTGGACACCTAGGAAATAGAGCTTCGTCGAAGAGTGCCTTGTCTGAATAGAACAAGGTATTTGGCGTGCGCATGAAGACGTTAGCCTTCATTCCAGATCCTCTACCAAGGTAGATCATTAGCTCGCTTTTGGGAGAAAGTTTATTCACCCGGCGAGCTTCTGGAATATGTACATACGCGCCACAGCCAAATACTCTAAGATGCGATATATCAGGGACTTCATTGTGCAATAGTTTGTAAGGAGTCTGCCATTGAAGGCGACTTATGGGGGTTCTATTGTAACAATGTGCAGCGTGTAGGACTGCAAATTCCCACCAACTCTGTGGCAAACAAGCATCAAGGCGCATAGCCTGAGCTTTGTCCATTATGGTGCGCATAAAGCGCTCAGCGCGCCCATTTTGCTGAGGCGTATGTGGCGCTGACTGTAGCACTGTTATGCCGGCATCCTTAAGCTGCTTTAGGAAAGCATCCGATTTGTATTCACCGCCGGCATCAGACATCCATTCTTTTATGGTAGCGCTAAATTGATTTTTAATTAGCGCAAGCCACTGCTTTAAAGCAGTAATAGCAGAGGCTTTATCCCGTAAAAGAGTAATCCATGCAAACGAAGTATAATCGTCAAAGAAGACGATAAAATACTTGTATTTATGGTATGACGGTAAAGGGAAGCTTTTCAAATCGGAATGTATTCGATTGAAAGAGGCTTTAGCCCTTGTATCGGACGGAGGATGTAAGGCAGCAGGCATTTTGCCTTGCGCGCATCCAGGACAAATGTTATCAGAGGTGGGAATTATAATCCCTTCTGGGAAGCCCTTAGTGTGTTCCTTAGCTCGTCTCAAAACCTCTTTAGATGGGTGACCGAGGCGACGATGCATAAGGTCATAGTCTACATTGAGTAATGCAGACTGGTTCGCAGTAAGCGACTCAGTTAGGGTGGATATAGAGGCATCTAGCCAATATAAGGATTGTCCGTGGAGAAGGGGTTTACATTGGACAATAGTCTTCTTTTTACGTAGCAAGTTAATATGCTGCGAATTCCCCATAACGCGCAAACCTTGCTGTAGAAAGACTCCCATAGATAGAAGACGTGAGCTCATTCTAGGGATGTATAGGACCGGATATACCTGCGTAGTCACGGGTTTGTCTGCGATGTAATGCTCTAGCAAGACAGTTCCGGTTCCTTCAACGTAGAGTGTATGAGCTGCAGTCTTTACAGGAATCTTATCAGACTTGGCAGTTGGCTTATAGTCGATGAAGTCACTAAGTTTATTAGTGAAATGTGCTGATGCTCCTGAATCAAGGAGCCACATATTTTTTGTACGCTCTAAACACTTAGCGCATTGACTGAAGTACTCATTGTGCTCGCACTCAAAGGAATCGAGGAGAGCGCTGCTAATATTGTACATTTTGAGTAACTCCGGTGCTACTACATGCGATTCTCGTAGATATACGAAACTATTACAGCTGCCCCATTTTTGATTTTTTGGGGGCAGGGCTAATACTGTAACGTTATCAGCATGTGGTGCGTTAAGTGAAGAAAAGACGTACTCTTCATCACATGATCCCCAATCGAGGATCTCAGTATCCGGTCCAGTCAAGAAAGACTCCGGTGTCAAAGATCGGCCTATAGAGACCGAAGGAGAGACAAGGGCGTCGAAGCGAGGGTCCGTTTCTTCGCCGTTATCTCTCAGGTACTGCTGATTGCTACGCCAAATGGATTCAATCCGTTCATTAGAACGTGATCGAGGAGGGAAACGGCTTTCGCCGGTAGTAGCCCACCTGACTGTTGCTTCGACAATAGAAGCCGGGTCGACGTAAGGAGGCGTGGGGGCACGGGTTTCTTTATCAGAACCCCCATCGCTTATCGTCAGATCCGATAAGTCAAATTGGAGAGCATTAGAGTGCTCACCAAATATCTCGGTGTCATTGAGGCCATCAATGTCCATTATCGGTTGTGCGCTGCCCGAAGGCTGCTGCGACATATCGATATCGAAATCAGAGTCATACTCTTCATCCATGAACTTTTCAATGCGAGGACGCATGAGGGCGTCAACATCAGCAAAGCGCTGCTCAAGCGTCTTTACGGTCTGGACTGTAGCGGGTACATCCAGCCGTTCAGCAAGCGTCAATGCCTTATTGACGGAAGGGAAGAAGCCCGAAGTCCTCTGGGGAGAGGGTGATTCGACTTCTGTCCTCGTGGAGACACCAGATGACCCAATATGAGTCACCTTGTGGGAAGTGGGGGGGGCTAGTGCGGCGACGGAGGCAATATGCAAGTGCTGTGGAGCACGGGCAGGTGCCTTGCCTTTCCCTTTAACCTTGCCTTTTCCGGATCCACGTCCCCCGCGCTGCCTAAAAGGCTGCTGCTGGTTGGACGGGCCGGGGGCGCTAGGTTGCTGCTGCGAAGAACCCTGCTTTGAGAAGCGAGGGTCGTTGCGCTTCCGCTTAACGGCAGAAAGCTTCTGCGCGTTATGAGCGGCCTTATGCTGTCCGCGGTTGGTCTCAGTCTCGTACTGGCTCTCAACACAAGCTGATACGGTATCGAGCTGAAGATCTGCCAGGGCAAGATTGTTGCACATGACAGGAATGAGGTGCTCCCATTTCTGGGGCAAAGCGGACATGGCAATAAGTGCCTGCAGCTGTGGACGAATGGCAAGAGTGGTGGCGTTGGGTCCAGTACCAACAGTGACTGCTCCAAGACGAGCAAAGGCGGCAGCCATCTTCTCGAACTGGGGAGCGGGATGCTGATTAGTGTTAATGCGAATGGAGATGGCTTCTTTGAAGTCTTTGTAGATGCGGGGCATAGATACCGCACCATACCGGTCTTTGACAGATTCCCAAAGAAGTTGGGAAGTGTCGCCAGTAACTGCCTGCTGAATGGCAGGCGAGAGGCGTAGGGTAAGATTACCCCTAGCCATCTCATCACTTCGCATCCAAGCCGCTCTTTCAGCGGCATCGGCAACAGGAGGGACAGGGATGGTGCCAGCAACGTAGCCCCAGAGCCCTTGTGACATGAAGAAGGCGGTCATCTGCTTAGACCAGGTGGCCCAGTTAGAGCCATCGAAGACGGGGACAAGTGTAGTGAGTTGGGACGACATAGATGTAAAGATCTGTTGGCTTTTGAGAACGTCAGCATTGCGTTACAATAATAACAATACTGAGTAAGATAAAAAGCCAATATTAGTCCCGTTTTGACCCATAGGTTAATCCTATGTTGTGCGCTGGTCTTTGCAGTCTGCCAGTTAATCGCTAAGCCAATAGAACTGCTCAGCATCGCCCCAAGGTTATCATGTGCAGCGCCTCCAAATTAATGGAAGTTTACACATGGCCTTGTTTAGTTAGGCGAGAGGCCTAGTCTGTGTACTCCTCCAGAGCACAATATTGGGCTGTTATGAACCAGGGAGCCTCCTTGAGTCTAATGCCTACAACCACACGAGTCCCTCTTTGCAAAGGCAACGTCGTGGTGGGCGATGACCACAAGGCGCAACTCTGTCAAAGAGTGCGACGGCAAACCCTGTAACAGGGCCCATAACCTGTTGCGCAGCAATACGTGCAGCTAACAGGAATGGAGTTCTCACCTTTGAGTAGGCTGAGAGACTATAGAGTGGAGAGGGTGCGCAAGTGAAGAAGAGAGTGAATATCCTATTCGCCTCCCTCCCCATGGGAGGGTTTTTATACTCTATGGTCCTACCCTGTCCATATGCGTAAAAGTGATGAGTACAGGCGTCCACAATATCGCGTTTTTACACACGCCTGATGTAAACTACCACTTCGAGATAGCCATAGGGCTTCTCTCACTCAGAGGACGTATTGCGCCCACTATAGTACGTATCCCAACTACCGTAATAGGAAAGCATACTACCGTAATGTCGTAACTGCTATAGATAAGGTCCTTACGTACTTATCTCGTTCCAACAGTCATATCCAGTAGCACTGTAGAGTGGTCAGATTTGCTTATTAGAGGAGGGAAAGTTACTAACCCATCCTTGTAGGGGTTGAAGTCATCTTGTCCTACTGCATCAGCGAGGTTGTTGTAGACATCATGGTCATTGTTGTTGTTCACTTCGCTTCCCCAATCCAGAGAAATATCCGGAGAGGGTTTTACAATCACCCAGATTGTCTGAGGCGCAGCATGGGAACTCAGGGAAACTTGGGCACAGCACCGTCTCACAACTTGGCGCGAGAACCTTTGGATTACTGTGGGGGCTGTAACTAGGGGGATGGGCTCGATACCCTCGAATACATGCTTGAGCCACCAAGCAAAGTGCCATCTATATAGCTAGACAGGGCCTAAGACAACTCTTGAGCTTCCAAGAGGAGAACTGCTTATATAGCCAAGCAGAGCACTAGGGGGTGGTAGATGGGCTATATTCAAGAACAAGACCAGTATGAGGCATACAGTGTAGACTACAGGCTCCTTAAATACAAGTACAGGAAATCCTATTTTGCTATGTTTTTCTCTTATTTATGAGCTGGCAGGAACAGAAGGTAGGACTTGAAACACTTGGAACTTTCTGACAGAAGGAGAAGCCGAAACTTGAAACTCAAGAATCAGAAGTGAGCCGAAACGTGAGAAATTGAGAAGTGAGATGTGAACCATCTGAACAGAACAAGAAGCAGAAACTGGAACTTGAGAATCCAAGGATCTTCTGAGACTTTGCCGATGGCATGATTGGTGGATTGTGACAGAGGGGGCACGTACTGCCTTCTTCTTATGGAAGCCTTCCCACATTTTGGTTATTTCAACCACAGTAGGACTATCTGGGCATTCCTTGATAGGCTCAACCATGCAAATGGGCTCCTTGCCCTTGTCTTTATGTGCCTCTTGCTCAGAAGGTGAGACTAAAGGGGTCAAGATTAGTTTACATCTGTAAAAGTGGAGGGTGTCAAAAGCTGTCTGGACCGGTCTGGACCGGTCCCTGACAGCTTTGACAGGTACCAGTTTCGCAGATGTAGGAGTGTCTGGAGGTGAATTAATGGGCACACTGCAGCCTGTAGGGAGGTCCTCATCCTCATCTGACATTTCCCAATCCTCTGCGAAGGTATTTGGGTTCTTGGTCCACGGGGAATCTGTGACCATCTTTCCAAGATGCTGCTCAAGCGTCTTCACCATCTGTACAGTTCCAGGGGTTTCTAAGGCCTGGGTGATGTCCAGAGCCTTGTTGAAGGTCTTATAGTGTCCTGGAACGCACTTCTTCGCAGGAGGGGCAGAGGAAATGCGCTGCTTGAGCCCAGAAGGCAAGATATGTGCAATGGTCATAGAGGTGGGTGCTGGGAGCGCCGCAACATTGGCAATGTGTGTATGCCCTTGTGCGTGCTGCTTTTTGAACTTCTTGCCAGTGCGTTTACTATGCTGGCGATGGTTCCCTCCCTGTTGCTGCTGCTGCTGCTGATTGCCGCGCTGCTTGTTCTGGCCTGAAGAGCCTTGCTGCTGCTGCTGGAAGTCAGGGTCGTTACACTTGCGCTTGACCACCAACAACTTGTTGGCCGATTCCTTGTTCAAAGGCTGGCCTTTGGAATGCTTAATTTCCCACTGATTGACCACCACAGTATGAATGTCAGTCAAGGTCAGCCTTGTCATGGACGCGTATATTATTTTCCCTATTTTTCTGTATTTTTACGGAATTATCTGAGGAAGATATAAAGGGCCAAAGTACGAGATATTGTTAGTCACATGCTGCCATCATGTGCACCTTTGAGCACGTGACCCTGGGATAGTTGCACCTTTAACAGGACAACCTAATCCGGTCACATTCCATTTACGTACGGACTCACACAATTGGTAGATAAGGAAGGAACCTTCTAGATAGTTCTAGACTTCGCTTAGTAGTTTACGCTTACTTGCTGTATTAGGTTTTACTCAGCAAGATAAGGCATCGCGTCAGCGCCATGACTAGTGCATCAGTCAGCACAATAGATAGCGCTATTATTAGACACGACGCGTCAGCTCCTGAGTCATGGAGTCTTACTATACACTTAGTAATAATGTTTAGACTCAGTTCAAGCTCAGCCACAGTAGCGTATATAAACCCTCCTGTAGCGTCCTGAGTGGAACCAACTTGTCCTCTTGGTTCTCCACTCAGGTGCGCATCTCCTTGTATTTCTTACTCCTTACCAATCTAACTTGTCCTCTTGGTTCTCCACTCAGCGTACCACAGCGTGATCACTGACGTCTTGAGCTCTTGCATAAAGACTCTGAGATATTCGTCCACTCCGCTGTGACTGTACGTTAGCGCGTGATTTATCTCCGCGCCGAGCTTGGGTGTGCTCACCAGACAGTTCACTACAGTTCGCACTTGAGCTTGACGTAGCGAGGTTGTCATCCGCTACAAGCCTCTTCACTGTAGTGCCTGACATAAGGATAGGGACAAGGGATGACTCCCATTTGGCAGGTAGCTTCGAAAGAAGCATCATGGCCTGAAGGCCATCAGGTACTTTGGTGGAGTTGGCAGCAAGGTAGTTGTAAATAGTTGCAAGCTCATCGATCTGGGGGCCAGGATGCTTGGTGTAGTCCAGACAGAACGTCATGGCATGCTTGAAATCCTGGTAGACGTTAGCAGCACTAACGCCCCCATACTGGGACTTAAGATGACCCCAAACATCGCCAGCAGTTGCAAATTTTTCAACCTGGTGTTGAATAGCCAGTGAAAGGTGCAGCACCATCGAGCCTAGGGCATGATCATTGTCAGTAGCCCACACATTGTACACTTCAACCTCCATAGGGGTAGGAGCGTCTTTGTCCTTGAAAGCAGGAAGGATCTGTCTTCTGCTTATAATATCCCATAGTGCAGAAGACTTCAAGAAAGCCTCCATTTGCTTAGCCCAAATCTGGTAGTTGTTACCATCAAGAACAGGGACAAGAGTGGTGAGAGTTGACATTTGTAAAAAGGTTTCTGTGTAGAGATAGTCAGCACCGTATGCGACTAGTAGCAGAAAAATAAACCGGCATAGTCTCCCCTTATAAGGAGACTAATGTCTGCCATTAAAGGTGACATACTTGTTGCGCAGCAATACGCGCAGCTAACAGGAATGGAGTTCTCACCTTTGAGTAGGTTGAGAGACTATAGACTGGAGAGGGTGCACAAGTGAGAAAGAGAGTGAATATCCTATTTGCCTCCCTCCCCATGGGAGGGTTTTTATACTCTATGGTCCTACCCTGTCCATATGCATAAAGTGATGAGTACAGGCGTCCACAATATCGCGTTTTTACACATGCCTGATGTAAACTACCACTTTGAGATAGCCATAGGGCTTCTCTCACTCAAAGGGTGTATTGTGCCTGCTATAGTACGTAACCCAACTACCGTAATAGGAAAACATACTACCGTAATGTCGTAACTGCTATAGATAAGGTCCTTACGTACTTATCTCATTTCAACACTCCCCCTTGCTTAGTGCAGCTACTAGAGTGCGTCTAAGCAATCACCCAGCAATCTCACAAGCATTGGGAATGAGCATCGAGTGAGGGTTGCATAGGAGTCGATGAGAGTCATTGCTGTCTCTAACACATCTCATCAAGTTGTGAATGGCTATCATCAATGACTTTTTCCATCTTGGAGTATGATTATTACGTCCCCATCAGGGACAGGACATACAAACTCCCTTCTGGTATTTCGATGAGAGGCTTAGAGCCAGATGTCTGCTTCAAAAAGCAACATCGCACCATGTCTAGTTAGGTGATCCTGTCTTGTTCTATGAGGAGACAGTTGCTTGTTGTGCTCTCCATGAAGAAGAAATGATGGACACGGAGGACATAGAGAAACATGTGTTCCTCAGAAGTACAAAAGTTCCTTCACGCTCTCCATCACAAATCCCCATCATCAGACATGGTGCATATGTGTGGTGAGTAGCCAAACTCTAGCCCTAGCTGTTCCCTGAATTTAAGGAATTTAATGCGACCCAGATTCTTAGTAAAAAGATCGGCGGGGTTCTCAGCTCCTTCAATGAAGAACAACTCTATCTTCTTTTCATGGATCATATCACATATGTAATGGTGACACAAATCAATGTGTTTGATCCATTTCTCCTGAACAGGATTAGAAGATAAGAATATGGAGCCTTGATTGTCTCTGCATAATGGAATAGGTCTGAGGTTTATTCCAAGCTCACTAAAGAGTGAGCGAATCCAGACCAATTGTCTGCTTGTATCACACAGTGACATGTATTCTGCTTCAGTGGATGAGAGCGCAATAGATTTCTGCACTCTAGAGTTCCAGCAGAACACTCCATTAGCCATCTTTACTAAGTAGCCCATAGTGGACTTTCTGGTAACTGGGTCAGAAGCCCAGTCAGAATCTGCATATGCTATTATACCACCATCGCTTTTGCCATCAAAGACTAAAGCATAATTTGAGGTACCAAGTAAGTAGCGGCAAATGTAAAGTGCACGCTTATAATGGTCCTCTGATGGGTTGGCAGCAAACTGCACCATCTTGGTAACAGAATAGGCAATATCTGGTCACGTACCAATCATAATGTATAGGAGAGATCCTATCACTTGTTGGTATGATGCACGGAGCTCTGGGGCTGCAGTTCCCTTATTAGGGGATGGATGATACCCTTCTGGTAGTGGGGTAGGTACTGATTTGGCGTTAATCAGGTTAAAGTGCTGCAGCACTTTCTGAAGGTAATCCTGCTGATCTATCAGGATTCTACCTTTAGAATGTAATATGCACATGCACAGAAACTCTTTGGTATCACTCAAGTCTCTGCATTCTCATATCTCCATAAAGTGTCTCTTCAGGGATGCTATGTCCTTCTTATTCCTTCCAAGGAAAAGAATGTCATCGACATAAACAATAACTATGATTGTTTTGTCCTCATTCACAAACAGACCTGAGTCTGATTGAAGTCGTGTGCAGCCAAGGGTATTCATGGACTTATCTAGCGCTCTCCACCAAGTGAGTGCAGCTTGTTTAAGTCCATATATAGCTTTCCTAAGGTGCATGACTTTGTTTTGTTGGCTAGGGTCTTTAAACCCTTCAGGTTGTTCCATATAGAGTTCCTCATCAAGGTTTCCATAAAGAAAGGCAGTTTTGACGTCAAGTCCAGAGATGTGCCAATCCTTCAGCGCTACAAGCATGAGCATCATCCGGACGGTCTCAAACCGTACCACTGGCAAGAATATTTCATCATAATCTATGCCTTCAACCTGTGAAAAGCCTTTGGCAACTAGCCTGGCTTTTTTACGGCCATCTGACTTTAAGTCAAATACCCATCTATTCTTGATGACCCTTCTGCCTTGCGGCGGGTTAACAAGATCATAGACCTTGCGTTTGCAAAGAGAGGCAAGCTCTTCTTGGCACGCATTACGCCACTCCTCCTGGGGTTCACTTGGCATTTTAAGAATGTCCCAATAGGTCCATTCATGAATATTAGAGGTATCAGGTGACTCTAGATCCAATGGTGAAACTGCTTTGGCAAGCAGAAGATCTAGAAATTTGACTCCCCCTTCCTGAGCTAGGCGGATCAGAAGTTGCTGATCTACTTCATCTGAATCATGCGGATTATCACTCTGTGCACCAGAAGAATCAGGATTGGCTTGTTCAGGAATGTCACCTGAGGCCGTCCGACTCAGATGTGGACGCTGCTGGGAGCTACCCAGCTGCGGCTGTGTCAATTGTCGCCATGTGCAAGTCCACGCAATGTCTTGAATAATTGTAGTAGGAGGCCTATCTCCATAGACATTATCAGGACAAGTAACTGGTTTCCTTGTATGCCTCGAGCGCCTAGGTTCACTAGGGCCAGGTACTGGTTCAGGGGGTAAAGGCAGAGGTAGCTGCGATCCAATCCCTCTAGTATGAGTACTAGGAGGGGGTCCAGCGGCCAGCTGGGGAGCGCTTCTCCCTTTGGTAATAGGAGGCTCAGGTGGTAGGTCTTCATCATCACCAGGAGTGGTATGGTCTTTAGACAGCTCATGCAGAACTGTATCATCTAACTGAGTTACACCACGGGGCTCACGTCTAGGATTGTCTGTTGGACACCTAGGAAATAGAGCTTTATCAAAGAGTGCCTTGTCTGAATAGAACAAGGTATTTGGTGTGCGCATGAAGACGTTAGCCTTCATTCCAGGTCCTCTACCAAGGTAGATCATTAGCTCGCTTTTGGGAGAAAGTTTATTCACCCAGCAGGCTTCTGGAATATGTACATATGCGCCACAACCAAATACTCTAAGATGTGATATATCAGGGACTTCATTGTGTAATAGTTTGTAAGGAGTCTGCCATTGAAGGCGACTTATGGGGGTTCTATTGTAACAATGTGCAGCGTGTAGGACTGCAAATTCCCACCAGCTCTGTGGTAAACAAGCATCAAGGTGCATAGCCTGAGCTTTGTCCATTATAGTGCGCATAAAGCGCTCAGCATGCCCATTTTGCTGAGGCATATGTGGCGCTGACTGTAGCACTGTAATTGATGAACAGCGCACATGAAGGAACTATACTCACAGTGAACTGAAACTGTGGTGAGATACAGAAGGTGGCTGGAAAGCAGCAACAGAGTGTAATCAAGCAAGTGAAGCAGAGTAGAGTCTGGCACACAGCAGATGAGAACTGATATTACATTGGAGAGGTGGAGACATACCTGGCACACAGCAGATGAGAACTGATGTGGACAAGGAGTGTACAAGCTACACTACTTATACAAAGCTAGAGGGTGATGCAGGTAACAGCTGGTCACAGGAAATACAAGGCGCATTTGTTCTACAAGTGGACAAAGGAGTGTACTGTTCTGGAGAACAAGGTGTATAGAACAAGAAGAGTCTAGACTATGATATCATAGTGTCATCACAATAAAGATAAGACAAAGGAAACTACAAAGACGTAGTATAAGGACAGTCCAGAGGAGTCCATGATGTCATGTACATAAGTGATGTCATAGATAAGAAGATACAAGAAGTCCGAGATTGTACAGATCATAATATCTAATCTACAAGTCCTGTATATCTAATCTAAAGCAGTCCATTATCTGCATGTCCTTTTGAGCCACTAAGTGCACTCAGGTCACTTATCAACAGTAATGCTGGCATCCTTAAGCTGCTTTAGGAAAGCATCCAATTTGTATTCACTGCCAGCATCAGACATCCATTCTTTTATGGTAGTGCTAAATTGATTTTTAATTAGCGCAAGCCACTGCTTCAAAGCAGTAATAGCAGAGGCTTTATCCCGTAAAAGAGTTATCCATGCAAACGAAGTATAATCATCAAAGAAGACGATAAAATACTTGTATTTATGGTATGACGGTAAAGGAAAGCTTTTCAAATCAGAATGTATTTGATTGAAAGAGGCTTTAGCCCTTGTATCGGACGGAGGATGTAAGGCAGCAGGCATTTTGCCTTGCGTGCACCCAGGACAAATGTTATCAGAGGTGGGAATTATAATCCCTTCTGGAAAGCCCTTAGTGTGTTCCTTAGCTCATCTCAAAACCTCTTTGGATGGGTGACCAAGGTGATGATGCATAAGGTCATAGTCTACATTGAGTAATGCAGACTGGTTTGCAATAAGCGACTCAGTTAGAGTGGATATAGAGGCATCTAGCCAATATAAGGATTGTCCGTGAAGAAGGGGTTTACATTGGACAATCGTCTTCTTTTTACATAGCAAGTTAATATGCTGCGAATTCCCCAAAATGTGCAAACCTTGCTGTAAGAAGACTCCCATAGATAGAAGACATGTGCTCATTCTAGGAATGTATAGGACTGGATATACCCGCGTGGTCACGAGTTTGTCTGCGATATAATGCTCTAGCAAGACAGTTCTGGTTCCTTCAACATAAAGTGTATGAGCTGCAGTCTTTACAGGAATCTTATCAGACTTAGCAGTTGGCTTATAGTCGATGAAGTCACTAAGTTTATTAGTGAAATGTGCTGATGCTCCTGAATCAAGGAGCCACATATTTTTTGTATGCTCTAAACACTTGACACATTGACTGAAGTACTCATTGTGCTCACACTCAAAAGAATCGAGGAGAGCGCTACTTATATTGTACATTTTGAGTGACTTTGGTGCTACTACATGCGATTCTCGTAGATATATGAAACTATTACAGCTGCCCCGTTCTGGATTTTTTTGGGGCAGGGCTAATACTGTAACATTATCAGCATGTGGTGCGTGAAGTGAAGAAAAGATGTACTCTTCATCACATGATCCCCAATCGAGGATCTCAGTATCCGGTCTGGTTAAGAAGGACTCCAGTGTCAAAGATCAGCCTATAGAGACCAAAGGAGAGACAAGGGCATCGAAACAAGGGTCTGTTTCTTTGCCATTATCTCTTAGGTACTGCTGATTGCTACGCCAAATAGATTCAATCCGTTCATTAGAACATGACCAAGGAGGGAAACAGCTTTTGCCAGTAGTAGCCCACCTGACTGTTGCTTCGACAATAGAAGCCAGGTCGACGTAAGGAGGCGTGGGGGCATGGTTTTCTATATCAGAATCCCCATTGCTTATCGTCAGACCTGAGAAGTCAAGTTGGAGAGCGTTAGATTGCTCACCAAATATCTTGGTGTCATCGAGGCCGTCAATGTTCATTATCAGTTGTGTGCTGCCCAAAGGCTGCTGTGACATATCGATGTCAAAATCGGAGTCATACTCCTCATCCATGAACTTTTTGATGCGAGGGCACATCAGTGCGTCAATGTCAGCAAAGCAGTGCTCGAGTGTCTTTATGGTCTGGACTGTAGCAGGTACATCCAGCCGTTCAGTGAGCATCAATGCCTTATTGACTGAAGGGAAGAAGCCAGAAGCCCTCTGAGGAGAGGGTGATTCGACTTCTGTCCTTGTGGTGACACCAGATGACCCAATATAAGTCACCTTGTGGGAAGTGGGGGGGGCTAGTGTGGCGACAGAGGCAATATGCGAGTGCTGTGGAGCATGGGCAGGTGCCTTGCCTTTCCCTTTAGCCTTGCCTCTTCTGGATCCATGTCCTCCACGCTGCCTGAAAGGCTGCTGCTAGTTGGATGGGCTGGGGGCGCTAGGCTGCTGCGATGAAGAACCCTGCTTTGAGAAGCAAGGGTCATTGCGCTTCTGCTTAACGGCAGAAAGCTTCTGCACATTATGGGCAGCCTTATGCTGTCCATGATTGGTCTCAGTCTCGTACTGGCTCTCGACACAAGCCGATATGGTGGTGAGCTGAAGATCTGCCAAGGCAAGATTATTGCACATGACAGGGATGAGGTGCTCCCATTTCTGGGGCAGAGTGGACATAGCAATGAGTGCTTGCAGCTGTGGGCGAATGGCAAGAGTGGTGGCGTTAGCACCAGTACCAACAGTGACTGCTCCAAGGCGAGCAAAGGCGGCAGCCATCTTCTCAAACTGGGGAGCGGGATGCTGATTAGTGTTAAAGCAAATTGAGATGGCCTCTTTGAAGTCCTTGTAGATGCAGGGCATAGATACCGCACCATACCGGTCTTTGACAGATTCCCAAAGAAGTTGGGAAGTGTTGCCAGTGACTGCCTGCTGTATAGCAGGCAAGAGGCATAGGGTAAGGTTACCCCTGGCCATCTCATTGCTTCGCATCCAAGCCGCTCTTTCAGTGGCATCAGCAACAGGAGGGACAGGGATGGTGCCAGCAACGTAGCCCCAGAGCCCTTGCAACATAAAAAAAGCAGTCATCTGCTTAGACCAGGTGGCCCAATTAGAGCCATCAAAGACGGGGACAAGCATAGTAAGTTGGGACAACATAGGTGTAAAAATCTGTTGGCTTTGAGAACATCAGCATTGCGTTACAATAATAACAATACTGAGTAAGATAAAAAGCCAATATTAGTCCCATTTTGACCCATAGGTCAATCCTATGTTGTGCGCTGGTCTTTGCAGTCTGCCAGTTAATCGCTAAGCCAATAGAACTGCTCAGCATCGCCTCAAGGTTATCATGTGCAGTGCCTCCAAATTAATGGAGGTTGACACATGGCCTTGTTTAGTTAGGCGAGAGGCCTAGTCTGTGTACTCCTTCGGAGCACAATACTGGGTTGTTATGAACCAGGGAGCCTCCTTGAGTCTAGTGCCTACAACCACATGAGTCCCTCTTTGCAAAGGCAACATCGTGGTGGGTGATGACCACAAGACACAACTCTATCAAAGAGTGCAACGGCAAACCCTGTAACAGGGCCCATAACCTGTTGCGCAGCAATACACGCAGCTAACAGGAATGGAGTTCTCACCTTTGAGTAGGTTGAGAGACTATAGACTGGAGAGGGTGCACAAGTGAGAAAGAGAGTGAATAGCCTATTCACCTCCCTCCCCATGGGAGGGTTTTTATACTCTATGGTCCTACCCTGTCCATATGCATAAAAGTGATGAGTACAGGCGTCCACAATATCGCGTTTTTACACATGCCTGATGTAAACTACCACTTTGAGATAGCCATAGGGCTTCTCTCACTGAAAGGGCGTATTGCGCCAACTATAGTACGTAACCCAACTACCATAATAGGAAAACATACTACCGTAATGTCATAACTGCTATAGATAAGGTCCTTATGTACTTATCTCGTTTCAACAATACTGTCATAGTCTCCCCATAGTGGAGGAGACTAGTGTCAGCCAATGAAGGCGACAACCCCACTGCAGGTACTAAAGGTAACCTGCCATCGTTGCAGCCAATGAAGGCACAAAGCAACTTATGGCAGGGCCCATAACCTGTTGCGCAGCAATGCATGCAGTGTACAGTGTTGAGCCATAATACTTACTATAAGGCTCATTATGTAGGAATGACAGTACGATTACTTATGCTATACACGTAATTCGGAGTATTTAGTCATACGGTATATGTACAGAATCCCCTTAAGGGATTATTCCAAGTCCACCAGTGATTAGACATTAGGCAACACTGAAAACACGATATTGTGGATGCCTCTACTCATCACTTTTCCCCAAATGGACATGGGTGGACCATAGAGTATATAAATCCTACTGTAGGAGTGAGTACCTATACACATCTCTCTCCACCCCACTCAGAGCTTCCTCTGCTTCACTCTAAGCCTCATCTAAGCTCTCTACACAGATAAGGGTCTACCTGTACACTGCGTGCATTGCTGCACAACAGGTTATGGGCCCTGCCATAAGTCACTTTGCACCTTCATTGGCTGCAACAACGGCAGGTTACCTTTAGTACCTGCAGTGGGGTTGTCACCTTCATTGGCTGACATTAGTCTCCTCCACTATGGGGAGACTATGACGGTATGTTGCCTTTAATGGCAGACATTAGTCTCCTTATAAGGGGAAACAATGCCAGTTTATTTTTCTGTTACTAGTCGCATACCGTGCTGACTATTTCTACACAGAAACCTTTTTACAAATGTCAACTCTCACCTGTAACGTTCCACCGGACGTTCTTCTTGTACTGCAGACAAGGCTACCAGGACGACCCAGCAATCACCGAGATATGTCGAAGTCACGTACTCGATCTTCTACTAGCTCGCTAACGAGGCGTAGTAATGTTGCCCAAAGGATACAAAGGACAGCGAAGAGAGTAAGTCGAAGTTGATATGACAGGATGGTCGGCAAGACAGCACAACCAAAGGAGAATGATGCAGCACGTTCCTTGAACGGCAGAGGTAAAGCGGAAAGGAATGGATAGGGGCCTCACGGCGATCCCTCAGCTAAGGACGATTCAAATAGATGTATATGCACCAAGGGTAGCTATCAGCACTCGACTGGCAGACAGCGCAGAGGAGGCACTACAATGGGTGGTATAATCCAAGAAGTCAAGCTTAGGTCTTCAGCGACCATAAGCCCCAGTCTATATACTACTCCAAGGAGGTTTGAACCCCAGCTTGGAACTCCGAAACCCTAATATCCGGATCCTAGGAATGAGTCATAAACGAGTCAGAGATAACAATTGACCAATGGCAGTAAGGCGCAAAGGTATGAGTCAGAGATAAAGATCCGCAGCTGTATGAGCGCTGCTTCCATCCAATCAGAACATGAACGTGATACAATCCATCAGAATCAAGGCACAATCGATCAGGCACATACGAGTCATCACAAACACAAGGCAGTTGAGACCAGTCCAGGCACAAGCTCATCTGGACCCTTCTGGTGCAAGTCTAGCCAGGTTACGTGCCAGGGTCACGTGACGGGCGTTTGACGTAAGATCTCGTGATTTATTCCCAATATTGCTGAGCGTATCCATGGTAGGCGGGAAGGTCACGTGACTTAGCTGGTTGCTGGGCGTATGAAGCCACAAGTCCCATAACTTCAACCTCTTCTTCGGCATAATCAGCACGTGATCGCTTCACGGCAACGTTCTGAGGTCTTGCAGGGGTGTTCGGGGGAACAGTTACGGGCGAAACCGTAACATTACCCTCTCTTCTGAAACAACGCCCACGTTGTCGTAGGACGTTTTCAGTGGTGTACATGGCGGGTGTTGCGCAGCAATGCACGCAGTGTACAGGTAGACCCTTACCTGAATAGAGAGCTTAGACGAGGCTTAGAGTGAAGCAGAGGAAGTTCAGAGTGGGGTGGACAGAGATGTGTATTGGTACTCGCTCCTATAGTAGGATTTATATACTCTATGGTCCACCCATGTCCGTTTGGGGAAAAGTGATGAGTAGAGGCGTCCACAATATCGCGTTTTCAGTGTCGCCTAATGTCTAATCACCAGTGGACTTGGAATAATCCCTTAAGGGGATTCTGTACGTATACCGTATGACTAAATACTCCGAATTACGTGTATAGCATAACTAATCGTACTGTCATTCCTACGTAATGAGCCTTATAGTAGGTATTACGGCTCAACACTCCCCCTTGCTAAGTGCAGCTACTAAGCGCTCTAAGCAAGTGTGTAAGGTGAATTAATATTCTAGCCATGATTAGAAGGGAGTCTATCTTGGAACCATGAGAGCGGTTTCGAGACCGAGTTCTCTTCACCATCCCATTTCAGCTTTTGAACTATTACAGTTCATTGGGCTGATTTTTTGGTATAATGAGCGGAAATGTTGTGATTCTCTGGTTGAGAAGAATCTATGTATGCGGAAGACAATGTCTTCAAGCGTCGCTCGATATACCTTCCATAGTATTAATGGAATTTTCAGGCTTGTCTCAAGGCCAAGTTTGTTGCCTTGTGACTTAGTTGGACGAGTAAAACTCAAGTCCTAACTGACTTCTGAATTTCTCGAACTTAATACGCCCTAGGTTCTTGGTAAACATATCTGCGGGATTCTCTGAACCATCTATAAAGAATAGTTCTATTTTCTTGTCCTTCACTACTTCTCTTATGTAGTGATAGCGTATATCAATATGTTTAATACGCTTCTCTTGGACAGGGTTTGAGGCCATAAAGATGGACCCCTGATTATCACCACAGAGTGGTATTGGGCTTAGTTTGATGCCAAGCTCAGTAAAGAGTGACTTTATCCAAACTAATTGTCTGCTAGTATCCGACAGCGACATATATTCAGCTTCAGTGGAAGATAATGCAACTGTCTTTTGCGCTCTAGAATTCCAACTGAATATCCCATTAGCCAGTTTAACCATATAACCTGTAGTAGATCGCCTATTATCTGGGTTTGAAGCCCAGTCAGAGTCTGCATAGGCAATTAAGCCTCCATTTGATCTTCCATCATACACCAAAGAGTATGAAGAAGTCCCGAGCAAATAGCGACAGATATAGAGTGCTCTGTTCAAATGGTCCTCTGAGGGGTTTGCAGCGAATTGTGATAGTTTAACAACTGCATAGGCGATGTCAGGGCAAGTCCCAAGCATTATGTATAGGAGTGAACCTATAACTTGCTGGTATTTACTCCTGACGCTTGGGTTGACTGGTGAATTATTAGGTACAGGTTGGTACCCTTCAGGAAGTGGAGTTGCAGTTGCTTTCGCATCTGCGAGTCCAAAGCGTTGCAGCACCTTTTCTAAGTAAGCGGTTTGATCTAAAAAGATCTTTCCATGTTTCCGCTGAATGCGCATACGCAAGAATTCCTTTGCATCACCTAAGTCACGACATTCCCAAGCCTCCATGAACCTATTCTTAAGCTCATTTAGAAGGGCTTTGTCCGATCCCATAAAGATCACATCATCAACATAGACAATGATCACTACAAGGGCGCCACTCTTTCCTCTATGGGTAAAGAGTCCTGAGTCAGATAATAGCCTTTTGCAGCCCATCGCAGCCATGGACTTATCCAGCGCTTTCCACCATGCTAGAGCAGCTTGTTTAAGTCCATAAATGGCGCGTTTTAGTCGCAGTACTTTGTTTTCATGCCCTTTGGCTTTGAAGCCCTCAGGTTGTTCCATGTATAGCTCTTCATCGAGCTCTCCATATAGGAAGGCAGTTTTAACATCTAGTCCAGTGATGTGCCAATCCTCTAGCGCTGCAAGCGCGAGCATCATCCGGACAGTCTCGAAGCGCACTACTGGTGAGAATATTTCATCATAGTCAACGCCTTCAACCTGAGAAAAGCCTTTGGCAACAAGCCGGGCTTTCTTGCGACCATCAGTCTTTTGATCAAAGACCCATCTATTTTTTATTATTTTCCTCCCTTTAGGGGGTTCCACAAGCTCAAAGACATTACGTCTGCGAAGTGCCTCTAGTTCCTCGCGACAAGCAGTCTTCCATTCCTTTTGTTGTGCTGCAGGCATGCGTATTATATCTTTATAGGTCCACTCCCATATATTAGAAGTGTCCAGTGGTTCCAGATCATTAGATGGAACTGCCTTGGCAAGCAGATGATCTAGGAATTTTACTCCCCCTTCCTGAGCAAGGCGTGACAATAAATCATCTACTTCATCCTCTGAGGGTTCTGGCGGAGCTTCACTCTCAGCAGGTGGAGGGTCAGGGTTTGTCTCAGGAAATCCTCCTGGAATCTGCCTTTGCCCTGGTGTACTATCAGCTCTGGAGCGACCAGGCTGTCTTCCAACCATTTCTTTCCACTTGCTACTCCGTTCAACGTCTTTAGTTATGTTTGTGGGGTGCCTGTCTTCCCCATAGACGTTGCCAGGACGAGTAGGTACTTTCCTCAAGCGCGCAGACTGTCGTGGTAGTGCTGGTTCTGGCGCAGGAGGCGGAGGCTGTTGCGCTTCTGGTTCCTCTGGTTCCACAGATCCGCCGTCGCGGTCTGGCGCATCCTCCCTATTTTGCCTCTGTTTAGGGGGACGATGAGTAGGCATATCATCGTCAAAACCACTTGGAATGGGCTGTGTAGGTGATGGTTCATCCTCCATAGGAGGTTGATTCTCTACTGGCTCATTTATGCGGGTTGTACCCCGCACCCTTTGTGTTTTGCACTTAGGGTATACGGTCTCATCAAATAATGCAGTAGTGCTGGTGAACACTGTGTTGTTTTTGATCTGCATGAATCTATATGCTTTTATGCCCTCAGTATGACCAATATAGATCATTTGTTCGCTTTTGGGGTCAAGTTTGTTTGATCTGCGATCTTCTGGTATGTGCACATATGCGCCACATCCAAACACTCGTAAGTGTGAAAGACTAGGTGCTTCACCATGCAAGCTCATATAGGGTGTCTGCCAATTAAGGCGACTTATTGGAGTCCTATTATAGCAATGTACTGCATGTAGGACCGCAAATTCCCACCAGGATTGAGGGAGACAGGCTTCAAGGTGCATAGCCTGAGCCTTATCCATACAAGTACGCATAAAGCGTTCAGCACGACCATTTTGTTGGGGAGTATGCGGTGCACTTTGTAGGATAGTAATGCCCATATCTTTCAGTACCTTAGTAAACTCGTCAGACTTGTATTCTCCTCCAGCGTCAGACATCCACTGTTTAATGGTGGCATTATGCTGATTTTTGACCATGGCAACAAACTGCCTTAATGCATTGATGGCCTGTGCTTTGGTGCATAATAGCACAACCCACGCATAGGAGGAAAAGTTGTCAAAGAAACTAATGAAGTATTTGTATTTGTGGTACGAGTCAACTGGGAAGCTCTTAAGATCGGAATGAATCTTTTCAAAAGGCTTCTTAGCACGCGTCTCAGAGGGTTTATGTGTTGAAGCAGGCATTTTCCCTTGAGTGCAACCAGGACATATGGGTGTCTCAGAAGGATATTTAAGGTCCTTAGGGAATCCCTTAGTGTGATCCTTGGCACGACGTAGTACTTCCTTCGAAGGGTGTCCTAGACGTCTATGCCAAATGTCGTAGTCAGCAGTATAGATTGTACTATGGGCTTCATGTACATTTTTTACTTGCGTGACTTCGGCATCAAGCCAGTAAAGTGTCTGACCATCTGCTAGGGGTTTTGTTTGTAATATGGGCATCGTACTGCCCTTATAGAATAGAGATATATGCTGCGAATCCCCATGAACGCGCAATCCCTGTTGAAGAAACTCCCCCATGGACAATAGCTTAGTTGTCATCTGTGGTATATGAAAGACAGGATATATGCGTGTAATACGCTCTGTTTTAACGCCATTGTGTTCCACAGAATGCTTTAGTAAGACTGAGCCTTTGCCTTGTATATAGAGAGCATGGGCTGCCGTCTTTACCATAGGCTTTTGTGAAAGGGGGGTATAACTTATAAAGTCCAGTTTATTGTTTGTAAAGTGTGCCGACGCACCAGAGTCAAGTAACCAAGTAGGTTCTCGCTCTGTTTGACTTTTCTTTCCCTTACATTTCGAGCATAAAGCGAAATCATGACCATGAGCGCATAGATTAGCGCTATTTACAAATTTATTTACAAGTGCACTGTAACTACTATTTCTAGAAGCGCCAGTTGGCGCCATCTCCAGTAGCACTGTTGGGTGGTCAGATTCGCTTATTTGGGGAGGGAAAGTTACTAACCCATCCTCATAGGGAGTAAAGTCATCTTGTCCGACTGTATCAGCGAAGTCGTTGTAGACGTTGTCATCATCGTCCGCTTCGCTTCCCCAATCCAGAGAAATATCTGGGGAGGGGGCACGTACTGCCGCCTTCTTATGAAAGCCTTCCCACATTTTGGTTATTTCAACCGCAGTAGGACTATCTGGGCATTCTTCGATAGGCTCAACCGTGCGAATGGGCTCCTTGCCCTTGTCTTTACGCGCCTCTTGTTCAGCAGGCGAGACTAAAGGGGTCAAGGTCAGTTTAGGAGTATCTGGAGGCGAATTAATGGGCGCACTGCAGCCTGTAGGGAGGTCCTCATCCTCATCTGACATTTCCCAGTCCTCTGCGAAGGTGTTCGGGTTCTTGGTCCACGGGGAATCCGCAACCATCTGCCCAAGACGTTGCTCAAGCGTCTTTACTGTCTGTACTGTGCCAGGAGTTTCTAAGGCCTGGGTGACGTCCAGAGCCTTATTGAAGGTCTTATAGTGTCCTGGGACGCGCTTCTTCGCAGGAGGAGCGGAGGAAATGCGCTGCTCGAGCCCAGAAGGCGAGATATGCGCAATGGTCATAGAGGTTGGCGCTGGGAGCGCCGCAACATTGGCAATGTGCGTATGCCCTTGCGTATGTTGCTTCTTGAACTTCTTGCCGGCGCATTTACTACGCTGGCGATGGTTCCCTCCCTGCTGCTGGGGCTGCTGCTGCTGCTGATTACCGCGCTTCTTGTTCTGCTGGCCTGAAGAGCCTTGCTGCTGCTGCTGCTGGAAGTCGGGGTCGTTACGCTTGCGCTTGACCGCCGACAACTTGTTGGCCGATTCCTTGTTAGAGGACTGGCCTTTTGTACGCTCGATTTCCCACTGATTGACCGCTGCAGTACGGATGTCGGTCAAAGTAAGCTTCTTTGCCGTAGTGCCCAACATGAGGATAGGGACAAGGGATGACTCCCATTTGGCAGGTAGCTTCGAAAGAAGCATCATGGCCTGAAGGCCGTCGGGTACTTTGGCGGAGTTGGCAGAAAGGTGGTCGTAAATCGTTGCAAGCTCATCGATCTGGGGGCCAGGATGCTTGGCGTAGTCCAGACGGAACGTCATGGCACGCTTGAAGTCCTGGTAGACGTTAGCAGCACTAACGCCCCCATACTGGGACTTGAGATGATCCCAAACCAAGCGAGAAGTCGCATATTTTTCGACCTGGCGTTGAATAGCCGGCGAAAGGCGCAGCACAATCGAGCCAAGGGCACGATCATCATCAGTAGCCCAAGCGTTGTACGCTTCAAGCTCCTTTTCAGTGGGCTTGTCTTCATCTACAGCGCTGGGGGCACCACACCTCCCAGACACTACATCCCACAGCGCAGAAGACTTCAAGAAAGCCTCCATTTGCTTAGCCCAAATCTGATAGTTGTTGCCGTCAAGGACGGGGACAAGAGTAGTAAGAGTCGACATGTTTGATAATAGGTTTCTGAATAGAGAGTAGTCAGCACCGTATGCGACTAATAACAGAAAAATGAACCGGCATAGTCTCCCCTTATAAGGAGACTAATGTCTGCCATTAAAGGCGACATACTGTCATAGTCTCCCCATAGTGGAGGAGACTAGTGTCAGCCAATGAAGGCGACAACCCCACTGCAGGTACTAAAGGTAACCCACCGTCGTTGCAGCCAATGAAGGCGCAAAGCGACTTATGGCAGGGCCCATAACCTGTTGCGCAGCAATGCACGCAGTGTACAGGTAGACCCTTACCTGAATAGAGAGCTTAGACAAGGCTTAGAGTGAAGCAGAGGAAGCTCAGAGTGGGGTGGAGAGAGATGTGTATTGGTACTCGCTCCTATAGTAGGATTTATATACTCTATGGTCCACCCATGTCCGTTTGGGGAAAAGTGATGAGTAGAGGCATCCACAATATCGCATTTTCAGTGTCGCCTAATGTCTAATCACCAGTGGACTCGGAATAATCCCTTAAGGGGATTCTGTACATATACCGTATGACTAAATACTCCGAATTATGTGTATAGCATAACTAATCGTACTGTCATTCCTACATAATGAGCCTTATAGTAAGTATTACGGCTCAACAGCGGGGTGGTAGGAAAGGTCGCGTTTGAGGAGTTCGCCAGCTATCTGGTTAGCGGTGCGGTCGAGTTTTTGGACTTTGAAGCCTTCGTTTTTGTGCTTGGCTTCTTGCAGGGCTTGTTCCGTGGCCCGCAATCTTCGCTCTAGCGAGTTGAGAGTCTCCTTGGGTTTTCTGTCTTCGATTTTCTTTTTGACCCAGGAACTCCAGTCGTCGTATCGTTTGACAAGTTTGGCATCTTGATTCCAGCATGCGGCAGCACGGCTGATGCTGAGGTTTTCCCACAAGTTGACGAGCTCATCATCGCTCATTTTGACAGGGGACGGGTGTTGTATCGGCTTAAAGCCAACGTCAGATATCAGGGACAGCAAAGGAGTGGCAGCACGTCTCTCTGGTGTAGGTGGCAGCACGACCGTGGTCGGCGCATGTCTTGTTGTCGGGGCATAGGTGGCCTTGTCGCTTGCGTAGATGGTCTTGACGGTGTGCGACCTTCCGCGATTATCAGCTCGCGGCGAAACAGTGCACGGCATCGGGGAAGTCCTTCGGTTGTCAGCTCGCGGCAGGTCAGCGTGCGGCACCAAATCGTCGTCGTTGTAATTGTCCATCCATGACCGGTGTCAGGGCGAATCCTGATTTGGGCAATTCCTCCGAGTATGTCCGGTCTGCCAGCAATGGTGGCACTTAGCTTTGGCTTGGGCTTGCGCCCTTCCGGCAGTCGTATCCATGGCGTTGGGGTTGCTCTGGAAAGCAAACCATCCAGTGTTTTCAGCAGCACGTGCTTCTTGCGTGGCATCGGCTTCAGCGCTCCCCCAGGAGGCAGGTGTTGGGTCAGCAGGCGGCGGGGTGTAGAACGTTTCAGGTCCATCCCATGTTGCGGCCGGCGTCGTGAATGTATTTGGACCATCCCATGCTTGTTGCTCTTGCAGGGTGTCCACAATGTAGTCGATGGCTTCCGGGTTTTGATCGTATAGGTCCCAGGTTGCCTCTACCAACTTTTGTACTTGCGGTGTCAGCACGCTCTTCTTAGCGGCCCGCTTTTTCTTCTTTGGCTTCGGGGTCTGCTCCTTGACAGCACGCGTCCTGCGCGGCGGAGGTATCCTCTCTTCAGGCTCTTCAGCAAGGTCGTACGGCGTCCAATAGTAATCGTCGACGAGATCCTCCTGACTGTATTCTTCAACGTATTCTTCAGCCTCGTCAGGTGACTCTTCTTCTGTTGCCTGATCATCTGCAAACAGAGAAGGAGGAGGAGACACTTCCCAATCGTCAAGATGTCCCTCACGACGGTTGCCAACAGGAAAATCGTAGCCTGGGTCGCATTCGTCTTCCGGGTCTTCAGCACCGGGCACGTCTTCGACGTATTCTTCTCTCGCATCGTCACGCGGCACAAAGTTGTCCATGAATCTCCCGATTACATCTTCGAGGAGCATGTCGTCGTCGTCATCCATGCCCTCCTCGCGCCATTGTTCGATCTTATAGATCATATCGCGGGCCCAGCAATCAACTGGTGGTCGGATCAGGGACAGGAAGATTGTCGTGTACTGATATTGCGAGAATTGGGGACTTAGCTGAGATCGCCATTCGTCCCACGCCTTAACAAATCCGTTGGCTTCCGCAGGGTCGCCTTCGAATAACACCGGCAGAGCAGCGCGGTCTTCAGAGCGTCCATAAATGACCTCCGGCTCGTAGTATTCGTCTTCAGCCACTGGATCAGGGTTGGCATCCCTTTCTTCATCATCAGCCACTGTTTGGGAGTTGGCCTCTCCATCTTCGTCGGCGGCCACTTCTTCGGAGTTGGCATCTCCTTGGTCGGCATCCTCGGCGAGGACTTCTTCAGCACGACCAATTGTGCCCATGCGCAGCTCCTCTTCCGATTCCGTTTCAGACTGTACGTTGTCCTCTTCGGCAGGGTCAGCACGAGTAAGGTCGGAGGGAAGGAATAAACGTCTCTTTGGTTCCTCTACAGCACGAGGGTCTTCTTCCTCGGCAGGACCGTATCCGTAGTCGTTGAGCGACTCTTCGTCCTCCTCGTACTCATATTCCAAGGGGTGTTGTTCTTGATGGCGCGCCGATATGGCATAGCGCAGGTCTTTTCTATCTTGAGACTCCTGTTCTTCAGCACAGCTCTCGTAGCCAGCACAGAGGTCTTCATCGTCGTTGACATAGTTCTCCAAAATTGCGTATCGTGACATATTGGTGACGGGAGGGTAGAAGAAGCTTGACTTAATGTAACGTTCCACCAGACGTTCTTCTTGTACTGCGGACAAGGCTACCAGGACGACCCAGTGATCACTGAGATATGTCGAAGTCACGTACTCGATCTTCTACTAGCTCGCTAACGAGGCGTAGTAATGTTGCCCAAAGGATACAAAGGACGGCGAAGAGAGTAAGTCGAAGTTGATATGACAGGATGGTCGGCAAGACAGCACAACCAAAGGAGAATGATGCAGCACGTTCCTTGAACGGCAGAGGTAAAGCGGAAAGGAATGGATAGGGGCCTCATGGCGATCCCTCAGCTAAGGACGAGGGTTTATAGATGTATATGCACCAAGGGTAGCTATCAGCACTCGACTGGCAGACAGCACAGAGGAGGCACTACAATGGGTGGTATAATCCAAGAAGTCAAGCTTAGGTCTTCAGCGACCATAAGCCCCAGTCTATATACTACTCCAAGGAGGTTTGAACCCCAGCTTGGAACTCCGAAACCCTAATATCCGGATCCTAGGAATGAGTCATAAATGAGTCAGAGATAACAATTGACCAATGGCAGTAAGGCGCAAAGGTATGAGTCAGAGATAAAGATCCGCAGCTGTATGAGCGCTGCTTCCATCCAATCAGAACATGAACGTGATACAATCCATCAGAATCAAGGCACAATCGATCAGGCACATACGAGTCATCACAAACACGAGGCAGTTGAGACCAGTCCAGGCACAAGCTCATCTGGACCCTTCTGGTGCGAGTCTAGCCAGGTCACGTGCCAGGGTCACGTGACGGGCGTTTGACGTAAGATCTCGTGATTTATTCCCAATATTGCTGAGCGTATCCATGGTAGGCAGGAAGGTCACGTGACTTAGCTGGTTGCTGGGCGTATGAAGCCACAAGTCCCATAACTTCAACCTCTTCTTCGGCATAATCAGCACGTGATCGCTTCACGGCAACGTTCTGAGGTCTTGCAGGGGTGTTCGGGGGAACAGTTACGGGCAAAACCGTAACACACCACTCTTGTCCCTGTTCTTGACGGTAACAACTACCAGATTTGGGCTAAGCAAATGGAGGCTTTCTTGAAGTCTTTGTAGCGGTATGACACCTTGCTATGCTAAGCTCAAGTGAAAGAGTTGTAAAGTGAACTGTCAGGCCTTCAGGACTCAAGCCTAGCGCAGAGATAAATCACGCGCCGAACTTACAGTCACTGTGGAGCACGCAAGGTCAAAGGTGATCCCTATACAGGAGCACAACTCGCAATGTCACACAGTGGTAAGCTGAGTGGAGAACCAAGAGGACAAGTTGGTTCCACTCAGGACGCTACAGGGAAGTTTATATATGCTACTGGAGCTGAGCTTGAACTGAGTCTAAACACTATTACTAAGTGTACAGTAAGACTCCATGACTCAGGAGCTGACGCGTCGTATCTAATAATAGCGCTATCTATTGTGCTGACTGATGCACTTGTCATAGCGCTGACGCGATGCCTTATCTTGCTGAGTAAAACCTAATACAGTGAGTAAGCATAAACTACTAAGCGAGTTCTAGAACTATCTAGAATGTTCCTTCCTTATCTACCAATCATTAGGGTCCATACGTAAGTAGAATGTGACCGGGTTGGGTTGTCCCGTTAAGGGTGCAACTGTCCCAGGGTCACGTGCTTGAGAGTGCACATGATGGCAGCATGTGACTAACGATATATCGTACTTGGCCCTTCATATCTTCCTTGCATAATTCCATAAAAATACAGAAAAATAAGGAAAATAATATACACGTCCATGACAGTCTTCTGCACTATGGGATATTATAAGCGGAAGACGGATCCTTCCTGCTTTCAAGGACAAAGATGCTCCTACCCCTACAGAGGTTGAAGCGTACAATGCGTGGGCTACTGATGATGATCATGCCCTAGGCTTGATGGTGCTGTGCCTTTCACTGGCTATTCGATGCCAGGTTGAAAAATTTGCAACTGCTGGCGATGTTTGGGGTCATCTTAAGTCCCAGTATGGGGGCGTTAGTGCTGCTAATGTCTACCAGGATTTCAATTGTGCCATGACGTTCCATCTGGACTATGCCAAGCACCCTGGCCCCCAGATCAATGAGCTTGCAACAATTTACGACCACCTTTCTGCCAACTCCACCAAAGTACCTGACGGCCTTCAGGCCATGATGCTTCTTTCAAAGCTACCTGCCAAATGGGAGTCATCCCTGATGAACAGTGCACATGAAGGGACTATACTCACAGTGAACTGAGACTGTGGTGAGATACAGAGGGTGGCTGGAAAGCAGCAACAGAGTGTAGTCAAGCAAGTGAAGCAGAGTTAGAGTCTGGCACACAACAGATGAGAACTGGTGATATTATACAGAGGGAGACATACCTGGCACACAACAGATGAGAACTGGTGATGTGCCAGAGTGTACAAGGTACTCTACTTATACTGCTACAGGAGTGACACTAGTAACACAGAGTCACAGTAAACACAAGGAGCACATTGTTCTACAAAGAGACAAAGGAGTGTACTTGTTTAGGAGAGCAAGGCATATAGAACAAGAAAAGTCCAGACTATGACATCATAGTGACATCACAATAAAGATAAGACAAGGGAAAGTACAGAGACATAGTACAAGGACAGTCCAGAAGAGTCCATGATGTCATGCACATAAGTGATGTCATAGATAAGAAGATACAAGAAGTCCAAGATTGTACAGATCATAATATCTAATCTACAAGTCCTGTATATCTAATCTAAAGCAGTCCTTTATCTGCATGTCCTTTTGAGCCGCTAAGTGCGCTCAGGTCACTTATCAACAATCCCTTGTCCCTATCCTTATGTCAGGCACTATGGCGAAGAAGCTTACTTTGACCAACATCTGTACTGCAGTGGTCAATCAGTGGGAAATTGAGTGTACAAAAGGCCAGTCTTCTAATAAGGAATTGGCCAACAAGTTGTTGGTGGTCAAGCGCAAGCGGAACAACCCTGACTTCCAGCAGCAGCAGCAAGGCTCTTTGGGCCAGAACAAGCAGCACGGCCAACAGCAGCAGCAGCAGCAGCAACAGGGAGGGAGCCATCGCCAGCATAGTAAATGTGCTGGCAAGAAGTTCAAGAAGCAACATACACAAGGGCATACACACATTGCCAACATTGCAGTGCTCCCAGCGCCAACCTCTACTACCATTGCGCATATCTCGCCTTCTGGGCTCGAGCAGCACATTTCCTCTGCCCCTCCTGCGAAGAAGCACGTTCCAGGACACTACAAGACCTTCAATAAGGCTCTGGACATCACCCAGGCCTTAGAAACCCCTGGAACTGTACAGATGGTGAAGACGCTTGAGCAGCGTCTTGGAAAAATGGTTGCAGATTCCCCATGGACCAAGAACCCAAATACCTTCACAGAAGATTGGGAAATGTCAGATGAGGATGAGGACCTCCCTACAGGCTGCAGTGCACCCATTAATTCGCCTCCAGACACTCCTAAACTAACCTTGACCCCTTTAGTCTCACCTTCTGAGCAAGAGGCACGTAAAGACAAGGGCAAGGAGCCCATTCACATGGTTGAGCCTATCGAAGAATGCCCAGATAGTCCTACTGCAGTTGAAATAACCAAAATGTGGGAAGGCTTTCATAAGAAGGCGGCAGTACGTGCCCCCTCTCCAGATATTTCTCTGGATTGGGGAAGTGAAGCGAATGACAACGATGACTGTGACGTCTACAATGACCTTGCTGATGCAGTAGGACAAGATGACTTCAACCCCTACAAGGATGGGTTAGTAACTTTCCCTCCTCTAATAAGCAAATCTGACCACTCTACAGTGCTACTGGATATGACACCAACTGGCACTTCTAAAAATAGTAGTTACAGTGCACTTGTAAATAAAGTTGTAAATAGCACTAATCTATGCGCTCATGGTCTTGATTTTGCTTTATGCTCGAAATGTAAGGGAAAGAAGAGTCAAACAGAGCAAGAACCTATTTGGTTACTTGACTCTGGTGTGTCGGCACATTTTACAAACAATAAACTGGACTTTATAAGTTATACCCCCCTTTCACAAAAGCCTATGGTAAAGACAGCAGCCCATGCTCTTTATATACAAGGCAAAGGCTCAGTCTTACTGAAGCATTCTGTGGAACACAATGGCGTTAAAACAGAGCATATTACATGCATATATCCTGTCTTTCATATACCACAGATGACAACTAAGCTATTGTCCATGGGGGAATTTCTTCAACAGGGATTGCGCATTCATGGGGATTCGCAGCATATATCTCTATTCTATAAGGGCAGTACGACACCCATACACTGGATGGAAAATACACTTTTACCATTGACAAAATTTAGGCATATCCAATAACAAAAGGTATTTTTTATCCACAATTTTTCATACATAAAATGTTGATAAGGTAACTAAATATTGTCAATGCAACTTCAAAGCACAATATGTAGACAATATAATTTTCCTTTTCCATAATATTGTCAGAATATTATAGAGGTTATACTATGTATCTTGTTGAAATATTTCACATGGTAATATCTTGATAAAATGTTTTTGTGGTTGAACCCTGAACCTTGCCTGAACCCTCTGAACTGAGCCACTGTTGTGTTTAATAAAGATCTTACCATGTGAAATATTTTAACAAGATACATAATATAACCTCTATAATATTCTGACAATCTTATGGAAAAGGAATATTATATTGTCTACATATTGTGCTTTGAAATTGCACTGACAATATTTAGTTACCTTATCAATATTTTATGTATGAAAAATTGTGGATAAAAAATACCTTTTGTTATTGGCTATGCCTAAATTTTATCAATGGTAAAAGTGTTTTTTCCATCCAGTGATACTACAAACAAAACCCCCTAGCAGATGGTCAGACACTTTACTGGCTTGATGCCAAAGTCACACAAGTAAAAAATGTACATGCAGCCCATAGTACAATCTATACTGCTGACTACAACATTTGGCATAGACGTTTAGGACACCCTTCAAAGGAAGTACTACATTGTGCCAAGGATCACACTAAGGGATTCCCTAAGGACCTTAAATATCCTTCTGATACACCCATATGTCCTGGTTGCGCTCAAGGGAAAATGCCTGCTTCAATGCATAAACCCTCTGAGATGTGTGCTAAGAAGCCTTTTGAAAAGATTCATTCCAATCTTAAGAGCTTCCCAGTTGACTTGTACCACAAATATAAATACTTCATTAGTTTCTTTGACAACTTTTCCTCCTATGCGTGGGTTGTGCTATTACGCACCAAAGCACAGGCCATCAATGCATTAAGGCAGTTTGTTGCCATGGTCAAAAATCAGCATAACGCCACTATTAAACAGTGGATGTCTGACGCTGGAGGAGAATACAAGTCTGACGAGTTTACTAAGGTACTGAAAGATATGGGCATTACTATCCTACAAAGTGCACTGCATACTCCCCAACAAAATGGTTGCGCTGAACACTTTATGCGTACTTGTATGGATAAGGCTCAGGCTATGCGCCTTGAAGCCTGTCTCCCTCAATCCTGGTGGGAATTTGTGGTCCTACATGCAGTACATTGCTATAATAGGACTCCAATAAGTCACCTTAATTGGCAGACACCCTATATGAGCTTGCATGGTGAAGCACCTAGTCTTTCACACTTACGAGTGTTTGGATGTGGCGCATATGTGCACATACCAGAAGATCACAGATCAAACAAACTTGACCCCAAAAGTGAATAAATGATCTATATTGGTCATACTGAGGGCATAAAAGCATATAGATTCATGTGGATCAAAAACAACACAGTGTTCACCAGCACTACTGCATTATTTGATGAGACCATATACCCTAAGTGCGAGACACAAAGGGTGCAGGGTACAACCTGCAGAAATGAGCCAGTAGAGAATCAACCTCCTATGGAGGATGAACCATCACCTACACAGCCCATTCCAAGTGGTTTTGACAATGATATGCCTACTCATCGTCCACCTAAACAGAGGCAAACTAGGGAGGATGCACCAGACCACAATGGCAGATCTGTGGAACCAGAGGAACCAGAAGCGCAACAGCCTCCGCCTCCTGTGCCAGAACCAGCACTACCACAATGGTCTGTGCACTTGAGGAAAGTACCTACTCGTCCTGGCAATGTTTATGGGGAAGACAGGCACCCCACAAAGATAACTAAAGACATTGAACAGAGTAGCAAGTGGAAAGAAATGGTTGGAAAACAGCCTGGTCACTCCAGAGCTGATAGTACGCCAGGGCAAAGGCAGATTCCAGGAGGATTTCCTGAGACAAACCCTGACCCTCCACCTGCTGAGAGTGAAGCTCCGCCAGAACCCTCAGAGGATGAAGTAGATAATTTATTGTCACGCCTTGCTCAGGAAGGGGGAGTAAAATTCCTAGATCATCTGCTTGCCAAGGCAGTTCCATCTAATGATCTGGAACCACTGGACACTTCTAATATATGGGAGTGGACCTATAAAGATATAATGCGCATGCCTGCAGCACAACAAAAGGAATGGAAGACTGCTTGTCGTGAGGAACTAGAGGCACTTCGCAGACGTAATGTCTTTGAGCTTGTGGAACCCCCTAAAGGGAGGAAAATAATAAAAAATAGATGGGTCTTTGATCAAAAGACTGATGGTCACAAGAAAGCCTGGCTTGTTGCCAAAGGCTTTTCTCAGGTTGAAGGCGTTGACTATGAGGAAATATTCTCACCAGTAGTGCGCTTTGTGACTGTCTGGATGATGCTTGTGCTTGCAGTGCTAGAGGATTGGCACATCACTGGACTAGATGTTAAAACTTCCTTCCTATATGGAGAGCTTGATGAAGAGCTATACATGGAACAACCTGAGGGCTTCAAAGCCAAAGGGCATGAAAATAAAGTACTGCGACTAAAACGCACCATTTATGGACTTAAACAAGCTGCTCTAGCATGGTGGAAAGCGCTGGATAAGTCCATGGCTGTGATGGGCTGTAAAAGGCTACTATCTGACTCAGGACTCTTTACCCATAGAGGTAAGAGTGGCACCCTTGTAGTGATCATTGTCTATGTTGATGATGTGATCTTTATGGGATCGGACAAAGCCCTTTTAAATGAGCTTAAGAATAGGTTCATGAAGGCTTGGGAATGTCATGACTTAGGTGATGCAAAGGAATTCTTGCATATGTGCATTCAGCAGAAACATGGAAAGATCTTTTTAGATCAAACCACTTACTTAGAAAAGGTGCTGCAACACTTTGGACTTGTAGATGCAAAAGCAACTGCAACTCCACTTCCTGAAGGGTACCAACCTGTACCCAATAATTCACCAGTCAACCCAAGCATCAGGAGCAAATATCAGCAAGTTATAGGTTCACTCCTATACATAATGCTTGGGACTCACCCTGACATCGCCTATGCAGTTGTCAAACTATCACAATACGCTGCAAACCCCTCAGAGGACCATTTGAACAGAGCACTATATATCTGTTGCTACTTGCTTGGGACTTCTTCATACTCTTTGGTGTATGATGGAAGATCAAATGGAGGCTTAATTGCCTATGCAAACTCTGACTGGGCTTCAAACCCAGATAATAGGTGATCTACCACAGGTTACATGGTTAAACTGGCTAATGGGATATTCAGTTGGAACTCTAGAGCACAAAAGACAGTTGCATTATCTTCCACTGAAGCTGAATATATGTCGCTGTCAGATACTAGCAGACAATTAGTTTGGATTAGGTCACTCTTCACTGAGCTTGGCATCAAACTAAGCCCAATACCACTCTGCAGTGATAATCAGTGTTGGAACGAGATAAGTGCGTAAGGACCTTATCTATAGCAGTTACGACATTACGGTAGTTGGGATATGTACTATAGTGGGCACAATACGCCCTTTCAGTGAGAGAAGCCCTATGGCTATCTTGAAGTGGTAGTTTACATCAGGCGTGTGTAAAAATGTGATATTGTGGACGCCTGTACTCATCACTTTTACGCATATGGACAGGGTAGGACCATAGAGTATAAAAACCCTCCTATGGGGAGGGAGGCAAATAGATCATTCACTCTCTTCTTCACTTGCGCACCCTCTCCAGCTTATAGCCTCTCAACCTACTCAAAGGTGAGAACTCCATTCCTGTTAGCTGCGCGTATTGCTGCACAACAATCAGGGGTCCATCTTCATGGCCTCAAATCCTGTCCAAGAGAAGCGTATTAAACATATTGAGATGAACCATCAGGTGAACACACCCAAACCTAGCACAGAGATAAATCACGCACCAAGCGTGCAGTCATGGCAGAGTGGACAGTGACGCGGAACCTTTATACAAGGATTCGAACTGTCAGTGATCACGCAGTGGCATGCTGAGTGGAGAACCAAGAGGACAAGTTCAGATTGGAGAGTAAGGAGTACAAAGGGTATATGCACCTGAGTGGAGAACCAAGAGGACAAGCTGGTTCCACTCAGGACGCTACAGGGAGGTTTATATACGCTACTGGAGCTGAGCTTAAACTGAGTATGAACACTATTACTAAGTGTACAGTAAGACTTCGTGACTCAGGGGCTGACACATTGTGTCTAATAATAGCGCTATCTATTGTGCTGACTGATGCACTTGTCATAGCACTGATGCAATGCCTTATCTTTGCTGAGTAAAACCTGATACAGCAAGTAAGCGTAAACTACTAAGCGAGGTCTAGAACTATCTAGAATGTTCCTTCCTTATCTACCAATCATATGAGTCCGTACGTATATGGAATGTGACCGGATTAGGTTGTCCCATTAAGGGTGCAACTGTCTCAGGGTCATGTGCTTTAAAGTGCACATGATGGCAGCATGTGACTAATGATGTCTTGTACTGTGGCCCCTTATATCTTCCTTAGATAATTCCGTAGAAATACAGAAAAATAGGAAAATAAATATACGTGTCCATGACATCACCCCCCTTCTTAAGGGTCGACATCCACGTTGGCCTCTGTGTACATTTGAGACACTTGCCAAGGCAAGGATGCGTAAATGAGAGCCACTATTTTTCTAGGTGCGCCTGGGTTTGAGGAGTGGAACTCCTTGACTTTGTCTGGGGTGTGTGCTAGATTCTTGGCTGGCTCCCAAGTGTCCTTGCCTTCACCATAGTCCTTCCAGTGAACTAGGTACTTAAGAGTATGACCAAAGAGCTTGGAGTCTCTTATGTGGTCTACTTCGTACTCTTCTTCCCCTTCGACTGTGATGGGTTCAGGTGGAGGTGGCATCTGCCCGTTAATTTCATTTCCCTTATAAGGGGAGAGGCGGTCTACATGAAATACATCATGGATCTGTAATGCAGGGGGGAGGGCAAGCTTGTAATCAACATCACTTCTGACTTCAGTGACTTCAAATGGACCTAGTTGTTTAGGGCCCAGTTTGGATGATTGTTGGTGTATCTTTATTTGCTTAGCTTGCAGCCAGACTTTATCCCCAATGTTGAAGACGTATGGTTTGTGTCTTTGTTCAATGTCCATTTGCATCCACCTTTTACTTAGGCGTAGAGCTGCCTCTGCGTCCCTTCTTGTGGAAAATAAATGTTGTAGACGCTTGTTGAGCATTGGGATACCGGTAGGCCTACCAGCAGGAATAGTGAAGTCAGGCATATAGCCATATAGTAGCTCAAAGGGGGTGTGTCCCGTTGCTGAGTTGAGTCTACTATTGACTACAAATTCTGCTGTAGGGAGCAGGTCTGCCCAATTATCCTGTCTCTTGCTAATGAACAAGTGCAAGTAGACTTCTACTTCTTGATTTTTGTGCTCTACCTGTCCATTAGCTTGAGGGTGATAGGCGGTAGTGAGACCTGCGTCTATCCCTAGTCACTTGTATAGTGCCCACATGCTCCTTGCAGCAAACTGGGGTCCCCTATCACTGATAATTTTCTTGGGGATCCCATGCAAGGGGAAGACTTGTTCAAAGTAGATGGATGCTACCCCATCAGCCGTGATTTGAGAGGTCACTGGAAATAGATGGTTCTGTTTTGTGTAATGATCCACTATGTTAAGGATCATATCCTTTCCACATGATACATGTTACATTTCGGTTTGATCAGTGCCTCGGACCGGGAAGTGGACACTGATGCATCGACTATGACATCGCCGTCAGCATGATATTGTCATGGACTTGTAGGATCAGTCAGCCGGGTAAGCTCCGGCATATGTGATTGTACGATAACGGATCAGATCTCGGATGACTCGACATGACTCATACTAGGATAGCTGTACTAGGGTTCATGGTACTTACGCTATTGGCTAGTGATATTCAAGCAGCGCTTCAAAGCCCGCACATATCTGTATAAGTAGAGTAGTGCGAAGACCAAGAACAGCATCTTGGTCTTCTTCCAATACCACCACTATCTACTCATCTTTACTAAGAGGTTCCCCCTCTTAAGTGAGTGTCCGGCATATCCCCTTAGACCAGGGATCCCCCATGACTTACCCTTCGCCTGTCCCTTCGCGGATCAGCGGACTACCCCGCAGACGTTGCAGCCTACGAAGTCAAGCTATACCAGAACGAATGTGTAGCCTCTCCTTATCACTCCTTCTACATCATTGATAGCACCGAGTGGGCTCATGCCAAGTACATCGACAGAGTCCCTCCAGGGATCATCCAACTCAAAGACCTACACGCTTACTTCAGAAGAGACGAAAGCCTTCAGCCACACCCAGCCTTCTATCCGCAAACCTTCATCAACCACAACTATCGACTCGCTAGGATTGCCACCAAGCAAGAGGCCTAAGTCAGGCATACGTCTGTGGTAGACGTTACAATACGGGCAGGGGGCCGATTAGATCAACTCCGACTACCTGCCATGGTCCCTCGGGCACTTCTTGTGGCTGAATTATGGCTTTGGGGTGCAGATCTTTGCAATAGCATTGGCATCGATCGCATCCTTCTACGTATGAACTAATGAAGCCTGCCATGTGTGGCCACCAATAGTAGCGACTGACTAGCTTGATGGTGCCATTTTTACCAGGGTGACTGGTGGTGGTAGAGTCATGGCATGACTTGACCACATCTCGTCTCAGAGTCCGGTCATTGGGAACGTATAGTTTCCCCTTGTGGTAAACTAGGCCATTGTCTTCCTCCCACATTGCTACTCCATCTATGAGAGCCTTTGGAGTGGTCTTTTGTAAGCTTTTAAGACCCTCTATGACTTCTGCTTCTCTAATGGATGCAAGTCTTATGCGATTTCCCAGGGAGTCCACTTCTGGGCAGAAGTGTGCTTGGGTGGCATTGAGGAAATGCTTAGGTTGTAGAACCTGGACCTGGCAGTTGTCCTCATTGTCTCTGATGTGGTTTCTTGAGAATCTACTTAATGTGTCGGCTTGCATGGAGTCTCCTTTCTTGTAAGTGATTTTGAAGGCAAAGCGACTTAAGTACAGGGCCCAGTGGGCCTGTCGATGGTTTAAGTCTTTCATGCTTGCCCACCATTCCATATTCTTATGGTTGGTGATCACTTCAAAGGAGATGCCTTCGAGGAAATGTCTCCAATCTTCTAAGGCACAAATTAGGCCAAGCATTTCTCTGTCGTAAATCTCATAGTTGTGTTCTTCTTTGCTCATAGACTGCAAGCGATACGCAACGGGGTGCCAGAGACCATCAGGATACTTTTGAGTAAGTATGCCGCTGGTAGCAAATCCTGAAGCATCGGTCTCGACCCTTGTTGGAAGCTGTGGATCGTACACTTTGAGAATGGGTTCTCATACGAAGCTTTCCTTCAGGTGGTCGAAGGCCTTCTGCTGTTCAGAATGCCAATGCCATGGAGTGTCCTTCTTCGTGAGGTCATGCAAGGGTTGAGCGATGGCCGCAAAGTCCTTGATGAATCAATGATAGAAGTTGGCGAACCCTATGAATGCTCTGACTTCTCTGAGCGTTGTGGGTGTAGGCCACTCCCTTACTGCAGCGACCTTGCCAGGGTCCATCTGCACTTCTCCAGGACAGATTATCATCCCAAGGTACTCCATTTCTTGCCTTTCAAAGTTGCATTTCTCAGGTTTGAGGTAGAGGTCGTGCTCTTGCAATCTCTTTAACACCTTGTGTACGATTTTGTGATGGTGTTCCAGGGAGTTGCTGTAGATGAGGATATCATCCATGTATACCACAACCTCTCCTGCTGCGATTAGATCGGCAAATATGGCGTTCATGAGGGCTTGGAAGGTGGCTGGGCTGTTGGTCATACTGAAGTACATGACCTTAGGTTCATACAGCCCATGGTTGGTAATGATAGCACCTTTCCATTCATCTCCGGCTTGGATTCAAATATTATGATAGCCCCATCTTACGTCGAACTTTGTGAAGACCTTGGCTCCTTTCAACCGGTTTATAATGTTGGCAGCAAGCGGAAGTGGGTAACGATTCTTAATAGTGATTTTATTAAGACGTCTATAGTCCTGCACTAGACGGAGCTTGCTGTCCTTTTTCTTGATAAAGAACACTGGTGAGGCCATCGGTGACTTGGATGGGACCAGGTATCCTTTGGAGATGTGCTCTTGCAGGAATTTATCAAGTTCCACTTGCTCGCTTGGAGACATGGGATACATTTTGACCCTCCAGTGCTTAACGGCATCTGGTTCAAGGTCTATTGTGTGATCCCAAGGTTGATGCTCAGGGAGCCTCTGGGATTCCTCCTTGGAGAAAACTTTTGCGAAGTCTCTGTAGTGCTTTGGTACCATTTCTTTGAAGGTTTTCTTGGGTTTGGAGGCAGTGGCTTTCTCAGCGATTTGCTGAGAGTATGTGAAGCCTGCCAAACAGAAAACTTTGTCTTGGACTGTGTCTAGCACTTTCTCTGCAAGGAGACGGTGGTGTTCCATTTGGTTTGCCATAATGTGCGTCACCTCTACCTCCAACTCTGGTTGCACTGTTTCAGCAGTTGAGTTGAGGTGCATAGTGCCTTCCTGCCAGTCTATTTGCAGGTTCCATTGTCTGAGCCAAGGTAGTCCCAAAATGACGTTTTCTGGGCCTAGTGAAGTGACTAGGAAGTTGTGCTTTTCTTCACTTGGTCCGACTTTCAGGGTGAGTCTGACTTTATGGGTGATACTACCAGCTTCATTGAGAGTCCCATCTATGTTGTATAGTGTGATGGGGCTCTCGAGGGGAACCTGCAACATTTTGTGGTGGTCAGCGTACTTTTTGTCTAGGAACAATGAGGTTGCCCCAGAGTCTACCATTGCTGCTACTTTTACAGTACAATGACGTCCTTTTAAATACACAGAAATATGAAAGTGTGATTTTTTATCTTTTGTTTCAGGAATAATAGTAGAAGACAGTGCTGCATCAGAAATCATCATGTGCAGCATTGCTTCTGAAGAAAGTGGAGCAAAAGGAACACTACTATTGTTCATCTCCAAGGCAGATGTAGATGTAATAGAGTCAGAAAAACAAGAAGCTGAACTAACACTACTATCTAACATCTGCAAGGGTGGACCCTGTCAAAGCTGTCAGGGACCAGTTGGCGACAGTTGGCAACTGGTCCCTGACAGCTTTGACAGGGTCCACTTTTGCAGATGAACTTACAGGCAGAAATCTGGTGAGTATGAATTACAGAAGGTGAGTCCGAAATGAGGCAAGAGTGTAAGCATATATTACAACTACATGAAGCCAAGTCATCTACTGTAGAGGGGCCGGTCGCAGCTATACGCAACCCCTGATCTAAAAAGCCGCCTTGAACACATCCAGCTGTTCTTGCTGCTTTTCCAACATTCCCAACAACTTTGCCACGTCTGCCTGGGACATCTGGGTGGGGGAAGTACTTGTGGCTGCTGCTGCTGCAGTGTTAGATGAGGATGGTGGACTAGGGGATTCCGTTGTTGCTGCGGCTTTTGCTTTAGCCAGTTTCCCCATTCGTTTATTCTGGCAGATGTTTGCGTGGTGTCCTACTCTTTGACACCAGTTGCATACGTCGCGTTTGTGATTTTCATCCTTTTTGGTGTGATCTTTCGATCCACACCCCTAGCATCTCCCTCTCATCCAGACTTGGTATTTGCCCCGAGTTTTGAAGAATTCCTCTTTTCCTTTATTGCCTTGGTGGCATGTAGCGTTGACTTGCATGGCGTTGGGATCAGAGGCTGTATTTGGTGATGATGATGAAGATTTTCCTTTCTTCTTGCTCTGGCATTGGCACAGTCATTGATCAATGACTTGCGCACTTTGCTTGAGCTCGTCGTAGGTGTTGTGGGGCTTGTTTGTGATGGCGAGGAGGTCTTTGATTTCATCAGTGAGACTGTTGTAGAAGTGGGTGTGGAGGTCAATGAGAGACCACCCGGTTTGTCCAGAGTACTGTTCAAATACAGATGCGTATTCAGCTACCGTCTTTTTACCCTGTCTTGTTTTCTTTAGCTCCTCTCGAGCTATGTCTTGGATGTCCAGGGGGCTGAACCTGCAGTTAAACTCCTTAATGAAGTCTGACCAATTTCCACTGAAGGGAATAGTTCCCTTGTTGGTGGACTCCAGGTATGGGAGTGCCCAGGTTTTGGCGTCCCCTTCCATCAAATTGAGGGCCGCAGCGATCCATCTATGTTTGTCCACATACCACTTGCTGTCTGTCACATGCCACGTGTTCATGGCATCCCCCAGTGATCCTGCCCAGTTGTGGAAAGTGGCAAGGAAATGATGGGCATCCAATGAGGAGTCTTTCCCATCCCAGGCTTTATGGTGGGCCACTATTTCCTTGTTCTTTCCATTTCCTGGGTGAGTGGTGGTTGCCAAGGCTACCTGTGCTGTCAATGCTGTGACTTGTTGCGTGAGGTTGCCAAGGTGGTTAATGAGGTCCAGGCAGTCCTGGACTGTGGGAGGGGGGATTGGTGAAGGTGGTGTGGTGTGTGGTAGTATAGAACTGGAGGGCTGTGACATTACTTCCAGTTGTCTTTCTCTCTCTTGTTTATCTGCCTCCTCGTTGGCCCTGTGGAAATCTTTGAGTAAACGAAGTTGTTCATCAGGGGAGATGTCATCCCAGTCTTGGATACGCGAGATGAACTCTTTCTCGCATTTAGTTGGAGGAGGGAGGGCGTATTTCAAGCAAGCTCCGCTGGGATACTGAGCTTGTGCTAGACGAGCTGTCTGTTTCCCTTTCTTGGGAGCCACCTTCTCCGTCTTCCCTTATGTGGGTGATGAGTGGGTGAGGGGGCGAGTCGAGATGAGGGATGAGGTTTGCAGCGATGGCTATCAACTGTGGGACTGTAAAATTTGTTCCAAGTACAGGAATCTCTAGGCTGTAGAGCTCTAGTAGGGCATATTGGAGTTCTGGGTTGTGAAAAATTGCCTGCACGTATTGCTTGGCAAGGTTGTGAGGGGGTAGTTCTAACTGGAACCCCTGGTAGTGGATGTTGACACCGTCTTCATCAATGAAGCTTTCACCTGACTGGGCAAGTGTGGCTTGGGAGGAGGAGTGGGTGGAGTGGAAGGATTCTTCTGAGACTGTAGGTGATGGTGATGCGTACACCGGGGAAGGGATCTGGTTTTGTTCAGACTGGGTGTCCAGGTGTATGTGAAGTGATGCCAAAGCAGAGGCTTGAGTGGTAGGTAGTGTGATAGAAGCTTGTCTCCTCCTAAAGAGATGATGAAGGCGGGTGCAGACGTTCACAAATATGTGAGGCAGTTTGGAGATGTATGAAAGTGGATTTTGATGACAGGATACAACGAGCGTGTAACACTAACTTGAGGATGATAGGAGAGCTCTGATCAAGCAAGACTGATACACAGTGATGTTTCACACTGCGCAAGGCTGCGGCGATAACAGAGGACTCGGGAGTAGGGTAGGGGTATGTGTAGAGCTACAAGGCTGTCTGCGTCAGTCTTCTTGACCTGTTGGCTGCCTCTCATGCCAAAGTGCTCTCAAACTTTTCTGGTTGGTATGTGTACAGCTGTCGCAGGCTAGGCCTGGCTGGCTCAATGTCTAACTGCAGCTTATCTGGTGTGGTGACCAGTTCTGCAGCCAGTACCCAGAGGTGTCTGCTGATGACCAGATAGACCCAATAAAGGCAAGCACTGTTGCGCAGCAATGCACGCAGTGTACAGGTAGACCCTTACCTGTGTAGAGAGCTTAGACGAGGCTTAGAGTGAAGCAGAGGAAGCTCAGAGTGGGGTGGAGAGAGATGTGTATAGGTACTCGCTCCTATAGTAGGATTTATATACTCTATGGTCCACCCATGTCCGTTTGGGGAAAAGTGATGAGTAGAGGCGTCCACAATATCGCGTTTTCAGTGTCGCCTAATGTCTAATCACCGGTGGACTCGGAATAATCCCTTAAGGGGATTCTGTACGTATACCGTATGACTAAATACTCCGAATTACGTGTATAGCATAACTAATCGTACTGTCATTCCTACGTAATGAGCCTTATAGTAAGTATTATGGCTCAACACTCCCCCTTGCTAAGTGCAGCTACTAAGCGCTCTAAGCAAGTGTGTAAGGCGAATTAATATTCTAGCCATGATTAGAAGGGAGTCTATCTCGGAACCATGAGAGCGGTTTCGAGACCGAGTTCTCTTCACCATCCCATTTCAGCTTTTGAACTATTACAGTTCATTGGGCTGATTTTTTGGTATAATGAGCGGAAATGTTGTGATTCTCTGGTTGAGAAGAATCTATGTATGCGGAAGACAATGTCTTCAAGCGTCGCTCGATATACCTTCCATAGTATTAATGGAATTTTCAGGCTTGTCTCAAGGCCAAGTTTGTTGCCTTGTGACTTAGTTGGATGAGTAAAACTCAAGTCCTAACTGACTTCTGAATTTTTCGAACTTAATACGCCCTAGGTTCTTGGTAAACATATCTGCGGGATTCTCTGAACCATCTATAAAGAATAGTTCTATTTTCTTGTCCCTCACTACTTCTCTTATGTAGTGATAGCGTATATCAATATGTTTAATACGCTTCTCTTGGACAGGGTTTGAGGCCATAAAGATGGACCCCTGATTATCACCGCAGAGTGGTATTGGGCTTAGTTTGATGCCAAGCTCAGTAAAGAGTGACTTTATCCAAACTAATTGTCTGCTAGTATCCGACAGCGACATATATTCAGCTTCAGTGGAAGATAATGCGACTGTCTTTTGCGCTCTAGAATTCCAACTGAATATCCCATTAGCCAGTTTAACCATATAACCTGTGGTAGATCGCCTATTATCTGGGTTTGAAGCCCAGTCAGAGTCTGCATAGGCAATTAAGCCTCCATTTGATCTTCCATCATACACCAAAGAGTATGAAGAAGTCCCGAGCAAATAGCGACAGATATAGAGTGCTCTGTTCAAATGGTCCTCTGAGGGGTTTGCAGCGAATTGTGATAGTTTAACAACTGCATAGGCGATGTCAGGGCAAGTCCCAAGCATTATGTATAGGAGTGAACCTATAACTTGCTGGTATTTACTCCTGACGCTTGGGTTGACTGGTGAATTATTAGGTACAGGTTGGTACCCTTCAGGAAGTGGAGTTGCAGTTGCTTTCGCATCTGCGAGTCCAAAGCGTTGCAGCACCTTTTCTAAGTAAGCGGTTTGATCTAAAAAGATCTTTCCATGTTTCCGCTGAATGCGCATACGCAAGAATTCCTTTGCATCACCTAAGTCACGACATTCCCAAGCCTCCATGAACCTATTCTTAAGCTCATTTAGAAGGGCTTTGTCCGATCCCATAAAGATCACATCATCAACATAGACAATGATCACTACAAGGGCGCCACTCTTTCCTCTATGGGTAAAGAGTCCTGAGTCAGATAATAGCCTTTTGCAGCCCATCGCAGCCATGGACTTATCCAGCGCTTTCCACCATGCTAGAGCAGCTTGTTTAAGTCCATAAATGGCGCGTTTTAGTCGCAGTACTTTGTTTTCATGCCCTTTGGCTTTGAAGCCCTCAGGTTGTTCCATGTATAGCTCTTCATCGAGCTCTCCATATAGGAAGGCAGTTTTAACATCTAGTCCAGTGATGTGCCAATCCTCTAGCGCTGCAAGCGCGAGCATCATCCGGACAGTCTCGAAGCGCACTACTGGTGAGAATATTTCATCATAGTCAACGCCTTCAACCTGAGAAAAGCCTTTGGCAACAAGCCGGGCTTTCTTGCGACCATCAGTCTTTTGATCAAAGACCCATCTATTTTTTATTATTTTCCTCCCTTTAGGGGGTTCCACAAGCTCAAAGACATTACGTCTGCGAAGTGCCTCTAGTTCCTCGCGACAAGCAGTCTTCCATTCCTTTTGTTGTGCTGCAGGCATGCGTATTATATCTTTATAGGTCCACTCCCGTATATTAGAAGTGTCCAGTGGTTCCAGATCATTAGATGGAACTGCCTTGGCAAGCAGATGATCTAGGAATTTTACTCCCCCTTCCTGAGCAAGGCGTGACAATAAATCATCCACTTCATCCTCTGAGGGTTCTGGCGGAGCTTCACTCTCAGCAGGTGGAGGGTCAGGGTTTGTCTCAGGAAATCCTCCTGGAATCTGCCTTTGCCCTGGTGTACTATCAGCTCTGGAGCGACCAGGCTGTCTTCCAACCATTTCTTTCCACTTGCTACTCCG
Source organism: Lactarius akahatsu (assembly GCA_021524915.1). Lineage (NCBI taxonomy): Eukaryota > Fungi > Basidiomycota > Agaricomycetes > Russulales > Russulaceae > Lactarius > Lactarius akahatsu. The sequence goes on along the minus strand of JAKELL010000107.1, from coordinate 47,309 downwards.
TTCAACGTCTTTAGTTATGCTTGTGGGGTGCCTGTCTTCCCCATAGACGTTGCCAGGATGAGTAGGTACTTTCCTCAAGTGTGCAGACCGTCGTGGTAGTGCTGGTTCTGGCGCAGGAGGCGGAGGCTGTTGCGCTTCTGGTTCCTCTGGTTCCACAGATCCGCCGTCGCGGTCTGGCGCATCCTCCCTATTTTGCCTCTGTTTAGGGGGGCGATGAGTAGGCATATCATCGTCAAAACCACTTGGAATGGGCTGTGTAGGTGATGGTTCATCCTCCATAGGAGGTTGATTCTCTACTGGCTCATTTATGCGGGTTGTACCCCGCACCCTTTGTGTTTCGCACTTAGGGTATACGGTCTCATCAAATAATGCAGTAGTGCTGGTGAACACTGTGTTGTTTTTGATCCGCATGAATCTATATGCTTTTATGCCCTCAGTATGACCAATATAGATCATTTGTTCGCTTTTGGGGTCAAGTTTGTTCAATCTGCGATCTTCTGGTATGTGCACATATGCGCCACATCCAAACACTCGTAAGTGTGAAAGACTAGGTGCTTCACCATGCAAGCTCATATAGGGTGTCTGCCAATTAAGGCGACTTATTGGAGTCCTATTATAGCAATGTACTGCATGTAGGACCGCAAATTCCCACCAGGATTGAGGGAGACAGGCTTCAAGGCGCATAGCCTGAGCCTTATCCATACAAGTACGCATAAAGCGTTCAGCACGACCATTTTGTTGGGGAGTATGCGGTGCACTTTGTAGGATAGTAATGCCCATATCTTTCAGTACCTTAGTAAACTCATCAGACTTGTATTCTCCTCCAGCGTCAGACATCCACTGTTTAATAGTGGCGTTATGCTGATTTTTAACCATGGCAACAAACTGCCTTAACGCATTGATGGCCTGTGCTTTGGTGCGTAATAGCACGACCCATGCATAGGAGGAAAAGTCATCAAAGAAACTAATGAAGTATTTATATTTGTGGTACGAGTCAACTGGGAAGCTCTTAAGATCGGAATGAATCTTTTCAAAAGGCTTCTTAGCACGCGTCTCAGAGGGTTTATGCGTTGAAGCAGGCATTTTCCCTTGAGCGCAACCAGGACATATGGGTGTCTCAGAAGGATATTTAAGGTCCTTAGGGAATCCCTTAGTGTGATCCTTGGCACGACGTAGTACTTCCTTCGAAGGGTGTCCTAGACGTCTATGCCAAATGTCGTAGTCAGCAGTATAGATTGTACTATGGGCTTCATGTACATTTTTTACTTGCGTGACTTCGGCATCAAGCCAGTAAAGTGTCTGACCATCTGCTAGGGGTTTTGTTTGTAATATGGGCGTCGTACTGCCCTTATAGAATAGAGATATATGCTGCGAATCCCCATGAACGCGCAATCCCTGTTGAAGAAACTCCCCCATGGACAATAGCTTAGTTGTCATCTGTGGTATGTGAAAGACAGGATATATGCGTGTAATACGCTCTGTTTTAACGCCATTGTGTTCCACAGAATGCTTCAGTAAGACTGAGCCTTTGCCTTGTATATAAAGAGCATGGGCTGCCGTCTTTACCATAGGCTTTTGTGAAAGGGGGGTATAACTTATAAAGTCCAGTTTATTGTTTGTAAAGTGTGCCGACGCACCAGAGTCAAGTAACCAAGTAGGTTCTCGCTCTGTTAGACTCTTCTTTCCCTTACATTTCGAGCATAAAGCGAAATCAAGACCATGAGCGCATAGAGTAGCGCTATTTACAACTTTATTTACAAGTGCACTGTAACTACTATTTTTAGAAGCGCCAGTCGGCGCCGTCTCCAGTAGCACTGTAGGGTGGTCAGATTCGCTTATTTGGGGAGGGAAAGTTACTAACCCGTCCTCATAGGGAGTAAAGTCATCTTGTCCGACTGTATCAGCGAAGTCGTTGTAGACGTTGTCATCATCGTCCGCTTCGCTTCCCCAATCCAGAGAAATATCTGGGGAGGGGGCACGTACTGCCGCCTTCTTATGAAAGCCTTCCCACATTTTGGTTATTTCAACCGCAGTAGGACTATCTGGGCATTCTTCGATAGGCTCAACCGTGCGAATGGGCTCCTTGCCCTTGTCTTTACGCGCCTCTTGTTCAGCAGGCGAGACTAAAGGGGTCAAGGTTAGTTTAGGAGTGTCTGAGGGCGAATTAATGGGCGCACTGCAGCCTGTAGGGAGGTCCTCATCCTCATCTGACATTTCCCAATCCTCTGCGAAGGTATTCGGGTTCTTGGTCCACGGGGAGTCCGCGACCATTTTTCCGAGACGTTGCTCAAGCGTCTTTACTGTCTGTACAGTTCCAGGGGTTTCTAAGGCCTGGGTGACGTCCAGAGCCTTATTGAAGGTCTTATAGTGTCCTGGAACACGCTTCTTCGCAGGAGGGGCGGAGGAAATGCGCTGCTCGAGCCCAGAAGGCGAGATATGCGCAATAGTCGTAGAGGTTGGCGCTGGGAGCGCCGCAACATCGGCAATGTGCGTATGCCCTTGCGTATGTTGCTTCTTGAACTTCTTGCCGGCGCGTTTACTACGCTGGCGATGGTTCCCTCCCTGCTGCTGGGGCTGCTGCTGCTGCTGCTGTTGATTACCGCGCTTCTTGTTCTGCTGGCCCGAAGAGCCTTGCTGCTGCTGCTGGAAGTCGGGGTCGTTACGCTTGCGCTTGACCGCCGACAACTTGTTGGCCGATTCCTTGTTAGAGGACTGGCCTTTTGTACGCTCGATTTCCCACTGATTGACCGCTGCAGTACGGATGTCGGTCAAAGTAAGCTTCTTTGCCGTAGTGCCCGACATGAGGATAGGGACAAGGGATGACTCCCATTTGGCAGGTAGCTTCGAAAGAAGCATCATGGCCTGAAGGCCGTCGGGTACTTTGGCAGAGTTGGCAGAAAGGTGGTCGTAAATCGTTGCAAGCTCATCGATCTGGGGGCCAGGATGCTTGGCGTAGTCCAGACGGAATGTCATGGCACGCTTGAAGTCCTGGTAGACGTTAGCAGCACTAACGCCCCCATACTGGGACTTGAGATGATCCCAAACCAAGCGAGAAGTCGCATATTTTTCGACCTGGCGTTGAATAGCCGGCGAAAGGCGCAGCACAATCGAGCCAAGGGCACGATCATCATCAGTAGCCCAAGCATTGTACGCTTCAAGCTCCTTTTCAGTGGGCTTGTCTTCATCTACAGCGCTGGGGGCACCACGCCTCCCAGACACTACATCCCACAGCGCAGAAGACTTCAAGAAAGCCTCCATTTGCTTAGCCCAAATTTGATAGTTGTTGCCGTCAAGGACGGGGACAAGAGTGGTAAGAGTCGACATGTTTGATAATAGGTTTCTGTGTAGAGAGTAGTCAGCACCGTATGCGACTAATAACAGAAAAATAAACCGGCATAGTCTCCCCTTATAAGGAGACTAATGTCTGCCATTAAAGGCGACATACTGTCATAGTCTCCTCATAGTGAAGGAGACTAGTGTCAGCCAATGAAGGCGACAACCCCACTGCAGGTACTAAAGGTAACCCGCCGTCGTTGCAGCCAATGAAGGCGCAAAGCGACTTATGGCAGGGCCCATAACCTGTTGCGCAGCAATGCACGCAGTGTACAGGTAGACCCTTACCTGTGTAGAGAGCTTAGACAAGGCTTAGAGTGAAGCAGAGGAAGCTCAGAGTGGGGTGGAGAGAGATGTGTATAGGTACTCGCTCCTATAGTAGGATTTATATACTCTATGGTCCACCCATGTCCGTTTGGGGAAAAGTGATGAGTAGAGGCGTCCACAATATCGCGTTTTCAGTGTCACCTAATGTCTAATCACCGGTGGACTCGGAATAATCCCTTAAGGGGATTCTGTACGTATACCGTATGACTAAATACTCCGAATTACGTGTATAGCATAACTAATTGTACTGTCATTCCTACGTAATGAGCCTTATAGTAAGTATTACGGCTCAACAAGCACAATGTATGCCAGTTTTATGGACACTACAGTTGTACCATGAATGCACAGATTCTGCTTATGGACTTCCCCAGGCAAAGAGTGAGGTAGGTAACACAAGGGACTGATGGTCATCAACCACCTGTGGATAATGAAGGGACTGGTGAGCAAAGAGGGCTCAGGAGTGTGAAAAGGAACTTGTCCTAATGTAGCGGTATGACACCTCGCTATGCTAAGTCCAAGTGTGGATTGAGATGAACCATCAGGTGAACACACCCAAACCTAGCATGGAGATAAATCACATGCCAAGCATGCAGTCACAGCAGAGTGGACAGTGATGTGGAACCTTTATACAAGGATTTGAACTGTCAGTGATCACACAGTGGCACGCTGAGTGGAGAACCAAGAGGACAAGTTCAGATTGGAGAGTAAGGAGTACAAAGAGAATATGCACCTGAGTGGAGAACCAAGAGGACAAGTTGGTTCCACTCAGGACGCTACAGGGAGGTTTATATATGCTACTGGAGCTGAGCTTAAACTGAGTATGAACACTATTACTAAGTGTACAGTAAGACTTCGTGACTCAGGGGCTGACACATTGTGTCTAATAATAGTGCTATCTATTGTGCTGACTGATGCACTTGTCATAGCGCTGACGTGATGCCTTATCTTTGCTGAGTAAAACCTGATACAGCGAGTAAGTGTAAACTACTAAGCGAGGTCTAGAACTATCTAGAATGTTCCTTCCTTATCTACCAATCATATGAGTCCGTATGTATATGGAATGTGACCAGATTAGGTTGTCCTGTTAAGGGTGCAACTGTCTCAGGGTCACATGCTTTAAAGTGCACATGATGGCAGCATGTGACTAACAATGTCTCGTACTTTGGCCCCTTATATCTTCCTTAGATAATTCCGTAGAAATACAGAAAAAAATAGGAAAATAAATATACACATCCATGACAAAGGACAAGAAAATAGAACTATTCTTTATAGATGGTTCAGAAAATCCCGCAGATATGTTTACCAAGAACCTAGGGTGTATTAAGTTCGAAAAATTCAGAAGTCAGTTAGGACTTGAGTTTTACTTGTCCAACTAAGTCACAAGGCAACAAACTTGGCCTTGAGATGAGCCTGAAAATTCCATTAATACTATGGAAGGTATATCAAGCGACGCTTGAAGACATTGTCTTCCGGATACATAGATTCTTCTCAACCAGAGAATTGCAACATTTCTGCTCATTATACCAAAAATCGGCCCAATGAACTGTAATAGTTCAAAAGCTGAAATTGGATGGTGAAGAGAACTCGGTCTTGAAACCACTCTCATGGTTCCAAGATAGACTCCCTTCTAAATTATGGCTAGAATATTAATTCACCTTACACACTTGCTTAGAGCGCTTAGTAGCTGCACTTAGCAAGGGGGATGTCATGGACGCATATATTTATTTCCCTATTTTTCTGTATTTTTACAGAATTATTTAAGGAAGATATAAAGGGCCAAAGTATGAGACATCGTTAGTCACATGCTGCCATCATGTGCACCCTCAAGCACGTGACCCTGGGATAGTTGCACCCTTAACAGGACAACCCAATCCGGTCACATCCCATGTACATACGGACTCACACGATTGGTAGATAAGGATGGAACGTTCTAGATAGTTCTAGACTTTGCTTAGTAGTCTATGCTTACTTGCTGTATTAGGATTTACTCAGCAAGATAAGGCATCGCATCAGCGCTATGACAAGTGCATCAGTCAGCACAATAGATAGCGCTATTATTAGACACGACGTGTCAGCCCCTGAGTCATGGAGTCTTACTGTACACTTAGTAATAGTGTTTAGACTCAGTTTAAGCTCAGCAACAGTAGTGTATATAAACCCTCCTGTAATGTCCTGAGTGGAACCAACTTGTCCTCTTGGTTCTCCACTCAGGTACGTATTCCCTTGTATTCCTTACCCTTCACCAATCTAACTTGTCCTCTTGGTTCTCCACTCAGCATACCACAGTGTGATCTCTGACGCCTTGAGCTTCCTGAATAAGGACTCTGAGTTGACCGTCCACTCCACCGTGACTGTACATCTAGTGCGTGATTTATCTCCGCGCTCAGCTTGGGTGTGCTCACCTGACAGTTCATCTCAGTTCACACTTGAGCTTAGCGTAGCAAGGTGTCATACTGCTACAGGGGAGTGTTGAGCTGTAATACTTACTATAAGGCTCATTACGTAGGAATGACAGTACAATTAGTTATGCTATACACATAATTCGGAGTATTTAGTCATATGGTATACATACAGAATCCCCTTAAGGGATTATTCCGAGTCCACCGGTGATTAGACATTAGGCGACACTGAAAACGCGATATTGTGGATGCCTCTACTCATCACTTTTCCCCAAATGGACATGGGTGGACCATAGAGTATATAAATCCTACTGTAGGAGCGAGTACCTATACACATCTCTCTCCACCCCACTCTGAGCTTCCTCTGCTTCACTCTAAGCCTCATCTAAGCTCTCTACACAGGTAAGGGTCTACCTGTACACTGTGTGCATTGCTGCACAACATACAGGTAGACCCTTACCTGTGTAGAGAGCTTAGACGAGGCTTAGAGTGAAGCAGAGGAAGCTCAGAGTGGGGTGGAGAGAGATGTGTATAGGTACTCGCTCCTACAGTAGGATTTATATACTCTATGGTCCACCCATGTCCATTTGGGGAAAAGTGATGAGTAGAGGTGTCCACAATATCATGTTTTCAGTGTCGCCTAATGTCTAATCACCAGTGGACTCAGAATAATCCCTTAAGGGGATTCTGTACATATACCATATGACTAAATACTCCAAATTATGTGTATAGCATAACTAATCATACTGTCATTCCTACGTAATGAGCCTTATAGTAAGTATTACAGCTCAACACTCCCCCTTGCTAAGTGCAGCTACTAAGTGCTCTGAGCAAGTGTGTAAGGCAAATTAACAAGTCCATAGTTTTTTTTGAATATGTTTGATTAAAAATCCATTTTATGACTCCATTCGACCCAGGCCGATTTTCACAGGGCCCACATTTGAAACCCTGTGGGAAGTCCTTGAATATATTTGATTTCTGCATTTGATTTGGGCCAATTTTGACCATCCTCGATTCTAATTCTGAATCTGTGTGCATGACTCTAAGTCTATGCATCTCAGGCTTTGCTATATGTCAAACCCTTTCCAATGACAAGTTGTAAGCGTCATAGGCCACAAGACCAACTTCAGCAAGACTATCAATTTGGCAAATTCCTCCACGCCAATGGGATTGAAACCAGGCCAGTTGGGGCATTCCAGGACTTGGAGCAAAGGCAGTGCTTGACTGACTCAGAGGGACATTTGACTCAATGGCTACAGAAACAAAAGGTCTTTTGACTGTCTACCTTCTTTTGGCTTTGATAAGAACATTCTCATCTAGTCTGCTCTGTGCAAGCCTGAGCCTGGTCCAAGTAACTCTGTCAATGATCTGGCACGCACTGGCAGCTTTCCACCTACACCTTCAGATCCCGCCAACTTTGGTGTATCTCAGGCTGAGGGTTCTGTGTCTGGTTGTGATACTACTGGGGTCTCTGTTGTAGGCCATGGCATTGCTGGGCCTTCTGGTGCGAATGCTGGCAACAATGAACCCATACACCCTGACTTGCATCCCATTGGTGAGCACAGTGAAGAGCATGCACCTGTGACAATCCACATGCCCGATCTCCAGACAACGCAAGAGTTTAGCAACCACTTGAGGTCATCTGTTCTTGAGGACACTGGTATCCTCTCTGAGGACATCAATAGCCTGTGGAATCCTGAGCCAGGCTATGAATTTGTAGATTTGTCACCACTTCTGTGTTCTCTGCAACATTTTATCAACAACTCTACAACATCTTGGTCTCACTACAACAAGCTATGGGCCATCAAACAGTTGCATAGACCCGATGACCCAATCATGTCTTTTGATCAAGTGAAGCATCATCTTCACTGGCTGTCGGGTGTCATGCCTATAGAGCATGATATGTGCATGAACTCCTGTGTGGCTTTCGTTGGACCATATAGAATCCTTGAGGCCTGTCCTTGGTGCAGCGAACCTCGGTACAGTCCTGGGACTACAAAGCCTCAGAAATGTTTCACCACGATTCCAGTTGGGCCAGTCATCCAGGCCCTGTACAGCTCTCACAAACTTGCCGATAAAATGCACTATCTTGAGAAGAAGCTTGCAGAAAACTCAGAGCACGTGAGACTCAATGGGGGCAGGCTCAATAGCTACAATGAGATAGCTTCTGGACAGGCATTACTCGACGCCTGGAACAAGGGCGATCTCAAATGCGGTGATGTCGTGTTACAGTTCTCAATCGATGGTGCCCAACTTCGTGCCAACTGGCCCTCTGAGGCCTGGTTTTTTATCTGGGTTATTCACAACCTTCCACCAGGTATGCGATACAAGAAAGTGTTCATAATCCCAGGTGCTATCATTCCAGGACTCAATAAGCCATCAGATGTCGATTCGTTCATGTTTCTGTCACTCCAGCATATTGCATCTCTACAGTGCAAGGGCCTCCGAGTGTACGACACTTCTGTAGATGCCATCATTCACTCATACCCGCTGGTGGTCTTTGGAACCATGGATAGTCCTGCCAGTGCAGTCATGTCAGGAACCGTTGGTCACAGTGGTTGCTATGGCTGTTGGTTGGCCTGCAGTATGCCAAGTAGATGTTGTAAAGGTGACAGTCACTACTATCCAGCCATGAATGTGCCAGATGGCTATGGTATTGAGGGGTGTCTTCACCCTGATGTCACTTGCAACGACCTCTGTACACATCACATGGATCTTGCTCATAAAAACAAGAATAATATGGCCTTCTTGCTACCTTCCAGGACTCAAACTGAGAACAAGAATCAGCGCTTGGCAACAGGTCTCTCCAAGCAGACCCTTTTCGGTGGTCTTCCTTGTCTGCCACTCCCCGTCCCATGCCTGTTTACTATGGACATCATGCATTTTTCGGTACTCAACTATTCCAATCTTCTGATCAAACTGTTTACTGGCAAACTTGATGTCTATGACCCAGATGACAAGTCTAGCTGGGACTGGGCCATCTTCTATCGTAATCCCATGATCTGGAACATGCATGGGGAAACTGTCACTAGAGCAATTCCATTCATCCCCTCATCATTTGGGCATGCTCCTCGAGATCCCATGAAGAAGATTAACTCTGGCTACAAGGCATGTGTTGAGCCGTAATACCTACTATAAGGCTCATTACATAGGAATGACAGTACGATTAGTTATGCTATACACGTAATTCGGAGTATTTAGTCATACGATATATGTACAGAATCCCCTTAAGGGATTATTCCGAGTCCACCGGTGATTAGACATTAGGTGACACTGAAAACGTGATATTGTGGACGCCTCTACTCATCACTTTTCCCCAAACGGAAATGGGTGGACCATAGAGTATATAAATCCTACTATAGGAGCGAGTACCTATACACATCTCTCTCCACCCCACTCTGAGCTTCCTCTGCTTCACTCTAAGCCTCGTCTAAGCTCTCTATTCAGGTAAGGGTCTACCTGTACACTGCGTGCATTGCTGCGCAACAGGTTATGGGCCCTGCCATAAGTCGCTTTGTGCCTTCATTGGCTGCAACGACGGCGGGTTACCTTTAGTACCTGCAGTGGGGTTGTCGCCTTCATTGGCAGACATTAGTCTCCTCCACTATGGGGAGACTATGACAGTATGTTGCCTTTAATGGCAGACATTAAGTCTCCTTATTAGGGGAGACTATGCCGGTTTATTTTTCTGTTATTAGTCGCATACGGTGCTGACTACTCTCTATTCAGAAACCTTTTACAAATGTCGACTCTCACCACTCTTGTCCCCGTTCTTGACGGTAACAACTACCAAATTTGGGCTAAGCAAATGGAGGCTTTCTTAAAGTCTTCTGCGCTATGGGATATTATAAGCGGAAGACGGATCCTTCCTGCTTTCAAGGACAAAGACGCTCCTACCCCTACGGAGGTTGAAGCGTACAATGCGTGGGCTACTGATGACGACCGTGCCCTAGGCTCGATTGTGCTGCGCCTTTCACCGGCTATTCAACGCCAGGTTGAAAAATTTGCAACTGCTGGTGATGTTTGGGGACATCTCAAGTCCCAGTATGGGGGCATTAGTGCCGCTAACGTCTACCAGGACTTTAAGCGTGCCATGACATTCCGTCTGGACTATGCTAAGCACCCTGGCCCCCAGATTGATGAACTGGCCACTATCTATGACCACCTTGCCGCTAATTCTGCGAAAGTACCCGATGGCCTTCAGGCCATGATGCTTCTCTCGAAACTACCAGCCAAGTGGGAATCATCCCTTGTCCCTATCCTTATGTCGGGCACTACGGCAAAGAAGCTTACTTTGACCGACATCCGTACTGCGGCAGTCAATCAGTGGGAAATCGAGCGTACAAAAGGCCAGTCCTCTAACAAGGAATCGGCCAACAAGTTGTCGGCGGTCAAGCGCAAGTGGAACGACCCCGACTTCCAGCAGCAGCAGCAAGGCTCTTCGGGCCAGAACAAGCAGTGCGGCCAGCAGCAGCAGCAGCAGCAGCAACAGGGAGGGAACCATTGCCAGCGTAGTAAACGTGCCGGCAAGAAGTTCAAGAAGCAACATACGCAAGGGCATACCCACATTGCCGATGTTGCAGCGCTCCCAGCGCCAACCTCAACGACTATTGCGCATATCTCACCTTCTGGGCTCGAGCAGCACATTTCCTCCGCCCCTCCTGCGAAGAAGCGTGTTCCAGGACACTATAAGACCTTCAATAAGGCTCTGGACGTCACCCAGGCCTTAGAAACCCCTGGAACTGTACAGACAGTAAAGACGCTTGAGCAACGTCTTGGGCAGATGGTCGCGGATTCCCCGTGGACCAAGAACACGAACACCTTCGCAGAGGACTGGGAAATGTCAGATGAGGATGAGGACCTCCCTACAGGCTGCAGTGCGCCCATTAATTCACCCTTAGACACTCCTAAACTAACCTTGACCCCTTTAGTCTCGCCTGCTGAACAAGAGGCATGTAAAGACAAGGGCAAGGAGCCCATTCGCACCGTTGAACCTATCGAGGAATGCCCAGATAGTCCTACTGCGGTTGAAATAACCAAAATGTGGGAAGGCTTCCATAAGAAGGCGCCAGTACGTGCCCCCTCTCCAGATATTTCTCTGGATTGGGGAAGCGAAGCGGACGATGATGACAATGTCTACAACGACTTCGCTGATACAGTCGGACAAGATGACTTTACTCCCTATGAGGATGGGTTAGTAACTTTCCCTCCCCAAATAAGCGAATCTGACCACCCTACAGTGCTACTGGAGACGGCGCCAACTGGCGCTTCTAAAAATAGTAGTTACAGTGCACTTGTAAATAAAGTTGTAAATAGTGCTAATCTATGCGCTCATGGTCTTGATTTCGCTTTATGCTCGAAATGTAAGGGAAAGAAGAGTCTAACAGAGCGAGAACCTACTTGGTTACTTGACTCTGGTGCGTCGGCACACTTTACAAATAATAAACTGGACTTTATAAGTTATACCCCCCTTTCACAAAAGCCTATGGTAAAGACGGCAGCCCATGCTCTTTATATACAAGGCAAAGGCTCAGTCTTGCTGAAGCATTCTGTGGAACATAATGGCATTAAAACAGAGCGTATTACATGCATATATCCTGTCTTTCACATACCACAGATGACAACTAAGCTATTGTCCATGGGGGAGTTTCTTCAACAGGGATTGCGCGTTCATGGGGATTCACAGCATATATCTCTATTCTATAAGGGCAGTACGACACCCATATTACAAACAAAACCCCTAGCAGATGGTCAGACACTTTACTGGCTTGATGCCGAAGTCACGCAAGTGAAAAATGTACATGAAGCCCATAGTACAATCTATACTGCTGACTACGACATTTGGCATAGACGTCTAGGACACCCTTCGAAGGAAGTACTACATCGTGCCAAGGATCACACTAAGGGATTCCCTAAGGACCTTAAATATCCTTCTGAGACACCCATATGTCCTGGTTGTGCTCAAGGGAAAATGCCTGCTTCGACGCATAAACCCTCTGAGACACGTGCGAAGAAGCCTTTTGAAAAGATTCATTCCGATCCTAAGAGCTTCCCAGTTGACTCGTACCACAAATATAAATACTTCATTAGTTTCTTTGACAACTTTTCCTCCTATGCGTGGGTCGTGCTATTATGCACCAAAGCACAGGCCATCAATGCATTAAGGCAGTTTGTTGCCATGGTCAAAAATCAGCATAACGCCACCATTAAACAGTGGATGTCTGACGCTGGAGGAGAATACAAGTCTGACGAGTTTACTAAGGTACTAAAAGATATGGGCATTACTATCCTACAAAGTGCACCACATACTCCCCAACAAAATGGTCGTGCTGAACGCTTTATGCGTACTTGTATGGATAAGGCTCAGGCTATGCGCCTTGAAGCCTGTCTCCCTCAATCCTGGTGGGAATTTGCGGTCCTACATGCAGTACATTGCTATAATAGGACTCCTATAAGTCGCCTTAATTGGCAGACACCCTATATGAGCTTGCATGGTGAAGCACCTAGTCTTTCACACTTACGAGTGTTTGGATGTGGCGCATACGTGCACATACCAGAAGATCGCAGATCGAACAAACTTGACCCCAAAAGCGAACAAATGATCTATATTGGTCATACTGAGGGCATAAAAGCATATAGATTCATGTGGATCAAAAACAACACAGTGTTCACCAGCACTACTGCATTATTTGATGAGACCGTATACCCTAAGTGCAAAACACAAAGGGTGCGGGGTACAACCCGCATAAATGAGCCAGTAGAGAATCAACCTCCTATGGAGGATGAACCATCACCTACACAGCCCATTCCAAGTGGTTTTGACGATGATATGCCTACTCATCGTCCCCCTAAACAGAGGCAAAATAGGGAGGATGCGCCAGACCGCGACGGCAGATCTGTGGAACCAGAGGAACCAGAAGCGCAACAGCCTCCGCCTCCTGCGCCAGAACCAGCACTACCACAACGGTCTGCGCGCTTGAGGAAAGTACCTACTCGTCCTGGCAACGTCTATGGGGAAGACAGGCACCCCACAAACATAACTAAAGACGTCGAACGGAGTAGCAAGTGGAAAGAAATGGTTGGAAGACAGCCTGGTCGCTCCAGAGCTGATAGTACGCCAGGGCAAAGGCAGATTCCAGGAGGATTTCCTGAGACAAACCCTGACCCTCCACCTGCTGAGAGTGAAGCTCCGCCAGAACCCTCAGAGGATGAAGTAGATGATTTATTGTCACGCCTTGCTCAGGAAGGGGGAGTGAAATTCCTAGATCATCTGCTTGCCAAGGCAGTTCCATCTAATGATCTGGAACCACTGGACACTTCTAATATACGGGAGTGGACCTATAAAGATATAATACGCATGCCTGCAGCACAACGAAAGGAATGGAAGACTGCTTGTCGCAAGGAACTAGAGGCACTTCGCAGACGAAATGTCTTTGAGCTTGTGGAACCCCCTAAAGGGAGGAAAATAATAAAAAATAGATGGGTCTTTGATCAAAAGACTGATGGTCGCAAGAAAGCCCGGCTTGTTGCCAAAGGCTTTTCTCAGGTTGAAGGCGTTGACTATGATGAAATATTCTCACCAGTAGTGCGCTTTGAGACTGTCCGGATGATGCTCGCGCTTGCAGCGCTAGAGGATTGGCACATCACTGGACTAGATGTTAAAACTGCCTTCCTATATGGAGAGCTCGATGAAGAGCTATACATGGAACAACCTGAGGGCTTCAAAGCCAAAGGGCATGAAAATAAAGTACTGCAACTAAAACGCACCATTTATGGACTTAAACAAGCTGCTCTAGCATGGTGGAAAGCGCTGGATAAGTCCATGGCTGCGATGGGCTGTAAAAGGCTATTATCTGACTCAGGACTCTTTACCCATAGAGGAAAGAGTGGCGCCCTTGTAGTGATCATTGTCTATGTTGATGATGTGATCTTTATGGGATCGGACAAAGCCCTTCTAAATGAACTTAAGAATAGGTTCATGAAGGCTTGGGAATGTCGTGACTTAGGTGATGCAAAGGAATTCTTGCGTATGCGCATTCAGCGGAAACATGGAAAGATCTTTTTAGATCAAACCGCATACTTAGAAAAGGTGCTGCAACGCTTTGGACTCATAGATGCGAAAGCAACTGCGACTCCACTTCCTGAAGGGTACCAACCTGTACCTAATAATTCACCAGTCAACCCAAGCGTCAGGAGCAAATACCAGCAAGTTATAGGTTCACTCCTATACATAATGCTTGGGACTCGCCCTGACATCGCCTATGCAGTTGTTAAACTATCACAATTCGCTGCAAACCCCTCAGATGACCATTTAAACAGAGCACTCTATATCTGTCGCTATTTGCTCGGGACTTCTTCATACTCTTTGGTGTATGATGGAAGATCAAATGGAGGCTTAATTGCCTATGCAGACTCTGACTGGGCTTCAAACCCAGATAATAGGCGATCTACCACAGGTTATATGGTTAAACTGGCTAATGGGATATTCAGTTGGAATTCTAGAGCGCAAAAGACAGTTGCATTATCTTCCACTGAAGCTGAATATATGTCGCTGTCGGATACTAGCAGACAATTAGTTTGGATAAAGTCACTCTTTACTGAGCTTGGCATCAAACTAAGCCCAATACCACTCTGCGGTGATAATCAGGGGTCCATCTTCATGGCCTCAAACCCTGTCCAAGAGAAGCGTATTAAACATATTGATATACGCTATCACTACATAAGAGAAGTAGTGAAGGACAAGAAAATAGAACTATTCTTCATAGATGGTTCAGAAAATCCCGCAGATATGTTTACCAAGAACTTAGGGCGTATTAAGTTCGAAAAATTCAGAAGTCAGTTAGGACTTGAGTTTTACTCGTCCAACCAAGTCACAAGGCAACAAACTTGGCCTTGAGACAAGCCTGAAAATTCCATTAATACTATGGAAGGTATATCGAGCGACGCTTGAAGACATTGTCTTCCAGATACATAGATTCTTCTCAAACCAGAGAATCACAACATTTCTGCTCATTATACCAAAAAATCAGCCCAATGAACTGTAATAGTTCAAAAGCTGAAATGGGATGGTAAAGAGAGCTCGGTCTTGAAACTGCTCTCATGGTTCCGTGATAGACTCCCTTCTAAATCATGGCTAGAATATTAATTCGCCTTACACACTTGCTTAGAGCGCTTAGTAGCTGCACTTAGCAAGGGGGAGTGTTGAGCCGTAATACTTACTATAAGGCTCATTACGTAGGAATGACAGTACAATTAGTTATGCTATACACGTAATTCGGAGTATTTAGTCATACGATATACGTACAGAATCCCCTTAAGGGATTATTCCGAGTCCACCAGTGATTAGACATTAGGCGACACTGAAAACGCGATATTGTGGATGCCTCTACTCATCACTTTTCCCCAAACGGACATGGGTGGACCATAGAGTATATAAATCCTACTATAGGAGCGAGTACCTATACACATCTCTCTCCACCCCACTCTGAGCTTCCTCTGCTTCACTCTAAGCCTCGTCTAAGCTCTCTATTCAGGTAAGGGTCTACCTGTACACTGCGTGCATTGCTGCGCAACAGCATGGGAATTTCAGCAATATATCTACTGTGATGAACACTCACTCAGAGTGTTCTCGCAATACACTTGGCTGACGAGGAGCACGAGGGACAAGGAAGAGGGCAGGGAAAACTTGATATAACTTGGCTAAGACAAGGATAACGAGGAGGTCACGAATCCAAGCTATGGTTATAGTGAAGAAAGGCACTAAGGGAGTTATCCAGGTGGGAGTCACAAGTGGACAGTCTGAGGGACTGTCCGTTCTATTGCTCTAGCTTATATACCTGGGTACATGGTCTGTGCATACTTTAGGGGAGGCTTACTACTTCCCACAGGTGCTGCACAATGGAAGGTTCTGGAAGGGTTCTAAATATATCAACCAATCAGAATAACTGTAAGTATTGTACGACTGCTCTGCAGTTGATTGCACAAGATCACACCATAGTGGTGTGACTGCTCCGCAGTCCAATAAGATTAATCCAAAGAGTGGTACAACTTTCAGTTGTCAGGTGACTTGATAAACATAGGATAATCACGTGACCAATCACATGACCGTCGGAGTACGAATTTGGAACTCCGACTTCGGATTTCCCCTTTAGGAAGTTGATTATGTAAGACCAGTCTGACACGGATTGGTCTTAACTCTTGAGTCACAACCTAAGTTTACAGGTTCATGACAGTATCCCCTCTTTAAGGGGTTGCTGCGCCATTCAGCAACCATCAAGGTTCTGAGTTTGGGTGCTCATGGATTCTTGTGGTGGAATTGTTGAACAAGGTCCTGGGCATGTTTCATTTGTGAGGATGGGAGCCAGGAGTTTTCTGAGGAAGGGTATCCTTTCCACTTTACTAGGTATTGTATGCCTCTCTTGTTTGGAGAAAGCCTTGATTGGAGGATCATTTCTACTTCATAGTGTTTGTCCTCTCCTTGGACTATTTCTGGGGGTGGTCTGGTGAAGTTGGGTCCATGGGCTGTGGTTTCTTTATAGGGGGATATGAGGGATATATGGAACACTGGATGGATCCTCCAAGTTTTGGGCAATTGGAGTTTACAGTTAACTCCCCAAGCAGATATGACTTTGAATGGTCCATGTCGTCTAGGGGCTAGTTTGGCTTTGGGGTGTGTGGTGTGGATATTGGTTCCTTCTAGCCAAACTTGGTCGCCTGGTTGGGGTGCGTAGGTGGCTGTGGATACATGGGTATTTTTCATGACTTCGGCTGCTACTTTTAGCGCAGCAGATACTTCAGTACAAATTTGTTCTAGGGAGTGAAGGCATTCTTCTACTGTGGGTATTTTGGATGCAAAGTTGACTGGTGGAATGAATTCTGGTTTGTAGCTTGTCACAAAATTTCGGAAGGGGTTTATAATGGATTATAATAATAAAATGAGATAAAATGCCGCCATGATCTTATAACGATTACAACCTAGTACAAACTTTATCAGAGACTTTATAATTAGCTTTATAATTCAAGTTATAATTCACGATACAATTATAATGCGCCTTACAAGATCGATTTACAGCGCTTATATTCGTCTTATATTCTCTTTATATTTTTATGTGGTACATTTTATTTTTTCCCACCAATTATACAAGAACTACAACTACACAGCATTCCAGGATAGTGATCAAATGCAGCAGTACAGTGGTAACATCCAAGTGAGCGAAGGTGGTAGTAAGAGCAGGATCTGAGACAGCATGGGTGGTGGTTGGTAGCAGTTGTGGTGGTTGAGGTGGCAGTAGTGGTTGAGGCAGCGGCGACAGGGGGCGGTGGCACGTGCGTTGGAGCAGTTGGGGGAGGGTGTCGAAATGGTGGCGTGAAGGTGGTGGTGGCAGTGTTGAGGTGGCGGCGCCTGAGTCGCGTGTTGAGGTGGTGACGCCGGGAGGGAGATGGGCCTTGCAGGGTGCGAAGGCACGGCTTGCGTGTCTCGAGATGGGGGCAGGTGAGTGGGGTTGCCTGTGTGTGCGCATGAAGGGAGGGTTGGGTTAGCAATGAAGACGAAGAGAAAAAAAGAGACACTACCCAACTTTGGCAGCAGCAGGGTGGCCTGTGTGTCTGGGTCTTTACTTGCCAGTGCGTCTTCATACTTGCCATTTGCCGTGATGTGGAAATGAGGAGGTGGGAGAGGTGGTAAAAAGTGGGGGTCAAGGAGGTTGGAATTCGAACAGGGGGTCGAGCATTCGTGACTCAGAGTCTAATAAGGAGCACACTGTCATTGGTGGAGTATTCTGAGAGTTGTACGTTCAAATTCAAAGTGCAGTGTCTGAACTGAACCAGTAATGGAAAGGAGAGAGAAGGATGAATTTGCTAGTCCGCCCAACTATCCAACAAGTTGAATCACATGACCAACGGACTTTGTGCCTATTGTAATTGCTAGGGTAATCGCGTGGCCTTTCTCGTAATGTATCCTGTAATGTATCGTGAATTTCTTATAATGGATGTTGTAATCATATGAATATCTTATAATTGATTGCAGTCGCGTGACTTTCTCATAATAACTTATAACTCCCAACAGATCTTGTAATCTTATTCTAAGGACATTACATGATCCCGCCATGCTTTGTAATTATCTTAAATTGTCATTATAAACCGGACCGGTTTATAATGTGTTCCGGAATTTTGCGACACTGTACTAGATTTCAAAGGGTGATTTTCCTGTAGCGGTGTGTTGTCTTGCATTGTGGGCGAATTCCATGAAGGGTATTAGTTCTACCCAGTTGTCAACTTGGAAGTTACAAAAGACGCAGAGGTATTGTTCTAGCTCTTGGTTGACATGTTCTGTTTCTCCATCTGTTTGTGGATGGAATGCTGTGGACATGGTTGACTTGACACCTAGTTTACTCCAAACTTCTTGCATTACTTTGGATGCAAATTGCAGTCCTTGGTCGGATATTACTTGATGTGGTAGGCCTGTTCATCTCCAGACTTGTTCTAAGTATAACTTGGATGTTTCTTCGGCGGTGATGGTTTTGTTACAGGGGGCAATTATTGTTGCTTTACTGAGACGATCCACTACAACAAATAGTGAATCATATCCTTGTGATGTGGGGAGGTCCGTGATGAAGTCCATGGTGACTATTTCCCAGATTTCGTTGGGCACTTGATTTGGTTGTAAGGGTCCTTGGTTTCTTGGTTTGATTTTTGTTGCTTGGCAAGTGGCACATCTGTCCATATAACTCTTGACAAAGGTGGACATTCCTGGCCACCAGAATTCTTGTGAAATTAGTTCATAGGTCTTCCATCTTCCAGGGTGTCCTGTGGCAAGATGGTCATGGTATTGCTTGACTATTTCTCTTTGGAGGTCTTCATTCTTGGGGATGTATACTTGTCCTTTGTACAGGATGATTCCATCTTCTAGGTTCCAATCTTCTAAGCCCTTTGTGAGGGATCTAGGGCCATTCTTCAGAAGGGTTTCTAAGGCAAGGCTAACTTCTTTGTCGTATTCCTGAGTGTTTCTGATTTGTTGTTGTAATGTGGTGTTTCCTTGGACTGTGATTGTTGTGGGTCGGACTGCCTGGATTGCGAAAAATTTGGTATCCAGGAGCACACGATCATTTTCTTCATGAGCTATCCCCTCTTTAAGGTCTGGATGCCTGGACAGGGCATCCGACTTATTTTGAGTACCGGGTTTGTGGATAATCATGAACTTGAAGCGTGAGAGGAAGAGGGCCCAATGTGCTTGTTGCTGGGTAAGCTTCTGTTTTGTGGAAAAATAGACCAAATTTCCATGGTCCAACCAAATTTCGAGGGTGTTGTCACGTCCTTCCAGGTAGTGGCGAAAATTTTCTAGGGTGTGGATGATGGCAAGGAGTTTCTTATCATGGATTTCATAGTTCCGTTTGGCAGGCTGTAGAGATTTTGAGTGGTATGCAATGGGGTGCCAATGGTTGTGTGCATCCAGTTGTTCTAAAATGGCACCAGTGGTAACATCACTGGCATCCATGATTAATCGGAAGGGTTTATCATGGTCTGGCAGGGCAAGGACAGGTGCAGTGGTGAAGGCTGTGATAAGTGTTTGGAAAGCTGTGGATGCTTCAGAGGTCCATAGGAAGGGTACTTCTTTCTTGGTTAAGTTGAACAATGGGCATGCAATGGTAGAGAAGTCTTTGATGAAGCATCGATAAAAGTTGCAAAATCCCAGGAAGGCTTGGACTTGTTTGACCATCTTAGGAGGTGGCCAGTCTCTTATTCCTGCCACCTTAGCTGGGTCCATGGCAACTTGTCCTTCAGATATAACAAGTCCAAGGTATTCTATAGATGTCTGGGCAAAGGAGCATTTCTCTGGTTTCAAGTAGAGGTCATATTTTGCTAAGTGTGATAGTACTTCATGGGTGAGCCTAGTTAGTGTGGGGAGGTCCTCTGCAAATATCAGGATATCATCAAGATAGATGACGACATGTCCTTTGTCTATCAGGTCTTCAAAGATGGTGTTCATGAATGTTTGAAATGTGGCAGGGGCATTGCAGAGGCCAAATGTCATGACTGTGGGTTCATAAAGTCTGAGGGGTGTCTTGAAGGCAGCTTTGTACTCGTCACCCTTATGGACGCATATGTTGTTGTAGCCCCATCAGATATCTAACTTGGTGAACCATCTTGCACTGCGTAGTTTATCAATGAGCTCAGGGATTAATGGCAATGGGGCAGTGTTCTTGATTGTAATATCATTTAATGCTCAATAATCTTGTACTGGGCATGACTTGCCATCCTTCTTGTCTATGAAGAAGAAGGGGCTGGCCATGGGTGACTTGGAAGGGCAAATGTATCCCCTTTGCAGGTGGTCCGTAATATAAATTTTCAATGCGTCGGATTCCTTGGGTGTAAGATGATAGATGGAGCAGTTCTTCATGCTGGTTCCTGGTTTTAAGTCTATGGCATGGTCCCATGGCTGGTGCTGTGGTAGTCTTTGTGAAGCCGCTTCACTAAAGACTTTTGCAAAGTGGGAGAACTGTGCTGGGATATGGTCAAGGGATGACTTGGGCACTGTTCTGGCCGCAATTTCTGTGCTGGTGGTTGTCTTGGCTCAGATAGCTATATCTTCATACTTGGTTTCTTGATGATTGTACAGGAACAGTTCCATGGCCTCTTGAGAGAAAGTAGGTTCATCTGCATTGTGGTGGGTTTCTATAGTTTGTACTGCATTGATTGTGGTTAAGTGCATTTGTGGTTTCTTGGCTGTGATAACTAGTGTCTTGGTTGATAATGTGCAGGATGGGGGGCATCTGGTAAATGCCAACTGCGGTAATGCCCAGTTAACTTCCAGGTTGTGTGCTTTGAGCCAGTCTGTTCCTAGGATAATGTTGTGGTCACCTAGTGTGGTTACATAGAGTTCTGCACATTTGTCGTGGTATTCTTCATTGGAAGTCTTTATCCAGATCGTCTGGATCGTAGTATATCAAACTGATCCCTGTTTGTTCAATGTTCCATCCACATTTCGTACTGGAAGTGGGTTGACTAGGGTTCTGAGGGTTAGTTTATGTCTCTTGGCAAAGTCTTGGTCTATGATGATTCCTTCTGCACCGCTGTCTAGTAAAGCACGTGCACTGATTTCCTGGCCAGTTTTCTTTCCTACTAGAGTGATTCTGAGTGTAATCAAGGGTGATCATCTATTTCGTATAGTATCACTGGGTACAGGTTCAGAATCTAACATCTCTAGTAACAAGTATCCTTGGGTAAAACTATGGTTGGCCACTTGTAAGGTCCTAACTGACAGTGCTTCAGTAGGATCGTTCAAAAATCCTCTGGAAGAGGGGCTGATTGAGGGTGTGGAATCATGATGTGTGCTGGGGGACTGTGGTACATTGCTGCTATCTGGGCAGGATGATCTTTGGGGGGATCCTCATAGGATTCTTCTTGAGTCAGGGTCACACATGCCCTAAAGTCTGACCGCTGATTACTGGGTCTTCCATTCCCTTGTCCTTGTTGTTGGGAGCTATTCCTGGTCTGGCAGTCCTTGGCTCAATGGTTCGGCTTTCCACAATAAAAACAGAGCTTCTCCTTGAAGCATCAATCTTTTTCTTCCTTGGTTATTCTGCCTGCTTGCTGAGGTCTTGTACTCATGGCTGTGGTGGCATTGACGTGAGCACTGTTGTCACAGACGCGTATATATTTTCCTCATTTTTCTGTATTTTACAGAATTATTTAAAGGAGATATGAAGGACCGAAGTACGAGATATCATTAGTCACATGTTGCCACCATGTGCACCCTCAAGCACGTGACCCTGGGACAGTTGCACCCTTAAACGGGACAACCCAACCCGGTCACATTCTATTTACATATGGACTGCAATGATTGGTAGATAAGGAAGGAACACTCTAGATAGTTCTAGAACTTGCTTACTAGATTACGCTTACTCGCTGTATTAGGTTTTACTCAGCAAAGATAAGGCATCGCGTCAGTGCTATGACAAGTGCATCAGTCAGCACAATAGATAGCGCTATTAATAAACACGACGCGTCAGCCCCTGAGTCATGGAGTCTTACTGTACACTTAGTAATAGTGTTTAGACTCAGTTCAAGCTCAGCTCAAGTAGCATATATAAACTCTCCTGTAGCGTCCTGAGTGGAACCAACTTGTCCTCTTGGTTCTCCACTCAGGTGTGTATCCTCTGTACTCCTTACTCTACTACAATCCTAACTTGTCCTCTTGGTTCTCCACTCAGCTTACCACTGTGTGACACTGCGAAGTTGTGCTCCTGTATAAGGATCACCTTTGACCTTGCGTGCTCCACAGTGACTGTAAGTTCGGCGCGTGATTTATCTCTGCGCTAGGCTTGAGTCCTGAAGGCCTGACAGTTCACTTTACAACTCTTTCACTTGAGCTTAGCGTAGCGAGGTGTCATACCACTACATTAGGACAAGTTCCTCTTCACTCTCTTAAGCTCCACGCTCACCAGTTTTATCACATTCCCTCTAGGTGGTTGATGACCATCAGTCCTTTGTATTACCCACCTCACTCTTTGCCTGGGGACCTCCGCACGCAGAATCTGTGCATTCGTGGTACAACTCTAGTGTCTGTAAAATCAGCATAGATTGTGCTTGCCTTTATTGGGTCTATCTGGTCATCAGTAGATGCCTCTGGGTACTGGCTGCAGAACTGGTCACCATGCCAGATAAGCTGCAGCTAGACGTTGAGCCAGCCAGGCCTAGCCTGCGACAGCTGTACGCATAGTAACCAGAAAAGTTTGAGAGCGCTTCGGCATGAGAGGCAGCCAACAGGTCGAGAAGACTGAGGCAGACAGCCTTGTGGCTCTATACATAACCTTACACTATTCCTGAGTGTCCCTTTATCGCCGCAGCCTCGCGCAGTGTGAAACAATCACTGTGTATCGGTCTCGCTTGATAGGGCATTCCAGTCATCCTCGAGTTAGCGTTTCGCGCTCGTTGTATCCCGTCGTCTAAATCCACTATCACACATTTTCCAAACTGCCTCGCATAATTGCGAACGTTCGAACCTGACTTCGTCGTCTCTTCAGGAGGAGACAGGCCTCCATCACACCACCCCAGACTACAGCCTCTGCTTCGGCATCGCTGCACGTACATCCAGACAACCAGTCTGAACAAGACCGGATCCCATCACCAGTGTACGCATCACCATCACCTACAGTCTCAGTAGACTCTTTCCACTCCGCCCACTCCTTGTTACGGTTCGGATCGATCGGCGCCTCGGGCCGGGAAGTGGACACTGACGCATCGACTATGACATCGTCGTCAGCGGAATATCGTCATGGACTTGTAGGATCAGTCAGCCGGGTAAGCTCCGGCACATGTGATTGTACGATAACGGATCGGATCTCGGATGACTCGTAGTGACTCATAACTAGGATAGCTGTACTAGGGTTCACGGTACTTACGCTATTGGTTAGTTAGTATTCAAGCGGCGCTTCAAAGCCCGCGCGTAACTGTATAAGTAGACTAGTGTGAAGACCAAGAACGGCATCTTGGTCTTCTTCCAATACCACCACCATCTACTCGTCTTTACTAAGAGGCTCGCCCCCTCTTAAGTGAGTGTCCGGTATATCCCTTTAAGACCAGGGATCCCCGTGACTTACCTGTTGACTGTCCCTTCGTGGATCAGTGGAATATCCCGCCGACACCGCAGCATATCAAGTCTTCCTATACCGCAACGATTGAGTAGCGTCCCCCTACCACACTTTCTACATTATCGATAGCGCTACGTGGGCTAACGCTCAATACATCGATCATATCCCAGTAGGAGTACCGCAACTTGAAGACCTCCACGCATACTTCGGAAGAGACGAGAGCCTTCAGCCTCATCCAGCTTTCTACGCAGACACCTTCGCCAACCACAATTACCGACGTGTACGGATCGCCACCAAGCAAGAAGCCTAAGTCAGGCAAGCGTCCGTGGTAGACGTTACACTCCTCCTCCCAAGCCACACTCGCCCAATCCGGCGAAAGTTTCATTGACGAAGACGGTGTTAACATCCGTTACCAGGGGTTCCAACTAGAACTACCCCCTCGTAACATCACCAAGCAATACGTGCAGGCAATCTATCACGACCCAGAACTCTGATATGCCCTACTAGAGCTTTACGGCCTAGAAATTCCCGTACTCGGAACCAATTTCACAGTCCCGCAGTTGATAGCAATCGCTGCAGACCTCATCCCTCATCTCGAATCACCTCCTCACCCTCTCATCGCCCACGTAAGGGAAGATGAAGAACGTGGCTCCCAAGAAAGGGAAACAGACAGCTCGTCTAGCACAAGCTCAGTATCCCAGCAGAGCTCGCTCGAAATTCACCCTCCCCCCACCTACTAAGAAAGAGAAGGAGTTTATATCTCGCGTCCAAGACTGGGACGAGATCTCGCCAGATGAACAACTCCTCCTCTTAGAAGACTTTTGTCAGGCCCAAGAGAAACTAGAAAGGGAAGAGAGACAGAAGAAATTAGACAAGATGTCACAACCAAGCGGAAGCACCCTCCCTGCCGCAGTACCACCCACACCACTCCCCCCACCCACAGTCCAGGATTGCCTGGACCTCATTAACCACCTTGGCATAGCTGTCGGCAACCTAGCGCAACAAGTCACAGCCCTGACAGCGCAGGTAGCCTCGGTGTCACGGCACGCGGGGAGGACTCTTACTTACGAATATGACCGCGTTAGTAAGTAGTAATGCGTCATGGACAGAAGGATCAGTCAGCAGGGGCAGCACAATCACATGCCAACGAGGCATGTACTTATCACATGATAGCTGTAGTAGGGTTCGAGCTACTTACGCTATTAGTCGTATGGATTCAAGAGGAGCTTTAAAGCGTCCTCAAACATGTATAAATAGTGGCCTGACAAGACCAAGATTCGCCATCTTGGTCTTCTTCAATCACCACTTTCTCCTCATCTCCCTCACGTGTGCTTCGCTTGTCTCTTTCCGAGCAAGTCGTCTTCATCGAGCATCGGAATACCTAGTGGCACGACTTGCCCTAGTGTACGCTTGGATCACGTGCCCGTAAGCGCCGTGTACCCCGTGATCAGGTCACGTGACCTCGAAGAGATATTCTGCTAAGTCGTGAACGCCCTTTCGTGTCCAAGTCGGACTAACGCCAGTGGTGGCGTTACATTAAGACCAAGATCCTTCATCGTGGCGTTCACAACTCGAGACCAGTGGAGAAATTTCCAGGCTTATTCCCTCGAACGACGAGGAGACCGCAACGTACCAACACAATTCCTAGGGGCAGCCCGGTGGAGAGAGTATAGAGGCGAGACAGGATACTTCGTAGACTTCACATCGGGACCAACCCGATACCGCCCAGTTGAGTTCAACTTCGACCACCTGTGCTGGGTCGAAATCACTTGGAACCCCATAGACAACCACTACGACGCAGTTCGCCCCGCAGGAAGAAATTATAACTGCGACATCGATTCAAGGAACCTACCCACACGCGCAGAGTGGGGACGCATAGACGGACAACCCGAAGAGGAACCAAGCACCTCTGAACCCAGAACTCCGGCACCATCAGAAACCAGCAGAGACGACGAAGAATCAGAAAACGAAGACGAGTCAGAAGTAGGAGAAATAATTCAAACAGCTGAGTCCCTACGCATAAACGAACCAGAAAGCATCGAAGTACACCCACCCGCAGAAATGGCCACCGCAACAATAACAGAGGTAGATACGGCAATCGAAGAAGCCCAAAGAATCACCGAGGAAGCCGAGGCCTACCTACACCCCATCAACCCAACTACCGGACACCGGATGACGGCCGATGACGCGGCAATTTTCCGAGCAGTAGGACCAGACGTCGCAGACCCTCCACCAGGCGCAGGAGGACCCCCACAACCCAGAAGACAGGGAGGTAACTTCGGCCGAGGACCCCCAGGAGGACGACAACCTCAATTCGGAGGAGGGGGAGGTGGAGACCCATTTGGGGGAGGACCACCACCACCGGCAGGAGGCCCGGCTCCAGGAGCAATGCCATTGGGAACGCCACACGGGGCAGACAAACTAATGGGGGAAACCCCAAGCATCTTCGATGGAAACAGAGATGAGTACGAGTCATTCCTCACGCAATGGCACATTTACTGGGGACAAAACTCAGAAGCGCCGATTATGACCAACGTCTATCGACGATGCTTGCTATTCTTGGGCTTCATCAAAGGACCACGAGTGTCAAACTGGACGCTCGGCTTCCTTCAATGGCTCAACAACGAGCTACACCATGGACGCAGCCGATACGACCCATATCTGTGGGATACCTTGACGGCGGGATTCTCAGACCGCTTCTCGAACGTACTTGAGCAGGAACAAGCGCAGGCCACACTAGCCAAAGGATTCAAGATGATCGGTGATGATATTGATTCGTACGTCACCAATTTCGAGCAACTCGCACGGAAAGCTGATTACCGCCTCAACGACCGCCAAACCTTGGATCGATTCACGGCGGGACTCCCACGAGCCCTGTTCACAAAGATCTACGAATTAGACGACCCTCAAACCTTCAACGAATGGAAAGAAGCGGCACTCCGAAGACAAAAACAGTACATTCATCTGCGCGCCCGCCTAGGGATTACCACTACCCCACGCACCCAACCACCACCTAGACCTCAGCAAAACCGCGTTTACAACCCGCAGTGGGCACCACCCAGATTCGCCCCATCTCGCCGCGATCCAGACGCCATGGACACATCAGCAGACCGCACTCGCGCATGCCTCGCGGAGGTAGGAGACCCAAACAGAGGAAGCTACCAGCGACCCCCATTCCCACCAAGAGGAGGACCGGGGCAAAACCAAGGAAGGGGTCAGCGCCGCGACATGAGGGAAGTGATATGTTACAATTGTAACAACCCGGGCCACTTCTCACGAGAATGCACACGCCCCAGAAAACCAAGGCAACCTGCCCAGCCATACGCAAGCACGAGCCGCAACGCGGACACCAGCTACAATCAAGAACCCACGACGGCACGACGAGCAGACACCACCCCACAAGAACAGGCCAAGGAGTGGATGGAAACACTGAGGGGAGCAAGTGACGAGGTCAAGGACCTCGTATTTAAAGATCTCTGGACCCAAGAGGGTTTTCAGGACGCCTGAACCCATCGGCCTGGGTGAGGGCAGTCAATTGTAACTCCGTAATCATGACTCGCTATCGTTCGCTTCGAATTCCAGTCTTGATTCGCACCAGTTACTCCATGGCCGACATAAAAGGGCTCGTAGATTCAGGAGCCACCGACAACTTCATAAGACCCACTTTCGCTAAAAGGATGGGCCTCGGGCTACAAACGCTTGAGAAACCAAAGAAAATATGGAACATTGACAACACTGAAAACAAAGCTGGGTCCATTACGCACTTCATTGACCTAGACGTTCAAACCAACGGCGTTTCAAAAGTCATGAGGTTCCTAGTCACCGACATAGGCAGCGAAGACTTAGTCCTCGGATACCCCTGGCTAGCAACCTACGAACCAACCATCAGCTGGGCACACGCCACCATACACGAAGACACCCTCCCAGTGGTACTACGATCAATCAACCCAGCAGAAACGCAGACCACCATCGCACGCGCAATCACTCAAGACGAGGCAGAAGGAATAGTTCAGGAACTCGAGGAAGAATGCCAACTGCGCACCACAGCCACCGAGCTCGCCATCGCCGCAAACCAAGAAACGGTAGTCGCGACCCTCCCCGAACCATACCAACGATTCGCAAAAATCTTCAGCGAAGAAGCGTCTCACCGCTTCCCACCCTTCGCGACCATGGGACCACGCAATTGACTTCAAACCCGGCACACCCCCCAGCATCGACTGCAAAATCTACCCGATGTCACAAGACGAAGACGGACAACTACACGAATGGCTAGATGAACAACTCAAACTAGGGTATATTCGTCCATCGAAATCCCCTTACGCGTCGTCGTTCTTCTTCATCAAAAAAAAGGATGGCAAGTTAAGACCCGTACAGGACTACCGAAGGATCAATGCCTGCACCGTACGTAACCAATATCCATTACCCCTCATGTCGGAGCTCATCAACGACCTGGGGAACGGGCACATATTCACGAAACTCGATGTCCGCTGGGGGTACAACAACATACGCATCAAGGAAGGCGACGAATACAAAGCAGCGTTCAAGACAAAATACGGCCTCTTCGAACCCCTCGTCATGTACTTTGGACTTACAAACTCACCGGCAACATTCCAGAACATGATGAACGACATCTTAGGGCGACACAATCCGAGTCTTCGCGACAATGGGAACGATCATCCGAGTATATATGGACGACATCGGCATCGCCACCCTCGAACACGTAGGACTTCAGGCGCATATAGATGCTGTTTGCGCCGTACTTCAAGTAGCACTCGACCACGACCTATACTTCAAACCGTCCAAATGCACATTCCACCAACCGCGAATGGATTACCTGGGGGTAATTCTTGAAAAGGGGGTGACTCGCATGGACCCCGTAAAAATTGCCGGCATACGCGACTGGCCCACACCCACGAAAGTACGTGACGTACGCTCCTTTTTGGGCTTCTGCAATTTTTACCGCCTCTTCATTCGCGGTTTCGCCACATACGCACGAGCCCTCAACAAACTCACACGCAAAGACGCAGAATGGACATGGGGCAAAGACGAAGAGACGGCTTTCCAAACCCTCAAACGCCTAGTCACAAGCGAACCGGTACTCGCACATCCCACGCTGACAGACCAATTCGAACTCGAAGTAGACGCATCGGGATACGCAGTAGGCGCAGTACTCCTACAGAAGAAGCAAGACGGGAAAAGACACCCCCTCGGCTACTTCTCGGCTACCCTAAACGAAGCGGAACGCAACTATGACATCTATGACTTGGAACTTCTGGCGATCGTCAAGGCACTGCGACACTGGAGACCATTCCTGGCAGGCTCACCACACAAAATCAAAATCTTCTCCGACCACCTCAACCTTACACACTGGAGGACACCGCAGAAGATAAGTCGCCGAGTAGCCCGAGAAGTCCTAGAACTCATGGAATACGACTTCGAGATCCACCACATCAAAGGAACTAACAACGGACGCACAGACGCTCTATCGCGAAGACCCGACTACGACAAGGGGGAAAGGGACAACGAAGGAGTCGTCGTCCTACCTGAAAGGGTATTCGTGCGAACCGTCACCGCGCAATCGCCGGAAGCCCATGAACAGGACGAAGACATTCTACGACCCTGGGTAGACCCACACAAACTCAAGAAAATCAATGGAGTCTGGTACCACCAAGGCGCACGAGTAGTCACCGGAGGACCGGAAGAAATCCGCATCGTCATTGCCAACCACCACGATCCCCCCAGTCTACGGCCACCCAGGAATCAAGCGAACGGCAAGAATCATCGAACGAAGTCACTGGTGGCCGAATATGCTGAAACAAATAACGGAGTACGTTCAAGGTTGCGCGGAATGTCAACGCCACAAGGTTAACAATCGCCCGACGCGAGCCCCACTAGTGCCCATCACACCAACACCCGACGCTAAGCCATTCGAAGTCATAGCTCTGGACTTCATCACTAAACTGCCAGTATCGCAGGGGCACGACGCCATTCTCACCGTAACTGACCACGACTGCACCAAGGCGTCAATCTTTATCCCTTGCAACGAAGAAATATCAGCGGAAGAAACCGCTGCTCTGTACGTAACTCATGTGTTCCGGAGATTCGGATTACCGGCAAAGATCATTAGCGACCGCGACCCACGCTTCGCTTCAAAATTCACGCGAGAGTTATGCCGAATCTTGGGCATCTATCAAAATATCTCTACAGCATATCACCCCCGGACGGATGGACAGTCGGAACGCACCAATCAATGGTTGGAACAATACCTTCGGTTCTGGACCAACGAGCGTCAAGATAACTGGGCGCAATTTCTACCTATGGCAGAATTCGCGCATAATAACTGGCCCCACGAGGCAACAAGGAAGTCTCCATTTTCGCTCCTAATGGGATACGACCCTCGCGCTGATTGGATCGATAAGCCATCGCCCATTCCCCAGGTACTCACGAGACTCCAACAGTTCCGAGACGCGCGGAAAGAAGCCCAGAACCTTATTCAAAAGGCACAATCTCTATGGATCAAACACCGCAACACGCCCAAATATCAGGTGGGAGACCAAGTATGGCTAGAAGGGAAACACCTCCGGACCAACCAACCGACAGCCAAACTCGCGGCGAGACGCCACGGCCCCTTCCGAATCACACGAATCCTGTCACCGGTCAATTATCAACTCGAACTTCCCACGCAGTGGAGCATTCACCCCGTGTTTCACACTGACTTACTCACGCCCTACCGAGAAACGCCCATGCACGGTGAAAATTTCCAGCGCCCGCCACCGGACCTAGTGAATGGGGAAAAGGAATACGAAGTGGAACGCATTCTAGACTCTAGGCGATTCGGCCGAAGCAAGAAACTGCAGTACCTCGTGAAATGGAAGGGATACCCAGACTTGGAGAACCAGTGGGTCAACAAAGATGACGTATTCGCTGACGAAGCCGTAGCGGAGTACGAGCGGAGTTCAAGGACCGCCAGAACACATATAAACCAAGCAGACGACGCTAAGTCTCACCCATCAGCTCAAACTGGATTCCTCACTTACTCCAAAATGTCTCTTCCCGCTTCCACCTCTACCTCCAATCTCACTGATCGCATCACCGACAACCTCACCCATCAAGAGCTCTGCGAAGCCCTCACCACCGCCAGATCCATCATCGACCTCGAAGACCCCGAGCAGCCAGCCACTTATTGGCTCACCAACAGCCGAGGGGAGCGCCTGTCAACGGCGCCTTACACCGAAGCCGAGATTGATCGGCTTCGTGCAGCTGTCGGAATCGGTGAAAATTCCTCACCTCGACTTATCGCCACTCGGATCGAAGAAGAAGAAGAACGAAGCCACACTCAGATGGGAGGATTGGATGAGGGCCAGGTCGTGGAGGAAACCGGCAGAGGAGTGGAGGCAACGGCAGCTCGCCGCGGCGGCAACGAGGAGGGCCGTCATCCTCATACGACGCCGACAACACACCGAGATGCTGAAAGGGCTGTATACGACGCAGTAGAAGGGTCACTGAGGGCATGGTACCCAGCTGAGCAACCATACCTCATCACCGCAACCGACACTGACGACCCCCGTGAAACGCCCTACGCATGCGATACCACGGGACGCCCCCTGTACCGAGCAGGCGTGGTCGTCGACACCGAAACCAGCCCCATGCCCGCCGTTCGCCTCCGATACTTAGGAGGCACCGCACGCACCGCACCACATGGCTACAAGCACAATTGCGGGGACGATTTCGTCCACTACCCCATCACCGACGCGCAGGGAGTGACGCGTCAAGCCACCTTCGTCCAAGTGGTCGCGGGACCCGACCCCCTTGTCCTGGGGCTCGTGGACGACAGCGACAAAGTATACAGTCGCCCCCTTTACGCCGAGCCACACGTACGCGAAGAAGGCAAACCCCACTACGCACCCGAAGACATGTATGCCTTCGTAGGCGGACACAGCAACCAACACCGCATGGATCGGGCGGTGAATGAGCTGAGAGACGTGGGGTTAAAAGCTGAGTTGACCCGTTACCGCGCCTACAAGCACGAGGCTGAGCGCATGGAACAGCGGCTTCACGCCCTCGCCCAGGCTCTCGGGGGGGTACAAGCGGAGCTTGCGCGCTGCAAGTTCAGACTAGAGATGGCGAACACATTGGACAGAGTCACGGAGAGGCAGGAGGCTTGGGTTGGGGGGATCGGTCCCAATCGGCGCCGAGGTCGTCGCGGCTGAAGAGGGGGTGATGTCACGGCACGCGGAAAGGACTCTTACTTACGAATATGACCTCGTTAGTAAGTAGTAATGCGTCATGGACAGAAGGATCAGTCAGCAGGGGTAGCACAATCACATGCCAACGAGGCATGTACTTATCACATGATAGCTGTAGTAGGGTTCAAGCTACTTACGCTATTAGTCATACGGATTCAAGAGGAGCTTTAAAGCGTCCTCAAACATGTATAAATAGTGGCCTGACAAGACCAAGATTCGCCATCTTGGTCTTCTTCAATCACCGCTTTCTCCTCATCTCTCTCACGCGTGCTTCGCTTGTCTCCCTCCGAGCAAGTCGTCTTCATCGAGCATCGGAATACCTAGTGGCATAACTTGCCCTAGTGTACGCTTGGATCACGTGCCCGTAAGCGCCGTGTATCCCGTGATCAGGTCACGTGACCTCGAAGAGATATTCTGCTAAGTCGTGAACGCCTTTTCGTGTCCAAGTCGGACTAACGCCAGTGGTGACGTTACACTTTGCGTCTTTAGCTTGCATTCTCGAAGGATGTGGCCTGGACTACCACAGTATAGGCACAACTTGTTCTGGAAACACCGGTTTCGTTCTTCTTTGGTAAGTTTGCCTTGGAATTTCTCGGGTCGGGATGAAGAAGCGTTGACGTTAACACTATCGTCTTCGGTCAGGACAGCTCATCCGAAAGTGGTTCTTCCACTGTTGCGCGAAGGGGAATTTCTTGGGATGGAATCGGCGTATAACTTATATACGCGGTCAAACTCTCTGGCCTTGTCTACCAGATCTTCGAGTGTCGTCGGAAGGGGGGAAATGCCCATAAGTTTCATATGTAGGGCCGAGGGAATCGCCTTTCTGAAGGCGTGCATCTGAGTTTGTTCGTTCGCGCCACTACGCTTGGCGTAAGTGGACCAGTCCTGGTACCACTCGTTGAACGGTCGGGTACCCATCTTTAGGGTATACATCAGATTGGTGGCTTCCAAAGCCGTATGCGCCGGAATAAAGTGCTTGTCGAAGTCGGATTTGAACGTAGCCCACGTTCCGAAGGAGACAGCTGCACCTGCAGCTGGGTTCAAGGCCTTGTTTTGCCTATCCTGGGCCCACTCGCCCGCAGAAGTGCCCGCTTTGAAGTAAGTCAGGGCCGCAGATATTTTCTTTTCGTCGGTATCGAAAATCGACGCATTGAGGTGGAAGTAATTTGCCAAATTATTCCAGAACGCTTCCGCTTTGTTGGGTCTTCCATCAAAGGGTTCAGGTGCTGCACCAAGGATCTTTGCTGGAATTGCAGCCATAGGAATTATCACTGGGGGTCTCGGGGGGGGACACGAAGGGGGTCTCAGAGGGGAACGTGAAGGGATCCTTGGGAGACGAGGTACTCGAGGCGAGGGCGATCGGGATCGCGGGGGAACCGTTGCTCTATGCGTGAGAGGTGGGGACGGTAGTCTCGGAGGGGAAGTACTCGGAGGGGAGTTTATCGAAGTAGTCGCTATTCGATGAAGTCGGCTGGGACCAGGTGCACTTGGAAGTGGGCCTGGGGATACGCGAGGGGAGGAAGGCTGGGAAGCCACTCGGGATACAAGACCAGTAAGTCTTTTAGCGGTGTCGTCTAGGATTCGTGAAACTTCTTCTTGTTCACTATCGGAATCCGGGGCGTTGGAAGGACTCAAGGGGGTTAGCGAACGCTCGCTCTCTGATTGCTCTTCAGAGTCAGAAAACTGAACCGCTCGGTTATTTCCGTATACCCAACGGGAATGGGTAAAGGACCAGGATACGTTCTTCTTCTTAAAGGATCCGCAAAGGATAGCCCAATCTAGCTTTCGAACCTTTTGGATATGGGGAAAGACTTGCTCAAAGTCTTGGATTGTAAGATGCTTCTGGGTAGTGACGTTTACCCACGGAAAGTGACCGTCGGTGCTTGTGACGGGTTGATCGTTGAAGGTGGCATAGATGAGGTTATCGACGAGAGAAAGGTAGGGGTCCAGGAAGTACACAGGAATTCGATCTCGTTCGTCAGAGGTGAGGTCTCTTTTCTCACTCATTCACTGGGGGTGCCGGTGTAATAAGGAAGTGTTCCACCCGGTCTCGTTCCACGGGTAGAAGACTTGGTACGCGGGGCGGAGGATCGCTCGATCGGGTTGATTCGTCCTTTGCTGGCGGCGAATCCACTGGTATTCTTCGTAAATACCGAAATGGGTCAGGGTCGTTTTACTTCTCCACAAGAAGTTTTGGAAATTCAACGGGCTTGAAGTAATGTCCCGTGCTCGGGTAAGGGGTGACACGAGGACTAGCGTCTGCTGTGGGTACTGATCGTATTGGAGATGACAGTGATGCTTGAAGACGTCAAGCTCTCGGGGGGTTCTCGTAGGTAGCTGCTTGGAAACAAAGATGGCTTCAGGAAAGTGACAGTGAAGATCTCGGGGTTGGGTTTCTAGGAATTGAGCCTCGTCGCTACTTGTTGAATGTTGCCTCGCAACTGGGTTACTTGGGAGAGTCGGATTGCTTGGTCCGGCTGGGTAGATGGTCGGGTAGACGGGTTCTTCCGGTCTACTTTGGTTGGTCCTTGGGATGACCGGGTCAGGAACTATTCGGATAGTTTCTCGAAGGGGGCGTCGGGATCCTGTAGGTCTTCTCGGGATCACTGGGGAGTTCTCGTGGGAAGAAATGTGGGAATTTCTTGCTTGGAAGCGACGATGGGGTGGTCGTAAATGGGATGAAGCCAGGTTTATAGCCCAATTTGTTATGGGTTCCAGGGTGTCAATTTTTACACTTGTAAAAATGCTCGGAATGTAATTTGTAACGCTACAAATTAAAGTGTTCTACTCCTATCACTGAAGGGTAGGTAGTTAACACTAGGGGCCCAAAGTACTACGCCTTCTGGGGTAGGGGGAGTTTCGGGTCTGTAGCCACAGATGCACACTTCTTGAGTGCACCAGCAAGGACCGTGATTGGTGGTACTTCTCCAATCGTCACTGGTCGACTGGGCGTTGCTGGTTTCATCTGTTGCCGGGCTACTCGCAGGGAGGGATAATCGTGCTAGTAGGCTGAGGGGATTTTGAACACGTCCTACTAGGAGCTCTACAAGCTCGGGGTCGTTGGGGTCCATGGGAGGGTCTTGGAAGACGTGGGGGTTGACCAGGCTTTGGTCCGGGTTTGTCAAGGTGGTTTCCCAGGTAGCTCTACTCCAGGAATAAGTAAGCTCGGTTCCTTCGGTAATAACCAATCGCGCGGGGCCTTCTCTGTCCACTACACGGACTTCGCAGAAGTTAATCTGTATTTCTTCGTACAAAAGGCGGAATCGATCGAGGAACCGGATCGAATTTCCCCACTGAAGTTGTCGAATGAAGTAGTCGCGGCGGGGGGGAATGTAATTGAACCAAAGATAGTCGCTCTTTGTCCAAAGGAGGAGTTGATCAGTGACGATATCCAAGAGGTGCCAGAACAGGAGTTGGTCGTTGCAGGCGTCGACAACGGCTGAGAGGTCGTCTACAAAGTCGTTGTAGGTGTCGTGATCCCAAGTCTCTCCAAACTCGAAGAGATTGACTAGATTCTTGAGCACCAAGGGAGGGTCCGTCCAGCAGTCGATGCGGGACGACTCGGAGAGTTCGTAATAGGAGGTTGAAGGATAATACTGACGAACTTGTCGGTCTCTGTGGGTGTCGAAGTTCGCACGAGCTCGTCAGACTCGTTCTTCGTCAGTGGGAACGCGAAGGGGGTTTGGAGGCACTTAAACCACTCGGTTTACAGCCCTATCACAAGGAAATAAACAAGGGAACTTACTCGTCGCGTTGAGTTGAATCACTCGATTCAGGGATCAAGGCAACAAATCTATACCACTAGTACTTATAGTGGTTGAGAATCGGGGATAGCCGGGACAAAGGAAAAGGGATCGGCCGGGACGCGAGGAGTAAGACAATGAGACAAGAGAAGGGGGTTGGAGCGAATAATGTCCTCAAAGAAATAGCCCTGATAATGGGCGAAAACCTGTCCGTTAAATGCGAAACGAAGATGTCCGTAAGTAGTAACCACACGTCTGTCGAAAAAGTCCTGAATCTCCAACGTTACCAAGGAGTCAATATAGCCAGCCCTGATTATATTGGAGAGGGGCCCGAATGCTGCCCGGAGTCCTTCACGGAAGTCGTATCTCACACTTCCAAGGGGGAGGTCGACGGAGGGGAGGTCGAAGATCGCCTTCGAACAGATGTAGAGGGCAGGGAAGTCGGGGTGTGCGGCGGGGTCGATGAGGCGTGGGCGGAGGGTGTAAACGTGTGGGGGCAGGATACGGAATGGGGAGACGGATGGGAAGACGTGGGGAGCTCTGACAAGAGCGGACGCGAGGGGGATATGACGGAAGTGCTCACGAAGACTTTCCAAAGCGGGGCGCCAAGACTCGCCTTCAGGAGTGTAGACAGCGATGTATTGGTGAGGGTGGTCCTCCGAACTGTTAATGCACAAGGGAGGACGGAAGAGAGAAACAGCAGGGGCGATATTCTCCTGCTCGACGAAGGGGGGGGCTTGCTCGGCTACGTGCTCGTAGTCGATGGGGGAGTCGGGGGTCGGGACACGAGGGGGAGGAGATGGGACACGAGGGGGGGTGCTCTCAGGGCGCGACGACGGGGCAGGCTTGGAAGGGGGGTCAGGGTACACCAACTCTGGTGTCTGAGTGTGGAGGGGGGCAGAACGGACCGCTACTTGCGTCCGTATATCAAACTCCTCGTACTCGAGAGGAGTTGCAGGGCGGGGGGTGACGGGACGGGTGATGGGCGATGGAGGCCCGGAAAGAGGGATGGGGGTCCCGCGGATATCAGTGACGACGTACTCGTACTGTACGTCGGTCGAGGAGCCTTGTACAAACTCTTGTATAAGGCCGAAGGGGGACGCGATAGGAGTGAGGGGCGATAGAAGGCGAAGAGGGGGAGTGGCGTCAATGATGGGAGGTGACGGGGGGCGGGGAGTAACGGTGGAGCGAAGGGAAGAGTGACGACGAGGGGGGTGAGGATATTGGTGGTCGTTTTCCTCGAAATACGACCCAGAATCTCCGTCCCACTGACCAAACTGCGAGAAGTCGTAGTCGTAGTCAGACACTGGGAACACCCGGGGTCAGGTCTAATTGGGTTAGACTGTCCAAGTGTGATGACTCACTGTCACTCGACAGGGAGGCACGACGGGTTCAGAAGACCGGGGGTGGTGGAGAACGCGGAGCGGAGCACAGGGACTACTGTGATGGAACGCTTTGGCTCAACCGTCAGAACTGGTGCGACGGCTCAGGGAAAGTGGCGCTTAGTGGCAAGTTGTGCTTGACAGCTGAAGGGGCACTAGTGCTCGAGAGGCGGGAAGAGGCAAAGGGAGGATGTCACAAGTGGACAGTCTGAGGGACTGTCCATTCTATTGCGCTGGCTTATATACCCACAAGGGTGGTCTGTGCGTAGTTTAGAGCAGGCTTAAGGTCTGCCCACGGGTGCTGCGGAATACTGCGGAATGGAACATTCCAGTAACATCTAAATATAGTGTCCAATGAGAAAACCAGGATGGTATTGTACGACTGCTCCACAGTTGATGACGCCATATGACGTGACTGCTCCGCAGTCCAATCAGAATAATTGTAGAAGTGGTACGACTGCGCCGCAGTCGAGTTGGTCATGATGATTTGACTGCTCCGCAGTCCAATCGGATAAATTCAAGGAATGGTACGACTCTCAGTTGTCAGGTGACTTGATGAACAGTGGGAGATCACGTGACACATCACGTGATTGTCGGAGTACGAAATTCAAACTCCGATTTCGGATTTCCCCTTTAGGAAGGTGATTAAGTAAGACCGGGCCGGTGCGGACCGGTCTTAGACGCTCGAGTCACGACCCAAGTTTCTAGGTTCGTGACACCTAGGGCACGATCATCGTCAGTAGCCCACGCATTGTACGCTTCCACCTCCATAGGGGTAGGAGTGTCTTTGTCCTTGAAAGCAGGAAGGATCCATCTTCCACTTATAATATCCCATAGTGCCAATGACTTTAAGAAAGCCTCCATTTGCTTAGCCCAAATTTGGTAGTTGTTACCATCAAGAACAGGGACAAGAGTAGTGAGAGTCGACATTTGTAAAGAGGTTTCTGTGTAGAGATAGTCAGCACTGTATGCGACTAGTAACAGAAAAATAAACCGGCATAGTCTCCCCTTATAAGGAGACTAATGTCTGCCATTAAAGGCAACATAGTATCATAGTCTCCCCATAGTGGAGGAGACTAGTGTCAGCCAATGAAGGCGACAACCCCACTGCAGGTACTAAAGGTAACCCACCATCGTTGCAGCCAATGAAGGCGCAAAGCGACTTATGGCAGGGCCCATAACCTGTTGCGCAGCAATGCACACAGTGTACAGGTAGACCCTTACCTGTGTAGAGAGCTTAGACAAGGCTTAGAGTGAAGCAGAGGAAGCTCAGAGTGGGGTGGAGAGAGATGTGTATAGGTACTCGCTCCTACAGTAGGATTTATATACTCTATGGTCCACCCATGTCCGTTTGCGGAAAAGTGATGAGTAGAGGCGTCCACAATATCGCGTTTTCAGTGTTGCCTAATGTCTAATCACCGGTGGACTCGGAATAATCCCTTAAGGGGATTCTGTATGTATACCATATGACTAAATACTCCGAATTACATGTATAGCATAACTAATCGTACTGTCATTCCTACGTAATGAGCCTTATAGTAAGTATTATGGTTCAACACATCATCCTCATCCTCCATTTCCCAATCCTCCACGAAGGTGTTCAGGTTCTTGGTCCACAGGGATTCCGCGACCATTTGCCCGAGACACTGCTCAAGCGTCTTTACCATTTGTACAGTTCCAGGGGTTTCTAAGGCCTGGGTGATGTCCAGAGCCTTATTGAAGGCATTGTAATGTCCTGGAATGCGCTTCTTCACAGGACCAGCAGAGGAAATGTGCTGCTCGAGCCCAGAAGGCGAGATATGCGCAATGGTGGTTGAGGTTGGTGCTGGGAGTGCCGCAACATCAGCAATATGGGTATGTTCTTGCATGTGTTGCTTCTTGAACTTCTTGCTGGCATGTTTGCTACACTGGTGGTGGTTCCCTCCCTGTTGCTGCTGCTGCTGCTGCTGACTTCCGCACTGCTTGTTCTGGCTGGAGGAGCCTTGCTGCTGCTGCTGGAAGTCAGGGTCATTACGCTTGTGCTTGACCACCGACAGTTTGTTAGCCAATTCTCTATTGGAAGGCTGGCCTTTTGTGTGCTCAATCTCCCACTGATTGACCGCTGCAGTACAGATGTTGGTTAAGGTAAGGTGTTTCGCCGTGGTGCCTGACATAAGAATGGGGACTAGGGATGACTCCCATTTGGTAGGTAGCTTCAAAAGAAGCATCATGGCCTGGAGGCCATCGGGTACTTTGGCATTGTTGGAAGAGAGGTGGTTGTAGATTGTCGCAAGCTCATCAATCTGGGGGCCAGGGTGCTTGGCATAGTCCAGATGGAACGTCATGGCATGCTTGAAGTCCTGGTAGACGTTAGCAGCACTAACGCCCCCATACTGGGACTTGAGATGTCCCCAAACATCGGCAGCAGTGGCGAATTTTTCAACCTGGCATTGGATGACCAGTGAAAGGTGCAGAACAATGGAGCCTAGGGCACGATCATCATCAGTAGACCATGCATTGTAGGCTTCAACCTCCACAGGGTCGGGGCATCCTTGTCCTTAACGGAAGGAATGGCCTGTCTTCCATTAATCATATCCCAAAGCACAGAAGACTTGAGGAAAGCCTCCATTTGCCTAGCCCAAATCGAGTAGTTGTTGCCATCAAGAATGGGGACAAGAGTGGTAAGGTTTGACATTTGTGTGGAAAGTTTCTGAATAGAGAATAGTC
Source organism: Lactarius akahatsu (assembly GCA_021524915.1). Classification (NCBI taxonomy): domain Eukaryota; kingdom Fungi; phylum Basidiomycota; class Agaricomycetes; order Russulales; family Russulaceae; genus Lactarius; species Lactarius akahatsu. Next base: position 7,585 of record JAKELL010000107.1, on the reverse strand, counting down.
AGCACCGTATGCAACTAGTAGACAGAAAAATAAACCGGCATAGTCTCCTCCTACAAGGAGACTAATGTCTGCCATTAAAGGCGACATAATATCATAGTCTCCCCATAGTGGAGGAGACTAGTGTCAGCCAATGAAGGCGACAACCCCACTGCAGGTACTATAGGTAACCCGCCGTTGTTGCAGCCAATGAAGGTGCAAAGCAACTTATGGCAGGGCCCATAACCTGTTGCGCAGCAATGCACACAGTGTACAGGTAGACCCTTACCTGAATAGAGAGCTGAGACAAGGCTTAGAGTGAAGCAGAGGATGCTCAAAGTGGGGTGGAGAGAGAGATGTGTGTATTACTCGCTCCTATAGTAGGATTTATATACTCTATGGTCCACCCATGTCCATATGGGGAAAAGTGATGAGTAGAGGCATCCACAATATCGCATTTTTAGTGTCACCTGTTGAAGTGCAGAACTAACAAGCGGGAGTTTAGTAGCAAAAAGCTAGTAAGGACAAGTTAACTTCAGAGGGGAAGTAAACTCTATTACAACTGCATACCTAGTAAGGACAAGTTACTGTAGAGGAACGCCTTATGAGTAAAGGTAGTGGGAGAAGTAAAGAGAAAGGGAACTTACACTTCAGAGGGGAAGTAAACTCTGAAGTGTAGAGGCGTAAACAGCAGTCCTTATATACAGGACGCTTAGCTAAGAATGGTCTGTGCGCACAGGTGATCCAAACACAATACAGGTGGTCTGTGCGCCAGAGGGAGAAATGCCATTGGAGGGCAGAGAACAATAGCTGCCTAAAGCAGGCAATACCGGTATCTTAACAATGAAGAACAATAAGAGTCTACACGTGACTCTAACAATAAAGATAAACAAAAGCGGTCCGTAAGAGTTTGGCCAAGTCCAAATCAGTCCATAAGGGACAGATACCGTATTTAGTATATGGGATGACTCAATCATATCCCACGAGACATGTGACACAAGTCACGTCTCAACATCCCTCCATGATAGAGGCAGTCCATAAATGTATGGTGTTTCTTATGTGAGCCAAGAGTCGTACAGAAGTTCAGGTTTTACACCCACTTCATAGTGTTTCTCATAGAGAACTACTTTTTGAAGCTTTTTAAACTTCTTGTACTAAGTTGGAAGGTCCAACTCCTTTAGGGCTCTAAGAAGGGTTTTTCTTAGTTCTCTTAGATCAGAGAACATGATGTGCTTTTACAGAACAATGTGACGTCCTTGTTGATAAACCAAGGATCGACGACCATTGACTGTGTAAAAACCCTTTTTACACCATTCCTAGATCAGTGACCATTTTGTCAAAGGGTTCTCTGGGCAGTGACTTAGTAAGTCCATCTGCAACCATTTCCCCTGTAGGAGTACAAATCAGGTGTATTACCTTGTTTTCTACGTACTCCCTGACTACATGGTGTTTGATCAGGATGTGTTTGGACCGCCTTCCAGTGACAGGGTTTAAGGCCAGATCAATGGCACCCTTATTGTCACAGTGTAGGGGTATAGGGGAGGTAACTTCGTACCCTAGTTCCCCTAGGAAGGTAGTGTACCACTGAGCTTGGTTAGAGGCCTCAGAGAGGCTCATGTACTCCGCTTCTGTGGTAGACTGGGCAATGGTCTTTTGCTTTCTGGTACACCAAGAAATGGCTCCATTGGCAAGTAGGAAGACGTAGCCTGAGGTGGAGTGCTTTTCTTCCTGATCTCCCCAGGAAGAGTCGCAATAGCCATGAAGGCCAGCTCCATCAGAGTCAGTCCCTCCAGCATAGCGTAACCCGTAGTCCTTTGTGGTGTTTAAGTAGGCTAGGACATACTTGGCTAGGCATAAATGCTGTGGTGAGGGATTGGAAGCGAATTGACTAAGGCGCGCAACAGTGAAGGATATATCAGGTCTGCTTCCTATCTGCGCATACAGCAGAGACCCAATTATCTGTTGATACTTCTTGATCTCAGAAGTAGAGGCCTGATCTTCAAATTTGATCAAGTGTGCCTTGGCGCCAGAGGGAAGAGGGGTATATACTGGGTTGGAATCTAGCATTCCAAAGCGTTCAACTACATCGCGGATGTAATCTGATTGGTTGATCTCCATGGTGCGATTAGCACGATCTCTGGTGATGTTGACACCAAGATAGGACTGGATTTCACCAAGATCAGTCATCTCATATCGGTCTGATAGAGAGACTTTCAGATCATTGATCTTTGAGAGGGAACTCCCAAGTATAGTGATGTCATCTACATATAAGATCACAAATAGTGTGTCACCCCCCTCTTGAAGATGATACACATATACTCCTGCATCAGAGTACGTCCGCGTGAAGCCTAGGTCACAAAGGACCCCATGGAATTGCACGTTCCATGCGCGGGAAGCTTGCTTGAGGCCATAAAGGGCCTTTTGCAATCGGCACACAAGGTGCTCGGAGCCAGCTGTGACGAAACTGACAGGTTGCTCCATATAGATTTCTTCCTCCAGTTCCCCATGAAGGAATGCTGATTTGACATCCATTTGGTGGATGTGCCAGTCTTCAAGCGTAGCCAACGCAAGAAGGAGTCGTAGGGACTCAAATCGGGCAACTGGGGAGAAAGTTTCGTCAAAGTCCACCCCCTCTAGTTGGGTGAACCCTTTTGCCACTAGCCTAGCACGAAAGCGTCCATCCGCTTTCTTTTTAAACACCCATTTGCATTTAACCACCTTCCTTCCAGCAGGAAGGGGTTCCAGTCTCCAGACATCTAGCTTGTCGAGAGCATCCAGTTCATACTGGCATGCTTCAAGCCAATCGACAGCATTGACAGACTCCATGGCCTGCTTGAAGGTCTGAGGGTCCCTGTAACCGGGTACCTCTGCCACATTAAGTAGGTCCATCATCCCTAGCCTACTGCTTCCTTGCACGAATTCATCGTCCTCTTGGAGATAGCAAGGATTTGTGAATCGTACTCTAGTGCTCCGCCTTGGTCGGACAGGCGAGACCTGCTGTGTGTTTCTCGGAGATCTGGGAGTAGATTCCGGAGGCGACACTTCCCTATTGAAATTAGGGGCTGGTATAGGAGCAACTACTGCAGCACGCCTTGTAGAGCGAGTGCGGGTGGGAGCAGTGTTTGTAGGAGGAGGGGCTTGGGAAGGTGGAGTGTGATAGATTGTCTGGTCTGCTGGAGCAGGTGAGGTGTTGGGGGGTGTGCTAGGCTGTTGTTGGGTTTCTGCGGGCACCTGAACGGGTGGAAGTACAAAGACTGGTGTAGGTGCCGCAGGGGCAACAGCTGGTGTAGGCGGGCTAGGCACTACAAAGAAAATCTCTCCGCCGGCAGCGCCTCTTTCGAGTTCACCAGACATGGGAGGGGTAGGAGTTTGAGAGTGACGAGCCAGGTCACTCAGGGATGGGAAAGTGCTTTCGTCAAATGTAACATCTCGTGAAGAGACAAAGCACCGGCTATGTCTATCCCAGAGTTTGTAGCCCTTTGATAGGGGCTCATAGCCCACAAACATGGCTTCCTTTGCTTTAGGATCTAGTTTGCGCCGGTTGTGTTCAGGTACATGATAGTAGGCTTTGCAGCCAAATACTCTAAAGTAAGAGACATCTGGGACTGTACCATCCCAGAGCTCCAGCGGAGTTTTCCACTGATTAGAACGAGTGGGAGTGCGGTTATAAATTTGCACAGCAGTTTGAACTGCTTGCTCCCAGAAACCAAGGCTAAGGCCTGCATGATGAAGCATGCTAGTGCCTTTTTCCATAACCGTACGGTTAAAACGCTCGGCTCTCCCATTCTGCTGTGGAGAATGAGGCATCGTAAGAGTATGCTCAATTCCAGCTTCCAACAGTATGCGCTTTAAGTCATTGTTGACGTACTTGCCACCACGGTCCGAGTGTAAGGTTTTGATGGGCTTGTTTAGTTGTTTTTCAGCCCATGCCTTATAGTGTATGAAGGCATCCTTAAACTGGTCCTTTGTTTTCATAAAGACGACTACTGCAGCTTTGGAGAAGTCGTCTATGAACGTGGTGAAGTACTTGTTTCCTTGTATAGAGTGGCTCTGCATGGGGCCAACAAGGTCACTATGAATGACTTCAAGGGGTTCTTGTGCGCATTTTGAGGAAGGTGGAAAGGGTAGACGTGTTGATTTGCCAGTTTCACAGCCATGGCACAACTTATCGTCTACTGGTGAGTTATTTATATTGAGTCCTTTTACAGACTCTTGAGCATATCTTTTGAGCGCGTCTTTGGACATATGTCCCATGCGCTGATGCCAGACATCAAGGCTAGCAGATGCAGGTGCTTGGACAGAGTTCATATGTTGTCCATCAAGCCAATATAGGCCTGAAGCCTTGTGTCCTTCCGCTATGGTCTCTCCATTGAATCTTATAGCAAAAGATGTGGAGTCAAAGCTGATGATGGCACCTTTTTGTGTTAAAGCAGGCGTGGATAGTATACGTGAGTGCGTATTAGGGAGGTGTAGCACATTTGATATTTTGAGGTCATAGCCTCTGTTGGTTCGGATTGTAACCGTACCAGTACCAACGCTCTTGAGTAGAGAGTTGTCTCCTAGAAGCACTTCTACTCCTTCGTGTGGTGTGTAGGAGTCGTAGTCTTCAAGGTGTGGGGTAAAGTGTGCTGATGCTCCACTATCCATCATCCATCTTGATGCTATTTGAGTGTGATTGACACTCATCATGTAAAGGGAGACCTGAGGTACCTCATGTACCTCTTCTATTTTGCCAGAGCCGTTAACTATGGTAAATAGTCAACTCTTAGGTACAGGTATGCTATTGGCCGCAGCAAACCTGTTTCCCGGAAGTGAGTCCGGGGCCTCAGTCATTGAGTTCTGGGCAGCTTTCCCTTGCTGCCCAGCCCTCCCTTTTTTGGCATTTTCCTGGTCCTGTTTGAGTTTGTAGCAGTCTGGCTTTTTATGGCCAGGCTTTTTGCAGTAGTGGCAGATTATGTCTGGAGATACAGAGCTGCCCGATGCCTGCAATGCACTGGAGTGCAGAGGCGAATGTGATTTGACGGGGGCTATCTTGTTATAAGATGCCGGGGGACCAGCGATACGTGATTCCTCATTGATGAACCTATTAATAAGGTCCTGAGGTTGTAGGTTTGCAGGGGGGCCAGAAGCGAGGATGGTGCCTGCTATGGTACTATAGGAGGGGGGTAGCGCGTCTAAAAGAATAAAAGACATTTGCATGTCTGAGACGGGCATTCCCTGCTCCACTAGGGTGTTCCTCGAGTCCAGCATTTTCTGGAGTTGAGGTTGGAAGGGGCTACCTTCCTGGAGCTTGGTATTTGCCAAGCCCACCCATAGATTAAAGGTGGCCATAGAGCCAACCTGGCCATAGAGGTGATCGAGGTGGATAAACTTGTCATGGACGCTTGGGAAGAGCGCCTCTGAGACAATACCCGAGAGAACTTCTGATGTGACTGATAGGTATAGGAGGCCAGTAATGACCTCCTCCTGCTTCTCCCACATGGCCAAAATGGCCAAACCTTCGTCCGTCGGGCCGGTGGGGGCACCAACAACTCCTGCTGCAGGGGCAGGGTGGTGCGGAACATGGGCAGGTTGGGAATGAGTGAGGTGCCTCCTCACTCCATTCATCAACATGAGCGACGTGAAGGTCGCTCCCCATGTTTGCCAGTTTGTCCCATCCAGCTTGGAGAGGACGAGGGTAGGGGGGAAGGAGAGGTGGAAAGTGGGCGAGGCCATTTGAGATGTTTATAAATCTGGTTCCGAGGAGCAGTCAGAACCAGCCCAGATCTTGTTAAAGGAAAGTAGGTGTCCAGCCATAGGAGCACAATAACTCCATAACACAGTAGTGTGTCATGCCTCAAGTTTGTGCGACTTGGGTACTATAGTAGTGGAATCATTTTTATGATGGCTGCCTCATACTGAGATCTCCTAGGCCCAGAAGGCTAGCAGTCATGTCATATGGCTTTGTCAGGGTCTAGCAAGAAGGGCACATAGGAGCATTGTCTGGCAAAGGACGCTTCGAGGCCATCTCTAACCTTTACAGCTAAGTAGACTGGGGCTACCAAAGATGTACAGTAGAGGGTAGTACCCTAGAGAGGAGCCAACAGCAAATTCCAGAGACAATGATAGGGATCAACTCCCATAACAATTGTAACTGTCGTCTGTGGAGTCTCTAGAACAGATCATTAAGGATCTTGGTACTAAGTAGCTAAACTAGTGATACATGCCATGCAGCGAATCCTGCACAAAGGGAGCAAATTCTTCTCCTGGCAGAGGTCTAGTTATAGCTACTGTGTAAATACTATTATAGTATAGTAGCGTCTTCTAGTTGTGTCAGAGGGAAGGACTTCTGGGTTTGACTATTAACCAGGCCTTCACACCCCTTAAAGTGACCCAGGTATTAACCGAGTATCACCCAACCATTAAAGAGGCCTATAGCCACTAGGGTCTTCCCCTATTGGCCTATGAAAGCACTTCCGGATAAAGACCGGGTAAAGAAGCTATAGTATGGATAGTGCGCACAGAGGAATTTGAGGTTATGTAAAACCTCTCACGAGAACCTCCTTAAGAGGCTAGCCAAAATGGCACATGACAGAGTCATGGTGGACGAGAAAGGATGTGTCGAGATAAAGGGGATAGAGGATGCTCACTGATGGTTGGGAAGACAACAAAGATGTTTGGTCAGCTAAGAGAGCAAAGTGACACAAGGTAGATCTGTTGGTACAACGCAAGTTAGTTATTAGGCGTCAGGGCCCATAACCTGTTGAAGCGCAGAACTAACAAGCAGGAGTTTAGTAGCAAAAAGCTAGTAAGGACAAGTTAACTTCAGAGGGGAAGTAAACTCTATTACAACTGCATACCTAGTAAGGACAAGTTACTGTAGAGGAACGCCTTATGAGTAAAGGTAGTGGGAGAAGTAAAGAGAAAGGGAACTTACACTTCAGAGGGGAAGTAAACTCTGAAGTGTAGAGGCGTAAACAGCAGTCCTTATATACAGGATGCTTAGCTAAGAATGGTCTGTGCGCACAGGTGATCCAAACACAACACAGGTGGTCTGTGCGCCAGAGGGAGAAATGCCATTGGAGGGCAGAGAACAATAGCTGCCTAAAGCAGGCAATACCAGTATCTTAACAATGAAGAACAATAAGAGTCTACATGTGACTCTAACAATAAAGATAAACAAAAGCAGTCCGTAAGAGTCCGGCCAAGTCCAAATCAGTCCATAAGGGACAGATACCGTATTTAGTATATGGGATGACTCAATCATATCCCACGAGACATGTGACACAAGTCGCGTCTCAACATCACCTAATGTCTAATCACTGGTGGACTTGGAATAATCCCTTAAGGGGATTCTGTACATATACCGTATGACTAAATACTCTGAATTACATGTATAGCATAACTAATCGTACTGTCATTCCTACATAATGAGCCTTATAGTAAGTATTACGGCTCAACACCACGAAGACTGGCAGGCAAGGACGTTACAGTACTTAATCAAGGGCTTGACTGGTGTTCACTGACCGTACTCTGGGTATCCATCACGAGAGGATTCGTGGACATGGGTAGATGTCTGATGAGCTCTTATTACTGTACTGTACACTAAGGCTCCCCACATGACGTCATC
>JAKELL010000106.1:0-189377 GCA_021524915.1 Lactarius akahatsu | reverse complement strand
AATCGTTAAGGCACTGCGACACTGGAGACCGTTCCTGGCAGGCTCACCACACAAAATCAAAATCTTCTCCGACCACCTCAACCTTACACATTGGAAGACACCGCAGAAGATAAGTCGCCGAGTAGCCCGAGAAGTCCTAGAACTCATGGAATACGATTTCGAGATCCACCACATCAAGGAACCAACAACGGACGCGCAGACGCTCTATCGCGAAGGCCCGATTACGACCGAGGAGAAAGGGACAACGAAGGAGTCGTCGTCCTACCTGAGAAGGTATTCGTACGAACCGTCACCACGCAATCACCAGAAGACCACGCACAAGATGAAGACACCCTACGGCCCTGGGTAGACCCACACAAGCTCAAGAAAGTCAACGGAGTCTGGTACCACCAAGGCGCAAGAGTGATCACCGGAGGACCGAAGGAAATCCGCACCATCATCGCCAACCACCACGACCCCCCAGTATATGGCCACCCAGGAATCAAGCGAACGGCGAGAATCATCGAGCGAAGTCACTGGTGGCCGAATATGCTTAAACAAATAACGGAGTACGTTCAAGGATGCGCGGAATGTCAACGCCACAAGGTTAATAACCGCCCGACGCGAGCCCCACTAGTACCCATCACGCCGACACCCGACGCTAAGCCATTCGAAGTCATTGCCCTTGATTTCATCACTAAACTACCGATATCGCAGGGACATGACGCCATCCTCACCGTAACCGACCACGACTGTACCAAGGCGTCGATCTTCATTCCCTGCAATGAGGAAATATCAGCGGAAGAAACCGCCGCCCTGTACGTAACTCACGTATTTCGAAGATTCGGACTACCGGCAAAAATCATTAGCGATCGTGATCCACGCTTCGCATCGAAATTCACACGGGAACTGTGCCGAATCCTCGGCATTTACCAAAATATTTCCACGGCATATCACCCTCGAACAGACGGGCAATCAGAACGCACCAATCAATGGCTCGAACAATATCTCCGGTTCTGGACCAACGAACGTCAGGACAACTGGGCGCAATTTCTACCCATGGCAGAATTCGCGCACAACAACTGGCCCCATGAGGCAACAAGGAAGTCCCCGTTTTCGCTCCTAATGGGATATGACCCTCGCGCTGATTGGATCGATAAGCCATCGCCTATTCCCCAGGTACTTACGAGACTCCAACAATTCCGAGACGCGCGAAAAGAGGCCCAAAACCTTATTCAAAAGGCACAAACTCTATGGATCAAACACCGCAACACGCCCAAGTATCAGGTGGGAGACCAAGTATGGCTAGAAGGGAAACACCTCCGAACCAACCAACCGACGGCCAAACTCGCGGCGAGACGCCACGGACCCTTCCGAATCACACGAACCCTGTCACCGGTCAATTACCAACTCGAACTTCCCACACAATGGAACATTCACCCCGTGTTTCACACTGACTTACTCACACCCTACCGAGAAACGCCCATGCACGGTGAAAATTTCCAGCGCCCACCACCGGATCTAGTGGATGGGGAAGAGGAATACGAAGTGGAGCGCATTCTAGACTCTAGGCGATTCAGCCGGAGCAAAAAATTGCAGTATCTCGTGAAATGGAAGGGGTACCCAGACTCGGAGAACCAGTGGGTCAACAAAGATGACGTATTCGCCGACGAAGCTGTAGCGGAGTACGAGCGGAGTTCAAGGACTGCCAGAACACATATAAACCAAGCAGACGACGCTAAGTCTCACCCATCAGCTCAAACTGGAATCCTCACTCACTCCAAAATGTCTCTTCCCACTTCCACCTCCACCTCCACTCTCACTAGTCGCATCACCGACAACCTCACCCATCAAGAGCTCTGCGAAGCCCTTGCCACCGCCAGGTCCATCATCGACCTCGAAGACCCCGAGCAGCCAGCTACCTATTGGCTTACCAACAGCCAAGGAGAGCGCCTGTCAACGGCGCCTTACACCAAAGCCGAGATTGATCGGCTTCGTGCAGCTGTCGGAATCGGTGAGAGTTCCTCACCTCGACTTATCGCCACCCGAGTCGAAGAAGAAGAAGAACAAAGCCACGCTCAGATGGGAGGATTGGATGAAGGCCAGGTCGTGGAGGGAACCAGCGGAGGAATGGAGGCAACGGCAGCTCGCCGTGGCAGCAGCGAGGAGAGCCGTCATCCTCATACGACGCCGACAACACACCGAGATGCTGAGAGGGCTGTATACGACGCAGTAGAAGGGTCACTGAGGGCATGGTACCCAGCTGAGCAACCATACCTCATCACCGCAACCGACACTGACGACCCCCGTGAAACGCCCTACGCATGCGACACCACGGGACGCCCCCTGTACCGAGCAGGCGTGGTAGTCGATACCGAGACCAACCCCATGCCCGCCGTTCGCCTCCGATACTTAGGAGGCACCGCACGCACCGCACCACATGGCTACAAACATAATCGCGGGGACGATTTCGTCCATTACCCCATCACCGACGCGCAGGGAGTAACGCGCCAGGCGACCTTCGTCCAAGTAGTCACCGGCCCTGACCCCCTCGTACTGGGTCTCGTCGACGACAGCGACAAGGTCTACAGCCGACCCTTGTACGCGGAGCCTCAGGTACGCGAAGCGGGGAAACCCCACTACGCCCCCGAAGACCTATACGCCCTCGTCGGTGGGCACAGTAATCAACACAGGATGGACCGGGCGTTGAACGAGTTGAGGGGCGTGGGGCTCAAGGCCGAGGTGACCCGCTTCCGCGCCTACCGGCACGAGGCCGAGCGGATGGAGCAGAGGCTCCACGCCTTAGCACAGGCACTTGGAGGGGTGCAGGCGGAACTCGCCCGCTGTAAGTTCCGCCTCGAGATGGCTAACGTGTTGGATCGGGTTACAGAAAGGCAGGAGGCTTGGATGGGAGGTATCGGCCCCACTCGGCGCCGTGGACGTCGCAGCTGAAAAGGGGGTGATGTCACGGCCGCGGGAATGGACGCTTACTAAACGGATATGACCACGATAGTAAGTAGTAATGAGTCATGGACAGGAGATCAGTCAGCGCGTAGCACAATCACATGCCATCAAGGCATGAGTCAACACTAGGATAGCGATAGTAGGGTTCGAGCTACTTTAGCTATTCGTCGTACAGGATTGGAGAGAAGCTTTAAAGCTGCCTCGTATATGTATAAATAGTGGCCTAGGGAGACCAAGATTCGCCATCTTGGTCTTCTTCAATTCACCACCTTCATCTGTCTCTTCACGCGTGCTTCGCTTGTCTCAATCCGAGCAAGTCGTCTTCATCAATTATCGGATTACCTAGTGGCACGACTTGCCCTAGTGTATACTCGGATCACGTGCCCGTAAGCGCCGTGTATCCCGTGATCAGGTCACGTGACCTCAAGAGATATTCTGCTAAGTCGTGAACGCCCTCTCGTGTCCAAGTCGGACTAACGCCAGTGGTGGTGTTACACTTCGTGGCTGGTTGCAATCCCGTGAGAAGTGTCCCTTCTGGTTACAGTTGTAACAGGTTACATCCCTTATGTTCAGGACTCCGCGTCCTCCTCCTCTTCGTTGCATGAATCCGCCTCTTGGCGGGAATGGAGGTCTTCCTCCTGGGGTCCAGTCTCTTGGGTCCTCTGGGTGGTTTCTGTTGACGTCGCCTATTTCCGCGACTCTTGCCCTGATCCTTCCAGGAGTGGTGTCCATTGCGTCTGGGTGGTTGCGATATTGTTGCCACCCTTGCTGGTTTCCTTGTCGCTGCGGAGGTTGGAATCGGAGTGGCTGGTTTGGGCGAGGTCGTTGCACCGTTTGTGGTTGCCTTCCAAAGCCGGTTTCTCTGGCCTTTATGTGGAGGTATCTCTTCTGTTGCTCGATGAGCGCGCTTTTCCATTGGGAGTAGCTGCGCGGGTTGTGGAATTGGTAGGCGTTTTGGTATAGTTTGAGAGGAACGCCTCTGGTGAACTTGTCGAGAACGAGTGGTTCGTCCAACCGGTAGTCAGCCTGTCGGACCAGCTTTTCGAATTTAGTGACGTAGCTGTCAATGTCCTCGTTCATCATCCTAAACCCCTTGTCGAGTTCTACTCTTGCGCGATCCTTTTCCAGGTTGTCACGGAATTGTCCTTTGAACGCGAGTTCTACTCCTGCCCAGAGCCATGGGTCGTTTCTGTTGGCTTGGGCGTCGAGCCATTTGGCTGTTTCTGTCGCCCATTCGTCGACGAGTGGTCCCTGGACATAAGTGAGGAACATCATTGCTTTGATATAAGGGACCTTGAGGCTTTTGTTGGCGGCATTGACTCCTGCGAACCGGTTCCATTGGGCGAGGAAGGCTTCTGCTTCGTCACGATTTCCGGTGAAGATCTTGGGTTCTTTCCCAATGAATTTGTCTGTGTCGGGCATTATGAACGTTGGTATGCCTGCTTGGTCATCTTGCGGGTTGTCGCCTGGGTCTCCTCCTGGTGGTGCTCCTCCTCCTCCGTCGGGTGGTCCTCCGGAGAGTGGTTGGTATTCGGTGCCCTTGCCCAGTAGGGCTGTTCGAGCTGCGGCCATGGTTGGGATGGTTATCGACATATCGTGTAACGCCACCACAGGGGCGTTAAGTACGACGTGTACTTCGGTAAGTCAACGGGATCGACTAAGCGGGAACCGGCTAAGGTTCAGTTCGGTGATGAACAAGTATCACTTGGCCTCCCAGGGACACAAGGATATTAGCGGAAGTTCGAGGCTCAAGCGAAAAGGCGAGCGAAGAGGGACTCAAGCGCAAAGGCGAGTCAAAGTCGTTCGTGAGGCAAAGACGATTGTGGTATTACACAAGAAGTCAAGTCTACCGTACAAGCTAGGTAGAGCGTAACTTATATACTACTACAGGTTGTTTGTGAAGTACAAACATATGACGCGATCCTGAGGTACTGGCCCCAGCGAGCTAATAAGGGAGTACAAAGGGGAAGTCCGTAAAAGGTACAAGGGAATCCCGCGGGGGCACGCGGGGCTCCAATGACGTCAGCGGGCCCCAGAAGTCACAGCCCTGACTTCCCTGCGGTCATGGGATTGATGCGAGATAAGAGGCGAAGACCGAATCGAAGCAGAACATGGGTAAACGTACACGCGAACGCGAGACAAGGCAGATAGGACCTATCGTACAGAAAGACGAGAATCGTAACATTACCCCCCCGTCAGATTCGAAGTCGCCACGGCTTCGACTAGTCGCTGGTGTAGTACCAGTCATCTTCGACTGGCACTGTGTCTGGAGTCGGCGACGGGGGGGCGGGGACAGGTATGCCGACGCAGGAAAAGATGACGACCCCGCTCACCACACTCTCGACATTGCTCGTACTGAGGGCAATGTATCTCTTCGTGTTTGGCATCATACCGCAGACACTTACCGCACCACCGAGGGCGGTCATCTGGGTCGATATAAGCGGGGGACATAGGGGAGATTCGACGGATAAGGCACACATCGTACTGATGAGTACGACTGCCACACCACTGACACGGCTGCTTGGCCCTCCGTTGAGGGCACTGCGCGATCAAGTGGTCCGTCGACTTGCATTGGAAGCACTTGCGAGCTCGCTTGCTAGCTCTCTCCCTGAAGGCGAGGCATCTCGCAAGGGCCTCCGGCGCGTGGGGGAATAGGAATGGCCTCGGGGGTAGATCTCGGACGTACGAGCTTGGCCTGAAGCTCGTCGAACTTCTCGGATATGAGTGGTATGACGCGCGCGTACTGCAGTCGCTTCCGCACACTCGCGAGATCCATGTCCATGTGGAAACGATCCCGCGTGAGGTCCGTCTCCAGCCGTCGAAGCTCGGACTCGCGAACTGCAATCGCGTCCTTGCGCAGGAGGCATTCCCGGAGTCGGGATACATCCGCGTGGATGCGGACGCTGCGCAACTCCGTCAGGACTTCGTTGATGCATATGGCGCGAGGGTCGTGGGGGTGGAACATGGCAAGTTGTTGGTCTGTGACGTGCTGGGGAAGTTGTCCTTCGTATACCCCCTGTAGGTAGACCGACTGTACGTAGCAAGGGTGCCCCCTTCCCATGGTTCCCACGACCTCCTGATAATTCTTCCGGTAGTAAATGAAACGCGCGATTTGTTTTGGGTATCCCGCGTTCCCAATCTTCATGGGGAAATAGAGGAAGGTGAGTTCGGGGTCGTTGCGAAGGAAGGGGAGTCCCGGGTCTATAGTTTCTTCTTCTTCCTCGTCTTGGAGGAAGGCTATGGTTGGGTCGGGCTCGACGATACGCGGTTGGATGGTCGGTGTGGGTACGTGATCGATTCCGGGAGGGAATGGGGGAGTGGGGACGAGTGGGACATGTACGGTTATTGGGGTGTCAGCAGGTGGGGCGGTCAGGGCGAGTAGTGACGTGGTGACTCCTTCTCGCGCGAGGCGATCGAGAGCGGGAGCGATGAGGGATAGGACGGGAGGAGCAGGGCTAGAGATCACAGAGTACGGCGTACAACCCTCTGGCTGAGAGGGGACACCCTGATCCTGCGATGGTACGGTCAGTTGTTCGAGTATGAGTTGCGCTGGTGGGCGCGAGGGAATCTTAGACGTAATGGGAGTGGTCGTCATGGTGTGAGGAGTAAGAGGGGAGTGCATTGTGTGGGTTTGCGGGGTGTGTTCTTATATCTTTCGTCCAGCCCCTTCGGCGGTTGGGTTATGCCGGTAGAAGTCGGCGATGAGGTCAGGTGCATGCTGGGCGTTCTCGAAGGGTTCCCACGAACTATCGCTTACGGGGAATCCCTTCCATTTGATCAGAAATTGGAGCTTACGCCCTCGGCCGTGGATTCTCGATCCGAGGATTCGCTCCACTTCGAACTCTTCTTCGCCATCGATAAGGTCAGGAGGGGGTCGCGTGAAGTTTGCCCCGTGTAGCTCCGTTTCCTTATATGGGGTGAGGAGGTTGGCGTGGAACACGGGGTGAATCTTCCATGACTCTGGAAGTTCTAATTCGTAAGACACCGCTGATAGGGCCTTCTTGATGCGGAACGGCCCGTGGCGTTTAGGGGCTAGCTTGGCAGTGGGGTAGAACGTTTTAAGGTTTGTCCCCTCTAACCACACTTGCGCCCCTTCTTGATAAGGAACGAAGCGAGTGCGTCCCCGCTTTGCCATGAGTTCTTGGGCGTGTTTGATACAGTCTTGTGCATGTTGTCGGAAGTTGCCCATATCTTCCAACCGTTGGTCAACTGACGGAGAGGTCGTGGGTTTCGAGACCCAGTTAGTGCGTGGTTCCCACCCCATAATGAGTGAGAAGGGGGAGTGTTTCGTCGTCGCGTTGGGCCACGCGTTGTGTGCGAACTGTGCTACGGGGAGGGCCTCTGCCCAGTTGTCCTGTTGCACGTTGCTCCAGTGGCGTAGGTATTGTTCTAGCCATTGATTGGTGCGTTCCGACTGCCCATCTGTTTGGGGGTGATACGCCGACGAGATGTTCTGCCTGATTCCGAGAACTTGGCAGAGTTGTGTCATGAATGTGGATGTAAATCTGGGGTCTCGATCGGTGATTAGTTTTCGGGGTATGCCGTAATGGGGGTAGACGTGGCGAAGGTATAACCGGGCTACGCCTTCCGCTGTGATCGTTTCGTTACACGGGATGAAGATGGCTGCTTTGGAGCAGTCGTGGTCGGTGATGGTGAGTATCGAGTCGTATCCTTGAGACTGTGGTAGTTTCGTAATGAAATCCATGGCTACGACTTCGAAGGGTTCTGCGTCTGGGTCGGTTGTGA
This sequence comes from Lactarius akahatsu, assembly GCA_021524915.1. Classification (NCBI taxonomy): domain Eukaryota; kingdom Fungi; phylum Basidiomycota; class Agaricomycetes; order Russulales; family Russulaceae; genus Lactarius; species Lactarius akahatsu. Next base: position 181,688 of record JAKELL010000106.1, on the reverse strand, counting down.
TGGGGAATAGATGTGGTTTTTGTCGGTGGGGATTAATTTTGTTGGCTTGGCATGTGGCGCAGCCCTTGACGTACTCCTCGACGTCTTTGCGCATGTTAGGCCACCAGTAGTCTCGTCGTAAAAGTTCGTAGGTGTTTGTGATTCCGGGGTGTCCCATTGCGGGTGTGTCGTGAAAAAAGGTGATTACCCCCCGCTTAAGATCGTTATCCCCGATAACGACGAGGGCGTCGCCTTTCCACCATAATCCTCCGTGCTTCTTCAGACTGTGCGGCTCAACCCAGTGCAGCACTTGTGCTTCATCAAGGTTCTGCGCTATTTGGGTCCAAATGTCCATGTCGTGCATTGATATCTCCGTGGCTCGGACGAAGCGGTCTGCTGGGAGGACGATGACATCGTCATTATCTCCGTCGCCTGGTGCATAGTCGGCTCGTCGAGATAGGGCGTCTGCGCGACCATTCCGAATTCCAGATACATGCTTTAATACGAAGTCGTATTCTGATAATTCTAGGAATTCGCGTGCCACTCGTCGACTGATTTTTCGCGGTTCCTTCCAATACTGAAGGTTGGCGTGATCGGTGTGTATGATGATTTTGTGAGGAGAGCCGACGAGGTAGGTGCGCCAGGCGCGCAACGCTTTGACCACTGCAAGTAACTCTCGATCGTAGATGTCGTAGTTCCGTTCAGCTTGGGATAACGATTCTGAATGGAACGCTACTGGGTGGAGCTTTTGATCGCTCCCTAATTGGTTGAGAACGGCGCCAATGGCGACGTTGGACGCGTCTACTTCCATTTCGAAGGGCTTTGCTAGGTCGGGGGAGAGGAGGACTGGCTCTTGACATATCTGGTCTTTGATGCGTTCAAACGCGTGTTGTTGGTTTGCCCCCCAATGCCATGGAGTGTCCTTTTTTGTAAGGTCGTGGAGGGGGCGTGCGAGTGTTGAAAATCCTTTGATGAACCGACGATAGAAGTTGCAGAAGCCGATAAAGGCACGTACTTCTTTGAGGCTTTTTGGGGGTTGCCACTCGCGGATTCCTCGTACTTTTACGGGATCCATGCGCAGCTTCCCGTGTCCGATGATAAGCCCTAGGTACTCCGTTTCGCGTACTTCAAACTCGCATTTCTCTGGTTTGATGTAGAGGTCGTTCTCCTCGCATATGGTCAGGACCTGATGGACTCGTTCTCGGTGACGTGTGAGGTCATCGACGGTTGCGATTAGGATATCGTCCATATACACAATTACTTCATTCGTTAACACCGGTCCTCGGAACGTGAAGTCCATCATTGCTTGGAACGTTGAAGGGGAATTTGTGAGTCCGAAGTACATCACAAGCGGTTCGAAAGCTCCCTTATTCGTTTTAAAGGCAGCTTTCCACTCGTCTCCTTCGCTTACACGAATGTTATTATATCCCCAACGGATGTCTAGCTTCGTGAAGAGTCGTGCATCGCGAATTTTGTCAATGAGTTCCGGAATTAGTGGTAGCGGGTAGTGGTTGCGGACGGTGACTTCATTCAGTCGTCGGTAGTCTTGTACGGGTCTGAGCTTCCCGTCTTTCTTCTTTATGAAGAAGAATGGTGAGACGTATGGGGATTTCGATGGTCTAATGTATCCCCTTTCTAGTTGTTCGGCGAGGAATATGTCGAGGGCTTTATCTTCCTCTTGGGTCAACGGGTACACTTTACAGTCCATTGTCGCGGGCGCGCTTGGTGTTAAGTCGATGGCATGGTCCCACGGGCGCTTCGGCGGGAGGCGATGGGATGCTTCCTCGCTGAACACCTTACGATACCGCCGATATTCTGGTGGTACCATTTCTTCAAAGGTGCGTACCTCTCGCTTGGCCGCCTCCTGCTGCGCCAGTTCAGACGCCGTCGTGGTTTTTCGTAGTAACGCCACACATGGTTCTTGGTCGTCGTCCGCGATTTGTTCCCAAGCCTCCTCATCGAGTTGATACGTCTCCAACGCCCGTATGGATGCTTCCACGGGCGTGGCTTCGTCCGATGACTGGAGGCTGGATATGACAACTGGTTGGAAGTCCTCGTTCAGCGTCGCTTCTCCCCACTTTACAAGGGGTTCGAACGCAGAGAACCATGGGTAGCCCAGTATGACTTCGTCTCTTCCCAAATTCGTTACTAGGAAGCGAAGTGTTCTGGTGTCGTTTCCGGTACGGACGTTCAGATCAGTATATTGGGTGATTGCTCCGTCCTGGTTGTGAGTTCCGTCCACGTTCCAAATGCGTATTGGTTGCGTGACATCACGTGTTCCAATCTGCAGCCGTTTTAGAAGTGAGGCGCAGATAAAATTGTCCGTTGCTCCTGAATCTAGGAGTACTTGTCGTTCGGCCGTCGCGTGTGCAGATTTAAAGAGTACTGGGATTCGCATGGATCGGTATCTGCTATGGTACACGTTTACATTGAGTGCTCTAGCCCAGGCCGTCGGGTTCAAGCGTCGAGAAAATCCTCCTTCGCGAACAGCTTTTCTACCATGAGGTCTCGTACCTCTGGGGGTTGTGCTTTCATCGCAGCGATCTGTGCTTCAGCCTGCTCTTCCGTCGAAAGTACGCGGTTAGATTGTATGGCGACAGTAGTGACGGCGGGAGTTGATACGGACGGGGGAGCGGAGATGGAAGCTGGTTGGGTGGTCGTGGAGGAAGTAGCAATTCGAGCGCTCTTTTGTGGGCAGTTACGCGAGATGTGCCCCGTAGCACGGCATCTAAAACAGCGCCCCTCCTTTTGGAGTTGGATTCGGTCCGCGTCGGTGAGAGCCACGGAGGCTCGGGCGCGTCCAACATCCATGGCGTTTGGGTCGCGATTCTTGTTGAGGGCTTGTACCCACTGTTCGCGGTTATGCCCTCCCTTCTTTTGGCGCGGGGTGCGGTTCTTGCCGAGTCGGTCCTTCAAAACCAAGTACTCAGCCTGTTGTAGTCGGGCAGCTCGCTTCCAATCTTCCCACGTAACGGGGTGTTGGAAGCGAATGGCGTTAATGACTAACTGATTCGGGAGCCCATCCTGGAATAGCTCCAATGTTGTGGCTTCGTCCGGGCCATACCCGGCTTTCGTGGTCAGGTTATCGAATTGGGCGATGTAGGAGTCAATATCTTCTCCTTTCATCGCTAACGTTTGTAAGGCTTTGCGGGCCTTCGTCTGTTCCGCGGTGTCGGTATACGCTTGTAGGAATCGGGTCTCTACCTCATTCCAGAGGTTGTTCTGAGTTCGTAGGACCCCTGCTGCTATTTGGTCTTCGAGCCATCTCATCTGTTCGTCAACCCAATCGTCAACTAACGGCCCTCGGATGTAAGAGAGGAAGGCCATGGCTCGTTGTCCTGGTACTGCGAGCAGATCCACCGTTGGGTTCATTCCGCAGTATAGTTTGAAGGCGCGTAAGAATGCCTTGCTCTTTTCTCGATTTCCGTCAAACTCGGGTGGGGGATTTCCTCCCAGGCGACCGTTGCCACCCGGGGCTGGTGCAGGTCCTCCGGCTGGCGCCGGTCCACCGCCACCGCCACCACCGCCACCGCCACCGCCACCGCCACCGCCACCGCCACTGCTGGCGGGAGTTCCTCCGGCAGGTGCTCCACTTCCACTGGGTATACCTCCTCCGCTCGTGAGGGTGGTACTTGCGGATGCTTGTCCTGGCTGAGCCATGGTGTATGATGGGAATGCTGAGGAGGGGAGGTTGGTTGTTGGTACGGATACACTCGGGGATGGGGAGCTGGGGGGATCGATACTAATGCCCGAAGGATTGGAGGATCCCAAGGGTCCGGTGTTCAGGGTGAGGGGTACTGGTCCTGTAGTGTACCACGCTCCTTCAGATGGGGAATATTCAATAAAGGCCCAGAGGTGCCTGTCGTCGAGGTAATGGATTTGTCGATACGATCGTGTCGAGGGGTCAAAGATAAAGTATCCTTCGACTCCGTTGTGTTCTGCCCAGACCGCGGTTCCCTTAACTCTGTCTGATAATTCGTCCGAGCTAAGACGGTCAATATATTCGGGCCTAAACTTGGTTCGGCTGCGACTAGACGTCGCCACTGTGAGAGACTTGACTTAATGTAACGCCACCACAGGGGCGTTAAGTACGACGTGTACTTCGGTAAGTCAACGGGATCGACTAAGCGGGAACCGGCTAAGGTTCAGTTCGGTGATGAACAAGTATCACTTGGCCTCCCAGGGACACAAGGATATTAGCGGAAGTTCGAGGCTCAAGCGAAAAGGCGAGCGAAGAGGGACTCAAGCGCAAAGGCGAGTCAAAGTCGTTCGTGAGGCAAAGACGATTGTGGTATTACACAAGAAGTCAAGTCTACCGTACAAGCTAGGTAGAGCGTAACTTATATACTACTACAGGTTGTTTGTGAAGTACAAACATATGACGCGATCCTGAGGTACTGGCCCCAGCGAGCTAATAAGGGAGTACAAAGGGGAAGTCCGTAAAAGGTACAAGGGAATCCCGCGGGGGCACGCGGGGCTCCAATGACGTCAGCGGGCCCCAGAAGTCACAGCCCTGACTTCCCTGCGGTCATGGGATTGATGCGAGATAAGAGGCGAAGACCGAATCGAAGCAGAACATGGGTAAACGTACACGCGAACGCGAGACAAGGCAGATAGGACCTATCGTACAGAAAGACGAGAATCGTAACATATCGGTGGGAATCAACTCAGCGATTTGTTTTAGTTGTTCCTCTTCCTGTTCGTCTCTGATGACGATTTCTTCTGGATTGCTTTTGATTGATGGCGATGGTGCGGGTGTTTTAGGTGTTGGGGATCTAATGGGTTCTTCGTCTTCTCCGTCGATTGTTCCCCACTGGTCTCTGGTGACGACTTCTGATTGTTTGATGTCTAGGTTGAGAATTGAGCTTGCTGGTCTAGTGGCTTGGAGTTTCTCCCTTCCGGCGTCCCAACGAACTTCTACCCAACAGTGGTTGTCGAAGTTGAATTCTACCGGGATAAGCTGCGAGTTATTTTGCCGATCGAAATAGTAAGTGACGTAGCCTGGTGTCTCTGCGTCGTCTTTCCAAAATGCGGATCCCAAGTATCTCTTTGGGACGTTGCGATCTCCTCTTCTGTCGATGTAGTAGGGTCTGAACGGGACCCAAAGTTCTTTGGTTGTAGGATTGGCCACGGTGGGATCTTGGTCTTAATGTTGCGTCTACCACGGACGCTTGCCTGACTTAGGCTTCTTGCTTGGTGGCGATCCGTACACGTCGATAGTTGTGATTGGCGAAGGTACTTGCGTAGAAGGCTGGGTGGGGTTGAAGACTCTCGTCCCGTCCGAAGTATGCGTGAAGGTCTTCGAGTTGCGGTACCCCTGCTGGGATATGGTCGATGTACTTGGCGTTGGCCCAAGTAGCGCTATCGATAATGTAGAATGTGTGGTAAGGGGATGCTACTCGATCGTTGCGATAAAGGAAGACTTGATATGCGGCAACGTCGGCGGGAAAGTCCACTGAACCACGAAGGGGCAGTCAAAGGATAAGTCACGGGGATCCCTGGTCTGAGGGGATATGCCGGACACTCACTTAAGAGGGTAGAACCTCTTAGTAAAGACGAGTAGATGGTGGTGGTATTGGAAGAAGACCAAGATGCCGTTCTTGGTCTTCGCACTATTCTACTTATACAGTTACGCGCGGGCTTTGAAGCGCCGCTTGAATACTAACTAGCCAATAGCGTAAGTACCGTGAACCCTAGTACAGCTATCCTAGTTATGAGTCACCACGAGTCATCCGAGATCCGATCCGTTATCGTACAATCACATGTGCCGGAGCTTACCCGGCTGACTGATCCTACAAGTCCATGACGATATACTGCTGACGGCGATGTCATAGTCGATGCGTCAGTGTCCACTTCCCGGCCCGAGGCGCCGATCGATCCGAACCGTAACAGACTTGCTCGGAAAGAGACAAGCGAGGCACGTATGAGAAGACGAGTGAAGGTGGTGGATTGAAGAAGACCAAGATGGCGAATCTTGGTCTTTCTAGGCCACTATTTATACATATGCGAGGTAGCTTTAAAGCTCCTCTCCAACCCGTATGACGAATAGCTAAAGTAGCTCGAACCCTACTATCGCTATCCTAGTTATGAGTCATGCCGCATCGGCATGTGATTCTACTGCGCGCTGACTGATCCCCATAGTCCATGACACATTGCGACTTACTAACGTGGTCATATCCGTATAGTAAGCGTCCGTTCCTTCGACCGTGACATCACCCCCTTTTCAGCCGCGACGACCACGGCGCCGAGTGGGGCTTATCCCTCCGACCCACGCCTCCTGTCTCTCTGTGATCCTGTCCAACACGTTCGCCATCTCCAGTCGGAACTTGCAGCGGGCCAACTCCGCCTGCACCCCTCCGAGCGCTTGGGCGAGGGCGTGGAGTCGCTGCTCCATCCGCTCAGCTTCGTGTCGATAGGCGCGGAATCTGGTTAACTCAGCTTTAAGCCCTACGTCCTTCAACTCGTTCACTGCGCGGTCCACTCTATGTTGGTTGCTGTGCCCTCCGACGAGGGCGAATAAGTCTTCTGGGGAGTAGTGGGGCTTGCCAGTTTCCCGAACGTGTGGCTCTGCGTACAAGGGGCGACTGTAGACTTTGTCGCTGTCTTCCACAAGTTCGAGGACGAGGGGGTCTGGCCCGGCTATGACTTGGATGTAGGACGCTTGGCGGGTGACCCCTTGAGCGTCGGTGATGGGGTAGTGGACGAAGTCGTCCCCTCGGTTGTGTTTGTATCCGTGGGGGGCGACGCGTGACGAACCCCCGAGGTATCGGAGGCGAACGGCGGGTAGGGTGGAGTCTTGGGCGTCCACCACCACGCCGCCACGGTATATGGGGCGGCCCATAGTGTCACAGGCGTATGGGGTTTCCCGGGGGTCGTCAGAATCGGTGGCGGTGATAAGATAGGGTTGCTCAACGGGGTACCATTCCTTCAGTGTCCCCTCTACCGCTTCGTACACTGCCCTTTCAGCGTCTCTATGTGTTGGCGGCGTCGGTGATAGATGATGGCCCGTCGGGCCGCGGCTACTGCCAGCTGTCGGTGCTTCCAGTCCTCCGCCGGCTCCCTCCAGCTCCGTGTCTTCATCCACTCCTGCCACCTCAATGTCGCGGGCGTCTTCTTCTTGTTCGTTTTTGACCCGAGGGGGTTCAGATCGAAGTGCGGGACTCGCAAAGAGTCCGACAGCTGTACGAAGCCGAGTAATTTCGGCTTCGGTGTATGGTGCGGTGTTAAGGCGGTCGCCGTTATCGTTGAGGAGCCAGTACGTGGCAGACTGGTCGGGCTCTTCGAGGTCGAAAATGGGTTGGGCATTGGCGAGGGCTGTGCGGAGCTCTTCGTGGGTGAGGCTGTCGATGAGGCGGGCAGCGAGAGAGGTGGTAGAGGTGGAAGCGGGAAGAGACATTTGGAATGAAGTGTGGAATCCAGTGTGAGGAGATGGGGTTTCAGTCGTGGTCTGTCCTCTTCTTATATCTATTTCTCTTGCTTTCGTAGTCCGTCTATACTCCGCTAGGGCTTCGTCAGCGAATACGTCATTTTCGTTGACCCACTGATTTTCCGAGTCTGGATACCCCTTCCATTTCACGAGGTATTGCAATTTTTTGCTCCGGCCGAATCGTCTGGAGTCTAGAATGTGTTCCACTTCATACTCCTCTTCCTCATCCACTAGATCCGGTGGTGGGCGTTGGAAGTTTTCCCCATGTAGGGGTGTCTCGCGATAAGGCGTGAGTAAATCGATATGGAATACGGGGTGAATACTCCACTGCGTGGGAAGTTCCAGTTGATAATTGACCGGTGACAGGACGCGCGTGATTTTGAATGGGCCATGCCGTCGTGCCGCTAGCTTGGCAGTGGGTTGATTGGTTCGTAGATGTCGCCCTTCTAGCCATACTTGGTCCCCAACTTGGTACTTGGGTGTGTTCCGATGCTTGACCCATAGTGATTGTGCCTTTTTAATGAGATTCTGGGCTTCTTTTCGTGCGTCTCGGAACTGTTGGAGTCTTGTGAGTACTTGTGGGATGGGCGACGGCTTATCGATCCAATCAGCGCGGGGGTCGTATCCCATCAGAAGCGAGAATGGAGACTTCCTTGTTGCCTCGTGGGGCCAGTTGTTATGCGCGAACTCTGCCATTGGTAGGAATCACGCCCAGTTATCTTGACGCTCGTTGGTCCAGAACCGTAGGTATTGTTCTAGCCACTGATTGGTACGTTCTGATTGTCCATCCGTTCGGGGGTGATATGCCGTGGAGATGTTTTGGTAGATGCCGAGGATTCGGCACAATTTGCGTGTGAATTTTGATGCGAATCTCGGGTCGCGGTCGCTGATAATTTTCGCCGGTAATCCGAATCTCCGAAACACATGAGTGACGTACAGTGCAGCGGTTTCTTCCGCGGATATTTCTTCGTTGCAGGGGATGAACACTGATGCCTTGGTGCAGTCGTGGTCAGTTACGGTGAGGATTGAGTCGTATCCCTGTGATTCCGGCAGTTTAGTGATGAAGTCAAGAGCGATGACTTCAAATGGCTTAGCGTCGGGTGTCGGCGTGATGGGTACTAATGGGGCTCGCGTCGGGCGGTTGTTAACCTTGTGGCGTTGACATTCCGCACAACCTTGAACGTACTCCGTTATTTGTTTCAGCATGTTCGGCCACCAGTGACTTCGCTCGATGATTCTCGCCGTTCGCTTGATTCCTGGGTGGCCGTAGACTGGGGGGTCATGGTGGTTGGCGATGATGGTGCGGATTTCTTCCAGTCCCCCGGTGACTACTCGTGCGCCTTGGTGGTACCATGTTCCATTGACTTTCTTGAGTTTGTGTGGGTCTACCCAGGGTCGTAGAACGTCTTCGTTTTGTTCGTGGGTCTCCGGCGATTGCGTGGTGATGGTTCGCACGAATACCTTTTCGGGCAGGACGACGACTCCTTCATTGTCGTGTTCTCCTCGGTCGTAGTCGGGTCTTCGTGATAGTGCGTCCGCACGACCGTTGTTGGTCCCTTTGATGTGATGGATTTCGAAGTCGTATTCCATGAGTTCCAAGACCTCTCGAGCTACGCGACGACTTATCTTCTGCGGTGTTTTCCAGTGCGTAAGGTTGAGGTGATCCGAGAAGATTTTGATTTTGTGGGGGGATCCTGCCAGGAATGGTCTCCAGTGTCGTAGTGCCTTGACGATCGCCAGGAGTTCCAGGTCATAGATGTCATAGTTGCGTTCCGCTTCGTTTAGGGTGGCCGAGAAGTAGCCGAGGGGGTGCCTTTTCCCGTCTTGCTTCTTCTGTAGGAGTACTGCGCCTACTGCGTATCCCGATGCGTCTACTTCGAGTTCGAATTGGTCTGTCAGCGTGGGATGTGCGAGTACCGGTTCGCTTGTGACTAGGCGTTTGAGGGTTTGGAAGGCCGTTTCTTCGTCTTTACCCCACGTCCACTCTGTGTCTTTGCGTGTGAGTTTGTTGAGGGCTCGTGCGTATGTGGCGAAACCGCGAATGAAGAGGCGGTAAAAATTGCAGAAGCCCAGGAAGGAGCGTACGTCTCGTACCTTCGTGGGTGTGGGCCAGTCGCGTATGCCAGCAATTTTTACGGGGTCCATGCGAGTCACCCCCTTTTCAAGAATTACCCCCAGGTAATCCATTCGCGGTTGGTGGAAGGTACATTTGGACGGTTTGAAGTATAGATCATGGTCCAGTGCTACTTGAAGTACTGCGCAGACGGCGTCGATGTGCGCTTGAAGGCCTGCGTGTTCCCGCGTTGCGATTCCTATGTCGTCCATGTAGACGCGGATGATCGTTCCCATTGCCGCAAAGACTCGGATCGTGTCGCCTAAGATGTCATTCATCATGTTCTGGAATGTTGCCGGTGAGTTTGTAAGTCCAAAGTACATGACAAGGGGTTCGAATAGTCCGTATTTTGTTTTGAACGCGGCCTTGTGTTCGTCGCCCACTTTGATTCGTACGTTGTTGTACCCCCAGCAGACGTCGAGTTTGGTGAATATGTGCCTGTCTCCGAGGTCGTTGATGAGTTCCGACATGAGAGGTAGTGGGTATTGGTTGCGCACCGTGCAGGCGTTGATTCGCCGGTAGTCTTGTACTGGTCTCAGCTTTCCGTCCTTTTTCTTGATAAAGAAGAATGATGAGGCGTAGGGTGACTTTGAGGGTCGGATGTAGCCTAGTTTGAGTTGTTCGTCTAGCCATTCGCGTAGTTGTCCATCTTCGTCTTGTGACATTGGGTATACTTTACAGTCAATACTGGGGGGCGTGCCCGGTTTAAAGTCGATTGCGTGGTCCCAGGGTCGTGATGGTGGAAATCGGTGGGAGGCTTCTTCGCTGAAGATCTTCGCAAAACGCTGATATGGTTCTGGGAGGGCTTCCTCAACGGTGTTCTGATTAGCTGCGATGGCGAGTTCGGTAGCTGTGGTACGTATCTGGCACTCCTCTTCGAGCTCTTGGACGATGTTTTCGGCTTCGTCTTGAGTCATTGCGCTGGCGATAGTAGTTTGCGCTTCTGCGGGGTTGATTGATTGAAGCACTACCGGGAGGGTTCCTTCGTGGATGGTGGCGTGCGCCCAGCTGATAGTTGGTTCGTAGGTTGCTAGCCAGGGGTATCCGAGCACTAGGTCTTCGTTTCCTATGTCGGTGACGAGGAATCTCATGACCTTAGAGATGTTGTTGGTCTGGACGTCTAGATCGATGAAGTGCGTAATGGACCCAGCTTTATTTTCCGTGTTGTCAATATTCCAAATTTTCTTTGGTTTCTCAAGGGTTTGTAACCCGAGGCCCATGCGTTTGGCGAACGCGGGTCTTATGAAATTGTCGGTGGCTCCTGAGTCAACGAGCCCTTTGATATCGGCCATAGAGTAACTTGTGCGAATCGAGACTGGAATTCGAAGCGAACGATAGCGAGTCATGATTACAGAGTTACAATTGACTGCCCTCACCCAGGCCGATGGGTTCAGGCGTCCTGAAAACCCTCTTGGGTCCAGAGATCCTTGAATACGAGGTCCTTGACCTCGTCACTAGCTCCCCTCAGTGTTTCCATCCATCCCTTAGCTTGTTCTTCGGGCGTGGTTTCTGTGCGTCGTGCCGTTACTGGTTCTTGGCCGTAGTAATCCGTTTCCACACTGCGACTCGTGCTCGTGCGTGGTTGGAACGGTTGTCTTGGCTTCCTAGGGCGTGTGCAGTCGCGTGAGAAGTGGCCTGGGTTGTTACAGTTGTAACATATCACTTCCCTCATATCGCGGCGTGGTCCGCTTCCCCGATTCTGTCCTGGCCCTCCTCTTGGTGAGAAAGGCGGTCGCTGGTTTCCGCGGTTTGGGTCGCCTACTTCTGCGAGGCGTGCGCGTGTTCTATCCGCCGATGTATCCATGGCGTTCGGATCATAGCGCGGCGGTGGAAACCTGGGCAGTGCCCATTGCGGGGCGTATCCTCGGTTCTGCTGAGGTCGTGGTGTTGGGATGTTGCGAGGTGTGGCGGTGAGCCCTAGGCGCGCGCGTAGGTGGATGTATTGCTTTTGCCTGCGCAGTGCTGCCTCCTTCCACTCATTGAAGGTTTGTGGGTCGTCCAGTTCGTATATTTTGGTGAATAGGGCTCTCGGGAGACCCGCCGTGAATCGGTCCAGTGTTTGGCGGTCGTTGAGGCGATAGTCAGCCTTCCGCGCCAATTGTTCGAAATTGGTGACGTACGAGTCAATATCGTCGCCAACCATCTTAAACCCCTTAGCCAGCGTTGCTTGCGCCTGCTCCTGCTCGAGTACGTTTGAGAAACGGTCCGAGAACCCAGCTGTCAGGGTGTCCCATAAGAATGGGTCGTATCGGCTTCGTCCCTGGTGTAGCTCGTTGTTGAGCCACTGGAGAAATCCGAGCGTCCAGTTGGATACTCGGGGACCTTTGATGAAGCCTAAGAACAGCAAGCATCGCCGGTAGACGTTGGTCATGATCGGCGCCTCTGAATTTTGTCCCCAGTATATGTGCCATTGTGTGAGGAATGACTCGTACTCATCTCTGTTTCCATCGAATATAGTCGGGGTTTCTCCTACCAACTTGTCTGACGCGTGTGGTGCTCCCAGCGCTGGTCCCACTGCCGGTGGTGGTGGTGGTGGTGGTCCTCCACCAAACGGATCTCCTCCACCTCCTCCTCCAAATTGCGGTTGTCTTCCTCCGTGCGGCGGTCTTCCGTCTCCAGGTGGTCCTTGACCAAAGGGTCCTCCGCGTCTTCTGGGTGGTGGAGGTCCTCCTGCGCCCGGTGGTGGGTCGGGGACATCTGGTCCTACCGCTCTGAAGATAGCCACGTCGTCTGCGGTCATGCGGTGTCCCGTTGTTGGGTTAATGGGGCGTAAGTAGGATTCTGCTTCTTCAGTGATCCTCCTGGCCTCTTCGAGGGCTAGGTCTTCTTGGACGATTGTTGCTGTTGCCATATCTGCGGGTGGGCGTACTTCGATGTTTTCGGGTTCGTTGATACGTAGGGACTCAGCTGTCTGTATTATTTCTCCTACTTCGGACTCTTCGTTGTCGTCGGTTTCTTCGTCGTCCCCGCTAGTCTCGGATGGTGCGGGGGTTCTTGGTTCGGATGTGCTGGGTTCTTCTTCGGGTTGTCCGTCTATGCGTCCCCACTCTTCACGTGTGGGTAGGTTTCTTGCGTCGATATCGCAGTTGTAGTTTCTTCCTGCGGGTCGTACCGCGTCGTATCGGTTGTCTACGGGATTCCAAGTAATCTCAACCCAACACAAGTTGTCGAAGTTGAACTCAACGGGGCGGTATCGGGTTGGCCCCGATGCGAAGTCCACGAAGTACCCTGTCTCTCCTCGGTATTCTCTCCACCTAGCGGCTCCTAGGAATTGTGTTGGTACGTTGCGGTCTCCTCGTCGTTCGAGGGAATAAGCTTGGAAACTTCTCCACTGATCTCGAGTTGTGAACGCCACGATGAAGGGATCTTGGTCTTAATGTAACGCCACCACTGGCGTTTAGTCCGACTTGGACACGAAAGGGCGTTCACGACTTAGCAAAATATCTCTTCGAGGTCACGTGACCAAATCACGAGATACACGGCGCTTATGGGCACGTGATCTGAACGTACACTAGGGCAAGTCGTGCCACTAGGTGATCCGATACTCGAGGAAGACGACTTGCTCGGAAAGAGACAAGCGAGGCACGTATGAGAAGACGAGTGAAGGTGGTGGATTGAAGAAGACCAAGATGGCGAATCTTGGTCTTTCTAGGCCACTATTTATACATATGCGAGGTAGCTTTAAAGCTCCTCTCCAACCCGTATGACGAATAGCTAAAGTAGCTCGAACCCTACTATCACTATCCTAGTTATGAGTCATGCCGCATCGGCATGTGATTCTACTGCGCGCTGACTGATCCCCATAGTCCATGACACATTGCGACTTACTAACGTGGTCATATCCGTATAGTAAGCGTCCGTTCCTTCGACCGTGACACATGATGGCGACAGCTGGTGCAAATGTGAGCGGGCGAGGGTGGGGAAGAGCGGGATGAGTGGGGATGAGCAAGATGAGATCCAAGCAAGGCAAGAGGTGAAGCCATCTGAGGCAGCAAGATGAGGCAAGGCGACGACAATGAGGTGTGATTCAATGCGATGTCCTTTGAGTGCTGTGGTAGGCCTGACTTCCAGGACAATTGTGCAGTGAGAGGAAAAGAGGGGAAAAACCAAGATGACATTTTACGAGCCAAGAATGCAAGGTTTAAATACATGTAGAATCAAGTGTAGAATAGTAGCTACCCAGACAAGTAGGTAGGAATGGAGGTGGTAAGGTAAAGGGACAGCATGACGAGGTGGTGAATGATGGGACATGGAGACGATCAAGACAGGGATATGGACACAGACACGAGAAACGGAAACCAACATCTAGGTAAAAGGAAGCAAGCGTACAAGAATATCAGACAAAGTGTAATGTTCCACCAGACATTCTTCTTGTGCTGTGGACAAGGCTACCGAAGTGACCTAATGATCACTGGATATGTTGAAGTCACGTACTCGATCAACTACTAGCTCGTGGATGAGACATAGTAGAGTAGCCCAGAGGATGCAGAGGGTGCAATAGAGAGTGAAATGGATGAGATGGATAGACAGCTGGCAAGACAGCACAGCGGAGGAGATGTTCAGCACACCTGAGGTGGCAAGAGATAAGTGGGAAGGAAGGGATGCAAGGCCTTATGGTGATTCACCAGCTAAGGACTAGGAGAATGGCAACCAAAGTCTATTCAGCACTCAACTGGCAGACAGCTCAGAAGAGGCAAGGCATTTGGGTGGTATAATCCAAGAAGTCAAGCTTAGGTCTTCAGCAACCATAAGCCAGAGCCTATATACTACTCCAAGGAGGTTTGAACCCCAGCTTGGAACCCTGAAACCCTAATACACAGATCCTAGGAATGAGTCACAATGAGTCAGAGATAATCAGAAGCCAATGGCATAAGGCCCTCATGGCATGAGTCAGAGATAAGGAATCACGAGTTGTATGGGCGCAGTCACAAACCGATCACAAAGCAGGAAGCATATGGTACACATCAGAAACCAGGCACAATCAATAAGAATGTATGAGTCATCACAGACACGAGGCAGTTGAGACTGGTCCAGGCACAAGCTCATCTGGACCCTTCTGGTGCAAGTCTAGCCAGGTCACATGCCAGGGTCATGTGACAGGCAGTTGCATAAGATCACATGATCTATTCCCAATATTCCTGGGGCTTGTGAGTGCTACCCAGATGGTATTGGTAGTCAGGTGACTTAGCTCGTTCTTGGGTGCTAAGGGCCATGATTCTCATAACTTCGGCTTCTTCCTCAGCCAAATCAGCATGTGATTGCTTCATGGCAGTGTTCCAGGGTCGTGCAGGGGTGTCCAGGGGACCAGTTATGGGTGAAACCGTAACACAAAGGAAGCCAAGACACTATGATGCACAACAATAGTTCTCCTCCTCCGAGTTTGATGGTGGGTGTGCTGATCTGCGTGGCCTCCAACGGCATCTTGAGGGTGGCTTCAGGGGTAGAGAACAGATGGGTTGTGATTTTGACATTTGAAAGGGAAGAGGTGAGATTGGGGTGATGTGACGGAGATGAGGTGTTGAGGACAAAGATAGCATGAGGTGCGGGAATGCATGGCCTGTCTACAAGGGGCTGGAGAGCATCTTGTGATGGTGAGTATGGGTGACAGCAGTCCATGGCAACGAGTAGGAGGGCGAGCGAGGGTGAAGGAGGTGTCGAGTGAGGAGAATGGAGAGGAGATCGATGGTGAGGAGTGAGCTAGTGCGGGATGTATGACTGATATGGCAAGCCAGCCATGTGATGTTGGACCGAGACTGAAAAGACCGAAAATGTGCAATTTTGGGCCCAGAGCCTGTGCTATCCTTACATTGTACAATCACATGTGCCAGAGCTTACCCAGCTTACTGATCCTATAAGTCCATGACAATATACTGCTGACAAGGGTGTCATAGCCTGTACATCAGTGTCCACTTCTCGGCCTGAGGCGCCAATTAGTCTGAAATGTAACGTCACCCCCTTTTCATGGTCGAAGCTCCAGCTTGACCACACTGGGCAGCCTCCCTCTCCACTGCGACCCTCTGTCCTTCCTCCAGTCTGGGGCGGTACAAGTCCCACTCGGCCTCAGTGCAGGTAATCGTGTTGGCCTGCTGGAGCCAGAGCATGCAGTCCCTCCTTACCCTGGCCATCTTGTCCAGCTTGTCCATCTTCTTCGCCAGCTCTGCCTCCTTGGCCTCGTACCCCACCTGCGCACAGCAGTAGTGGTGGACCTCCGCAATGAGGGTGAGGTCCTTCATGCCTGTGAGGGCACAGTTGACTGACTTGTGCATGGTACTGTGCTGATCTAAGAAGATCAGGTCGTCGTAGTAGTAATGGCTGTCTGTGGGGTAGTTGTAGTTGGGGGTGGCATGCACCACCTTGCCATACTGCTGGTTGCTGCCTCTCCTGTAGGCAAGGACGAATGGGTCCACTGTGAGAATGAGCTGTGTATACCGAGCTGGGTGCAGGTGGTCTTGAGCATCTCAGATCTGGAATGGGATATAATGTACTCCCCTGTTGTATTGGAACCCAACTGGTGGAGGAGTCTCCACTTGGTGTTGGGAAATCGGACTGTGTTCTTCTGCATGGTAGTGGTGGATCTGGGGTTGAGTAACTTTCAGCATAGTGATAGGCTCCCCGTCAGTGGTGCATAGCAGCGGGGTTTTGTTGTGCGTGGTGGTGAGGTGTGTCCTGTACTTGAGGTGTTCATGTAGAGGTGTAAGGCCAGCATTCCGGCTGAGCTTGAAACTGCCTATTTTCATATTGCCTCGGCCACACATCCTTTCTCAGTGTTCCTGTATCTTACCTATGCACTTTTCCTTTTTCTCTTTTAGGTACAGCCCTCCTTTGTATTTAAACGGGATTTCTACTTTGTGCTAGGACATCAAAAAAAGTCTTGTTTTCCCCCTTAACTCAGTGTGTGATTGCCCCAGAAGTCAGGCCCAAATGTGGGCACTCGAAGAACAATCCCACTCTCTCTTTCCCTACTCTTGGAGGTAGATCCTCTCTGCCTTCGAACTCACCTAGGACCGTCACATCCTTACAGAGGGCAATGCTCCTCTGACAGGTACCAGTCAAAGTCCTGGTCCTCTTGAACCTGAGCTTGGTCCATATTGGGTTGAGCAGCCATTGACATGTTGGCTGGTGAAGAGTCTCTTGTATGCACTGCTGTAGGAGAGGGTGAAGGAAGGAGGGATGGTACGGGGGTAGGTGGATGACTTCCTCCTGCAAGAATGGACTGGGGAAGCAACAGGGGTGATGGTGGCACTGTAAGGCCAGCATTCCAGCTGAGCCCGAAACTGTCCATTTTCGGACTCTTGATCACCTCAGCCATGCGGCCTTTGTCCGTGTTCCTTTAGGTTCTTTTCCTTTTGCTTTCCTAGCTAGAGGATCCCCTTTGTATATAAACTTTTACTTGGTATTGAATCAAAAAGTCTCATTTTCCCCCTTAACTCAGTGTGACAATCCTGGAAGTCAGGCCCAACCACGGGCACTCAAAGGAAAATCTCACTGATTCTCTCCCCCTTCTCTTGGAATGGAACACCTCTGCCTTCGAACTCACCTAGGACCCTCATGTCCTTACAGTGCATTCTGAATGATGAGGGTAGGCTGGATGGAGATGGGGAGAAAGTTGTTGAGGACATAGTGGACTTGTACTGGGGATGAGGACATGAGTGGGAGTGGGAGTGAGTGAAGGAGATGGAGACATCTCTTGTGCTTTCCCTGCGCTTATATGTGTTTCTCTGGTGGGGTTTGAACATTTGAATTCCTGAATTGTGTCATTGGCGAACACATCATCCTTGGAGACCCACTGGTTGTCCGAGTCCAGGTATCTGCACCACTTGACCAAATACTGAAGTTTCTTGGTTCTGCTGAATCGCTGGGAGTCCAGAATCTTCTCGACCTTGTATTCCTCTTCTCCATCAACCAAATCTGGTGGTGGGCGCTGATAGTTTGGGCTGTGTGTGGGAGTTTCTCAGTATGGAGTTAGAAGGTCTGTGTGGAACACAGGGTGGATACTCCACTGTGTGGGAAGTTCTAGGCAATAGTTGACTGCAGACATCACCTGGACCACCTTGAATGGGCCATGTCTCCTTGGCGCAAGTTTTGCGGTTGGCTGGTTGGTATGTAGGTGGTGCCCTTTGAGCCATACAAGGTCCCCAATTTGGTATTTTGGGGTGTCCTTATGTTTGATTCACCCCTGCTGCGCTTTGATCATCAGTTCCTGGGTGCGCATTCTAGCCTCTCTGAATTGTTGGGCGCATAGCACTACCTGTGGGATAGGGGAAGGTTGATCAATCCAATCAGCACGTGGGTTATACCCCATGAGGATGTTAAAGAGGGACTCCCTGGTGGACTCGTTTGGCCAGTTGTTGTGCGTGAATTCCACCATTGGCAGGTATCGTGTCCAATCATCCTGTCATTCGTTGACCCAGAATCTCAGGTACTGTTCCAGCCACTGGTTGGTGCGTTCTGATTGGCCATCCATTCTTGGGTGATATGCCATCGAGATGTTCTGTTCGATGCCAAGTATTTGGCACAACTCATGGGTGAACTTTGATGTGAATCTGGGGTCTCGATTGCTGATAATGTGTGCTGGTAATCCAAACCTTGGGAAAACACGTGTCATGTACAGGGCCACCATTCCTTCTGCGTTTATCTCTTCCAGGCACAGGATGAATATTGCCACTTTGGAGCAGTTGTGGTCTGTTACTGTCAGTATGGAGTCACAGCTGTCTGCTAGTGGTAATTTCGTGATGAAGTCCAGTGCTATTGTTTCAAATGGGGTTGCCTCTGGTTTCGGGAAGATTGGTTGCAGGGGTGCACGTGTTGGTTGGTTATTAACCTTGATTTGTTGGCAGTCGGCGCACCCCCTGACATAGTCTTGTGTTTCCTGTCGGAGCCCAGGCCACCAGTAGTATCTTTTGATTAGCTTGGTTGTTCGGTTGATTCCAGGGTGTCCATGGGCTAGGTGATGAACAGTACACATAGGGACTATACTCACAGTGGCAAAGTAGACTGTGGTGAGATATAGAGGTGAGCTTGAAGCAGCAACAGAGATGATCTTGCAAGTGAAGCAGATGGGGTGTCTGGCACACAACAGATGAGAACTGGTGTGGTGCCAGAGCGTACAGGGTACTCTACTTATACTGCTACAGGGGGTGACACTAGTAACACAGAGTCACAGTAAATACAAGGATGTATTGTTCTGGACATGGACAAAGGAGTGGACTGATTCAGAGAACAAGGCATAAAGAACAAGAAAGGTCCAGACTATGATATCATAGTGACATCACAATAAAGATAGAACAAAGGAAAGTACAAAGACGTAGTACAAGGGCAATCCAGAGGAGTCCATGATGTCATGTGCATAAGTGATGTCATAGATAAGAGAATACAAGAAGTCCGAGATTGTACAGATCATAATATCTAATCTACAAGTCCTGTATATCTATGTTGATAAGTGGCCTGAGTGCACTTAGCGGCTCAATGGACATGCAGATAACAGACTGCTTTAGATTAGATATACAGGACTTGTAGATTAGATATTATGATCTGTACAATCTCGAACTTCTTGTATCTTCTTATCTATGACATCACTTATGTATATGACATCATGGACTCCTCTGGATTGTCCTTGTACTACGTCTTTGTACTTTCCTTTGCCTTATCTTTATTGTGATGTCACTATGATATCATCGTCTGAACTTCTCTTGTTCTATACGCCTTGTTCTCCTGAACAGTACACTCCTTTGTCCCTTTGTAGAACAACGCGCTCCTTGTATTTACTGTAACTCTGTGTTACTAGCGTCACCCCCTGTAGCAGTATAAGTAGAACACTTTGTATGCTCTGGCACATCACCAGTTCTCATCTGTTGTGTGCCAGATACCCCATCTGTTTCACTTGCAAGATCATCTCTGTTGCTGCTTCAAGCTCACCTCTATATCTCACCACAGTCTACTTTGCCGCTGTGAGTATAGTCCCCGTGTGTGCTGTTCATCAATCTAATCTAAAGCAGTCCGTTATCTGCATGTCCATTGAGCCACTAAGTGCGCTCAGGTCACTTATCAACACTAGGGTGTCATGGTGTGCCTGTATAATGTGTTTCCGTTCATGGGTGTCTCCCATGACAACGTGTCATCCATCCTTGTACCAAGTGCCTTCGATGAGTTTGAGTTTGTGTGGGTCTACCCATTTTGTGATTATGTTGTTGTCTTGGGCATACACTGGGTGTGTGGGTTGCATTTCAGCGATGGTGATTATTGGGTTTGTGTGAGTGGGGTTTTCCATGGTGTTGATTTCTGCTGCTCTGACAAATATGTGGTCAGGAAGAATGGTTACTTGTTCATTGTCATGTTCTCCCTGGTCATAGTCAGGTCTCTGTGATAGGGCATCTGCTCTCCCATTTGCAGTTCCTTTGATGTGATGAATCTCAATGTCATATTTGGAGGGCTCTAGCACTTCCCTTGCCACGTGCCTGCTGATCTTTTGGGGGGATCTCCAGTACTGTAGGTTCATGTGGTCAGAGAACACTTTGATCTTGTGCAGGGATCCCGTGAGGTAGGGTCTCCAGTTCCTCAGTGCTTGACGATTGCCAACAGTTCTAGGTTGTAGATGTCATAGTTCTGTTCCGCTGCGTTGAGGGTATTTGAGTAGTAGGCAATTGGGTGGCATTTGTTGTCTGTATCATGTTGGAGGAGTACCGCTCCTACCGCATATCTGGAGGTGTCAACTTCTAGTTCAAAGGGTTTGTCTAGTTCAGGGTGTTTGAGTACAGGTTCTTTGGTTACTAGGGTTTAGAGCTTGTTGAATGCCTGTTGCTGCTCTGTTCCCCATTGCCATTCTGAGTCTTTGTGTGTGAGTTTGTTGAGTGGTTGGGCATGTGTGGCAAAATTTCAAATGAAAGTGTGGTAAAAGTTGCAGAATCCTAGGAATGATTGCACCTGTTTGATGTTTTTGGGGGTTGGCCATTCACAGATGCCAGAAATTTTGATGGGGTCCATGTGAATCACCCCCTTTTTAATGATTACCCCCAGATAATCGAGGGAATCAGAGTGGAAGGTGCATTTCTTGAGTTTGAGATACAAGTCATGTTGTTCCAAGAGGTCCAGTATGTTGTGGATCGCTTCCATGTGTGCTTGTTCCGTTGTTGATGTGGTAACACTGATGTCGTCCATGTATATGCAGATGATGGTTCCCTTCTTCTCATGGTATTTGATGAGTGGGCTGAAAATGTGATTCATCATGTCTTGAAAGTGTTGATAAGTGACCTGAGCACACTTAGCGGCTCAAAAGGACATGCAGATAACGGACTGCTTTAAATAAGATATATTGGACTTATGTAGATTAGATATATTGGACTTATGTAGATTAGATTATAGTATATATGATCTTTACAATCTCGGACTTTTCTTATCTATGACATCACTGTACAATGACATCATGGACTCCTCTGGACTCCCCTTGTATTTCGTCCTTGTACTCAGTCTATTATTCTTATCTTTATTATGATGTCACTATGATATCATATTCTAGACCTTCCTTGTTCTATATGCCTTGTTCTCCAGAACAGTACACTCCTTTGTCCACTTACAGAACAATGCATCTTGTATTTACTGTGACCAGCTGTTACCTGCGCCACCCTATATGTCATAATCCAATCGTGCCATCGATTATCCTCAGATAATCAGTTTCCCCCCAACAATCGACAGGAGAAAGGTTTCGGCTTCTGTGTTTCATGCCTCGGTTCTGGAACATTCCCGACTCTACTTCTCATGTTTCAAGTTCTGCTTCTCCTTCTGTCCAAATGTTCCCTGCTGCGCTTCCGAGGAAAAACATAGAAAAATACTAGAAAAATGAAGATCTTGTACTTGTATTTAAGGAGCCTGGAGTCCACCTGTATTCATCATTCTAGTCTTGTTTTCCATCTCGAATCCATTGCTATTGCCATTCACTTGCTCGAGGCAAGTCGTCTTACATAACCGACCCTGACTGCAACCCGGAATAGTGCCCAGGCCCTGTGCGTTTACTGAACACAACCAACTCGGTGCCAGCCCAAGCTCTGATCGTGAAACTATAGTTTTGTATAAGTAGTGCAGCTTGTACACTCCTGGTCCACATCAGTTCTCATCTGTTGTGTGCCAGACACTATCTGCTTCACTTGCAAGAACTACCTCTGTTGCTGCTTCCAGTCACCCCCTATATCTCACCACAGTCTCCTCTTGTCACTGTGAGTATAGTCCTTATGTGCACTGTTCATCAGAAAGGTTGCCAGAGAGTTTGTCATGCCAAAGTACATCACCAATGGTTCGAAGAACCCCCTTTTTGTCTTGAAGGCCACTTTGTGTTTGTCACTGGGTTTAACCCTGATGTTGTTGTATCCCCATTGGATGTCAAACTTGGAGAATATCCAGCCCCCACTGAGATCTGTGATCAATTGTGGTATGAGAGGTAGTGGGTATTGGTTGTGTATGGTCCATTTGTTGAGTTCTCTGTAGTCCTGTACTGGGCATAGCTTCCTGTCCTTCTTTTTAATGAAGAAGAAGGGAGATGCATACTGCAACTTGGAGGGGCGTATGTATCCTTTTGCCAATTGTTCATCCAGGAATTCATCAAGGGCCTTGTCTTCCATTTGGTTGAGCAGATATACCTTGCAGTTGATGCTATCCAGGGTGTCCGGTTTGAGATCTATTGCGTGATCCCATGGCCTAGAAGGTGGGAATCATTGGGATTCTTCCTCGCTGAATACTTTCGCATGTCTTTTGTATTTGTCAGGGATTTCCTTCTTTTCCATGTATTGCTGTGCTGCTACTGCCAATTCCATTGCCATTGTTCATATGTGTACCAGGTGGGTTTCTTCTTCCAGTTCCTGGAAGACCTGTTGTCATTCCTCATCCTGTATTTGTGTGACAATTCTTCAGATTTCTGCCTGGGCCAGAGTGAAGTCGGGTGGTCTGTTAGGGTTGGTTGTTTGGATGATGATGGGGTACTGTTTCGTGTCCATCATGGCAGTTGCCCATTGTATGTTGGGTTGGAATGTGGTTAACCAAGGATACCCCAGGATGAGGTCTTCTCCTCCAACATTGGTGATGAGGAACTGGATGGTTTTGAGCTTTCCATCAGTTTTGTATATTGAGATCAACGCAGTGAGTGATTTTTGTCATGGACGCGTATATTATTTTCCTATTTTTCTGTATTTATATGGATTTATTCGAGGAAGATATAAAGGGCCGAAGGACGAGACTTTGTCAGTCACGTGTTGCCACCACGTGCACCTTCAAGCACGTGACCCTGGGATAGCTGCTCCCTTAAAGGGACAGCCTAGTCCGGTCACATCTCCATTTACGTATGGACTCACACGATTGGTAGATAAGGAAGGAACATTCTAGATAGCTCTAGACTCTGCTTAGTAGTTCACGCTTACTTGCTGCATCCAGTTTTACTCAGCAAGACAAGGCATCGCGTCAGCGCTATGACAAGTGCATCAGTCAGCACAATAGATAGCGCTATTATTAGACACGACGCGTCAGCCCCTGAGTCATGGAGTCTTACTGTACACTTAGTAATAGTGTTTAGACTCAGTTCAAGCTCAGCACATGTAGCATATATAAACCCCTCTGTAGCGTCCTGAGTGGAACCAACTTGTCCTCTTGGTTCTCCACTCAGGTGCGCATTCCTTTGTACTCCTTACTCTCCTAATCTAACTTGTCCTCTTGGTTCTCCACTCAGCGCACCACGGTGTGATCACTGACATCTTGAGTTCTTGCATAAAGACTCTAAGTCAACTGTCCTCTCCACCGTGACTGTGCATTAGCACATGATTTATCTCCGCGCCAAGCTTGGGTGTGCTCACCAGACGGTTCACCTTTAGTTTACACTTGAGCTTGATGTAGCGAGGTGTCATACCGCTACAATTTTCCCTCCTTTGTTATGTTCCATATGTTGCAAGGGTTGGGTAGTTCTTTAGTTCCCAACCCCATTCTTCTGAGGAAGTCCAGATGTATGAAGTTGTGTGTGGCTCTGGAGTCTACCAGCGCTCTTTTGTTGGCCATAAAGTTACTCATGCGAATTGAAACTGGGATGTGCATAGATCAATAGTGTATGATAAACAACAAGTTACAATTTGAAGCCCTCACCCAGGCCGTTGGGTTCAGGCGCTTTGAAAATCCTGCCTCCCCACCATATCCCTTATGAACACCTCCTTCTGCTCTTCTGGCAGTGCTGCAATGTGACCCATGATGTCACTTATCTGGGGATCTGCAGCTGCATGGTTTGCCTGGACCGGTTTGTCCAGGTCAATAAGGGGTTCTTCTGCTACACTCTGGGGAGTGGTGGGCATTTCTTCTATGTATGCCCCTCTGCCTTGTGCCCTCCTCAGCTGATTGCAGTCTCATGAGAAGTGGCCTTTCTGGTTGCAGTTGAAGCAGGTTATGTCCCTTATGTTCATTATCCCACATCCTCCTCCTCTTTTCTGCATGAACCCTGCTCTTGGTGGGAATGGTGGTCTTCCTTGTGTGTAGTCCCTCCATTCCCCAGCGTTGTTTGGGTTGGCTTCTTCTGATCCGGCGATGCATGCTCGGATTCTTCCTGGGGTGGTGTCCATAGTGTCTGGGTGGTTGCAGTACTGTTGCCATCCTTGTGGTTGTGTCTGGCGCTGTGGTGCTTGGAACCGCGTGGGTTGGTTCTGATGTAGGCATTGCGGTGTTTGTGGTTGCCTCCCAAAGCCCTCCATTCTGGCTCTCATGTGTAGGTAGCGCTTCTGTTGTTCAATAAGTGTGCTCTTCCATTGGGAATAGTTGTGTGGGTTGTGGAATTGATAGGTGTTCTGGTAGAGTTTGAGGGGGACACCTCTTGTGAATTTGTCGAGGATGAGTGGTTCATCCAACTGGTAGTCAGCCTGTCAGACTAGCTTTTCAAATTTAGTGACGTAGCTGTCTATGTCCTCGTTCATCATCTTGAACCCTTTGTCTAGTTCCAACCTTGCATGATCCTTTTCTAGGTTGTCGCAGAATTGTCCTTTGAAGGTGGGTTCAACTCCTGCCCATAGCCATGAGTCGTTCTTGTTTGGTTGGCTGTCAAGCCACTTGGTGGTTTCTGCCACCCATTCATTGACAAGTGGTCCTTGTATGTATGTGAGGAACATCATGGCTTTGATGTACAGGACCTTGGGGCTTTGGTTTGCAGCGTTGACTCCAGTGAATCTGTTCCATTGGGCAAGGAATGCTTGTGCTTCATTGTGATTCCCTGTGAATACTTTGGGTTCTTTTCCTAGGAATTTGTTGGTGTCAGGCATTGTGAAGTTTTCAGGGTTAGTTCTGGTGCCTTCATCCCTGTGGTGTGGGTCGTCATCTGGGTCTCCTCCTGGTGGTGCTCTGCCTCCTCCTCCTCCTTTCCCTTTGTCAGGGGATTTCCCAAATAATGCAGTTCTAGCTTGGGCCATTGTGACTGTGGCAGACATGTCTGTGGGGATGGACTCAGCAATTTGTTCCAAGTGTTCTTCTTCTTCTTGGCTCTGGATGATGCAGATTTCCTCTGGGTTGCTTGTGATGGAAGGAGATGGTGCTGGTGTCTTTGGTGTTGGGGATTGAATGGGTTCCTCTTCTTTGCTGTCAATTAGCCCCCACTGGTCTCAGGTGATGACATTGGATTGTATGAAGTTGAGGTTGAGGCTGGTGCTTGCTGGTCTGGTTACTTGGTACTTGTTGTGGAGGTTGTCCCAGCAAATTTTGACCCAGCAGGTGTTGTCAAAGTTGAATTCTACTGGTATGAGCCAGGAGTTGTTCTGTTGATTGGTGTAGTAGGTGAAGTAGCCTAGATCTTCTGTGTTGTCTTTCCAAAATGCGTTTTCTAGATATCTCTTGGGGACATTGTGATCTCCTCTTCTGTTGATGTGATAGGGCCGGAAGGGCACCCAAAAGTCCTTAGTTGTTCTTGTAGGATTGGCCACAGTGGGATCTTGGTCTTAATGTAATGTCTACCACAGATGCTTGCCTGACTTAGGCCTCTGACTTGTTTGTTGCAGTATAGAAAGACTTGGTAGGCTCCGGTGCCAGTGGGATATTCCACTGCCCACAAAGGGGATCTTGGGATAAGTCATGGGGATCCCTGGTCTAAGGGGATATGCTGGACGACTCACTTAAGGGGGAGGGCCCTAGAGATAACAAGTTAAGATGGTGGTATTGAAGAAGACTAAGATGCCGTTCTTGGTCTTTGTGGTACTCTACTTATACAGATATGCATGGGCTTTAAAGCACCGCTTCAAGAAGTGCTAGCCAATAGTGTAAGTAGAGCAAACCCTAGTACAGCTATTCTAGCATGAGTCACAATGAGATCCGATCCATATTGTACAATCACATGCACCGGAACTTACCCAGCTTACGGATCCTATAAGTCCATGACAATATACTGCTGACGAGGGTGTCATAGCCTGTACGTCAGTGTCCACTTTGATGAACAGCATATATGAAGCGCATACTCACAGTGGACTAAGAGGACTGTGGTGAGATATGCTGGTAGGCTGGAAAGCAGCAACAGAGTAAGTCTTGCAAGTGAAGCAGATGGAGAGTCTGGCACACAACAGATGAGAACTGGTGATATTATACAGAGTGTCATGATCACATGTCACGTGACGGTATTGGAGAAGTCTCGGATTGACAGCACATAGGTGCCAGCAAAGGGATTGCATGCTTGTTGTGTCATAACAGAAAATAGTCACGAAAAACAATAGTCTGTACAAGTATAAGTACGATGTAAAGGACTCTGCAAAGTCCTTGTCTTAGTTTCTTTGAATTCCAGCCAATGTTTGCTCTCCTCGAGTGAATAGCACTTCCCTCTTGTCTCTGTGCATTTTCCTGGCAAAGGTATCCCCTTTGCCCTGTCGTCTTCATCACTGACCCCGAACCCCTCACCCTACAGCATGAACGATCCAGCTGGATTGTAAAACAAACTAAGACCACCTACACGACCCTACGCTCGTTGCGTAGTACGACAGCAGACCTCGCGTTCACAAGTAGTGAACAGAAAAAAAAAAAACACCAGATTAAAAGAGACACGGAAAGAGACTGAAGGACAGTCCTCGTAGTCACCCTGGATCCAGAGCAATCGACTCTGACCACACCAAAGAACGTTGCCAATAGGGCACAAATCGAACCCGCGCAAGATCTATCAGACCCTTCTGAATGACGAATCGTCGTACAGCGCACAACCCTGAATATCAATCATCTCGCGGGAGGAGGATCCTTCTGGGAGTCGAATCACGGATACCGACTAATCGCTGCTAACAATACCGCCATCGATGTAGAATATATCGAGGCCAAAGACGTCTGGTACGAAATCTACGAGCACAATAGTTACTGGTATATGCACAACGCAAACCTCATCGAAAACCCCACGCTCTGGGGGCTCAACGTCAAAGGTACCATTGAACCAGATCTGCACATCTGGAGGAACAATCCAACCACTGCTATCGACGACAGCTCGTCAGACACATTGACCTTGCAAAAGAAAGGGAAGAAACCAGTCAAACTCACAAGTACCCTGCCCCCCACAACACTTCCATTCCTCACCACACCGCCCATTGTACCACCAGAAATGGCCACCACCCCAGATTCCGGAACTCTGAAAGGTCTTGCACCAAAGGAGTTCGCCAGCGATAGACAAAAAAGTGTACAGTTCCTATGGGAATTCCATCAATATCGACACCTCAATCGAGATCATAAGTTCATGCTATCACCATTCTCTCGGGTTAGTCTCGCACTGTCCTATATCCGAGGACCAGCGGTAGATGATTGGGCGGATAAAGTCAGCAGAGAACTTGACGAAAGCATCACGACATGCGTGCCAAAAATACTCGAAACGGATGAGGCGTTATGGACAAACTTCGAGGCTGCTTTCAAGAGGACATGGACAGACACGCTGAGTGAACAAAACTCGCACCAACAGCTTACGTCTCTCGTCATGAAAGGAGACGATGTCAATACTTACATCTCGACGTTCAATCGTCTCGCCACAGCTGCAGGATGGGACGCCAATGCCAATGGAACTATTGAGTTCTTCAAAAGGGGACTAAAGAAAGGACTCCTCATCAGTTGTCTGAAACAGGGAAAGATGCCAAAGAAGATGGAAGAATGGCAAGAAGCTGCGCACGAGGAATCTCAGCGCTTCCACACAATCGCCAATGCCATCGCTAACGTCAATACTGGAAGATTGGTGCAACAGACAATCGGACAAACATTACCTACAAAGGTTCCTAAGAATAATCGTAATGATCAAATTGTCCCCATGGACATGGACAATATCCAAACGACTGTGGGAAAGCCTGCATGGCAAACAAAGAGAACCCCTGAAGAGAAGGCCCACTGTCAAAAGGAAGGGCGTTGCTTCCGATGTATGGTGCAGGGGCACCTATCGATGAACTGCCCCAAGAAACAACCAAATACCCAAAAGTGTAGCGGTATGACACCTCGCTACGTTGAGTCCAAGTGTGAGATAAGAGTGAACCGTCAGGTGAGCACACTCAACCCGAACGTGGAGATAAATCATGCGCTAAAGCGTGCAGTCAATGCGGAGAGGACTAAGGCTCAGATCCTTTATACAAGGACCGATAGTCGGTGATCACGCAGTGGCACGCTGAGTGGAGAACCAAGAGGACAAGTTCAGATTGGAGAGTAAGGAATACAAGGGAGATACGCACCTGAGTGGAGAACCAAGAGGACAAGTTGGTTCCACTCAGGACGCTACAGGAGAGTCTATATACGCTACTGGAGCTGAGCTTGAATTGAGTCTAAACACTATTACTAAGTGTACAGTAAGACTCCATGACTCAGGAGCTGACGCGTCGTGTCTAATAATAGTGCTATCTATTGTGCTGACTGATGCACTTGTCATAGCGCTGACGCGATGCCTTATCTTGCTGAGTAAATCCTAATACAGCGAGTAAGCGTAATTACTAAGTAGAGTCTAGAGCTATCTAGAGTGTTCCATCCTTATCTACCAATCCTATGAGTTTGTACATAAATGGAATGTGACCGGATTGGGTTGTCCCTTTAAGGGTGCAACTATCCCAGGGTCACGTGCTCGTAGGTGCACATGATGGCAACATGTGACTAACGGTATCTCGTACTTTGGCCCTTCATATCTTCCTCTGATAATTTCGTAAAAATACAGAAAAATAAGGGAAATAATATACGCGTCCATGACAAAAAGGTCAATAATGTCTCGACCACAGTGGACCAAGGAAAAGAACCGCAGGTACCAGATGCACCTGGAAGAGACACCGACCTATGCAGCGCCATCCTCAATCTAGACTTGGCGGCACGACAGGAATTGATTTCCATGCTCTTGCTCGATACCACAAGAGACGACGCCGATTTCTCGATAAATGCAATAAAGAGTATCAGCGAACAATTGATCATTGTACTTGCAAAAGTGAAGGGCACAAATCAGAAACTTTGCCTCCTACTAGACACAGGAGCAAGTGAAAACTTTATCGATCGAGGCGCTGCATGATTACTCAGATTCACATTCGAGGACATTGATACTGTCGAAGTACCCAATGCGGACGGTACTATCAACGCCGACGGCACACTCAAACAAAAATGTAAACTCACGCTCACTGAAGGAGACAAGAAACTCATCCTGGACTTCTTCATTATGGACCTGGGCTCCTGCAGAGCAATCTTGGGATTCCCTTGGTTCAGACTACGGAAACCTGCGATCGATTGGGATACAAAGAGTTATGAAGGCGGGATAATGGAGATCAATCAAGGAGGAGAAGAAATCAATGAGACCATCGCACAGAAAATGGCTATGGCCTCGGAAAGTAAAAAGACAACGGAATTACCCGAAGCATACCAATGATTTGCCATAGTCTTCTTGGAAGAAGCTGCACAGAGATTCCCCCCTTCCCAGATTGATGATCACGAGATTAAACTAAAGGAAGGGGCACCAGAAACATTAGGGACAAAAGTGTATCCTATGAACGTAGAAGAACGAAAACACCTTCGCGCTTTCTTGTCTGAAGAACTCCGTAAGGGCTACATTCGAGAATCCAAATCTCCTTATGCTGCACCATTGTTCTTCATTCTGAAAAAGGACAGGACGCCACGGCCCGTGCAAGATTACAAAGCATTAAATGCTTGGACGATCCGTGATGAATTCCCACTGCCACTGATTGGCGACATCTTGACCTCGCTAGGAAATAGAAGCCTCTTTACTAAGTTTGACATACGCTGGGGCTATAATAACATCCTTGTCAAAGATGGAGACCAATGGAAAGCAGCATTTAAAACGCCCGATGGAACGTTCGAACCTCTGGTGATGTACTTTGGACTCATAAATTCGCCCGCTACGTTCTCGCGCGCTATGTATAGAATGCTCAGACACCTTCTGGAGAAATACCCTGGCAAACTCTATGTCTACATGGACGACATCCTCATAGCCACTACCGAAAACCTCGATCATCACAGAGAAATCATTTGTGCAGTCTTGGAAGTACTCGAACGCGAAAGTTACTTCCTAAAACTCTCGAAATGCGTGTTCAAGACACATGAGGTTGACTACCTGGGCATGACGATCAATAGGGGCATTATCCAAATGGGAGATGACAAGGTTAGTGGTCTAAGAGATTGGCCCCGCACATTATCAACAGTCCGACAAGTCTGAAGCACTCTGGGCATCTTGAACTACCAATGGCCTTTCATTCCCAACTTCGCTGCCA
The DNA here is from genome assembly GCA_021524915.1 of Lactarius akahatsu. Taxonomy (NCBI): domain Eukaryota; kingdom Fungi; phylum Basidiomycota; class Agaricomycetes; order Russulales; family Russulaceae; genus Lactarius; species Lactarius akahatsu. The sequence continues at coordinate 151,477 of JAKELL010000106.1, read as the reverse complement.
TAGCACGACCCCTAAATGCTCTCCTCAAAAAAGACGTCCCCTTCATCTGGACTGACGAATGTACGCTGGCTCTTACCCACTTACTCAACATCGCCACTAGTCATCCCGCTCTTCACCAACCTGATCCGGACGCACCGTATGAACTCCAAACAGATGCCTCTGCCGTCGCCTCTGGGGCTATCTTGACTCAGAGAGACGCGTGAAACAAACTGCAAGCCATCAGCTATTTCTCTAAGACGTTTAACGATGCTGAGCGCAACTATGACATCTATGATTGAGAATTTCTGGGACTTGTTCGCGGCCTCGAACACTGGCGTCATCTGCTTGTCAGGTCTCCCCATCCCGTTACGGTCTTCACTGACCATGCAAATCTCCTGCATTACTGTCACCCCCAACGCATCAGTTGTCGCGTCGCTCATCTGGTCAATATTCTCGCTGATTATAACCTCCGTCTCACCCATCGTCCGGGCCCCCTTCTCCACGCCAATGCCTTATCGCATCACCCTGCAGCCGCGGGATCAGACCTCCTGGACAACTGTGATGTCGTCGTCTTACCACCCTCTCTATTCATCGTGGTCGCCGAGGTAGTCACGCTCGACAATCGTCTGTGTACTGCTCAATCCTCATCCCTCCTGTGGCTCGAGCACCTCCGTGCCGCTGGCATCGTCACCTATTGGTGTTACGGTACGCAAAGAAGTGGACTCTTACTTACGGTGATGACCTTGTTAGTAAGTAGTAATGAGTCATGGACAGTCGCATCAGTTAGCCAGTAGCATTATCACATGCCGATGTGGCATTAGTAAACACTAGGATAGCGATAGTAGGGTTCGAGCTACATACGCCATTCGTCGTACAGATTCGGGAGGAGCTTTAAAGCTACCTCGTACATGTATAAATAGTGGCTCGATAAGACCAAGATTCGCCATCTTGGTCTTCTTCAATTCACCACTTTCACTCGTCTCTTTACACGTACTTCACTTGTCTCTTCTAGAGCAAGTCGTCTTCATCGATTATCGGACTACCTAGTGGCACGACTTGCCCTAGTGTACACTTAGATCACGTGCCTATAAGCGCCGTGTATCCCGTGATCAAGTCACGTGACCTCGAAGGAATATTCTGCTAAGTCGTGAAACGCCCTTTCGTGTCCAAGTCGGACTAACGCCAGTGGTGGCGTTACATTAAGACCAAGATCCTTCAACGTGGCGTTCACAACTCGAGATCAGTGGAGAGATTTTCAGACCTACTCCCTCGAACGACGAGGAGACCGCAACGTACCGACACAATTCCTAGGAGCCGCCAGGTGGAGAGAGTACCGAGGAGAAACCGGATACTTCGTAGACTTTGCATCGGGCCCAACCCGATACCGCCCCGTTGAGTTCAATTTCGATCACCTGTGCTGGGTCGAGATTACTTGGAACCCCATAGACCACCGCTACGACGCAGTACGCCCCGCAGGAAGAAACTACAACTGCGACATCGACTCCAGAAACCTACCCACACGTGAAGAGTGGGGACGCATCGACGGACAACCAGAACAAGAACCCAGCACATCTGAACCAAGAACCCCCGCACCATCCGAAACCAGCGGAGACGACGAAGGATCCGACGACGACGAGGAATCCGAAGTAGGGGAGATAATACAAACAGCTGAGTCCCTACGCATCAACGAACCCGAAAGCATCGAAGTACACCCACCTGCAGATATGGCAACAGCAACAACCACCCAGGAAGATCTAGCTCTTGAAGAAGCCAGGAGGATCACCGAAGAAGCAGAGTCTTATCTACGCCCCATCAACCCGACGACGGGACACCGCATGACCGCAGACGATGCGGCCATTTTTAGAGCAGTAGGACCAGACGTCGCAGACCCTCCACCTGGTGCAGGAGGACCACCACCACCCAGAAGACAAGGAGGCAACTTCGGCCGAGGACCCCCAGGAGGACGACAACCTCAATTCGGGGGAGGAGGAGGTGGAGACCCATTCGGAGGAGGACCACCACCACCAGCAGGAGGACCCGCCCCAGGAGCACTGCCACTAGGGGCACCACACGGAACGGATAAGCTAATGGGGGAAACCCCAAGCATCTTCGATGGAAACAGAGATGAGTACGAGTCCTTCCTCACACAGTGGCACATCTACTGGGGACAGAATTCAGAAGCGCCGATCATGACCAATGTCTACCGGCGATGCCTACTGTTCCTAGGCTTCATCAAAGGACCACGAGTGTCGAACTGGACGCTCGGCTTCCTCCAATGGCTCAACAACGAACTACACCAAGGACGCAGCCGATACGACCCCTACCTGTGGGATACCCTAACGGCGGGATTCTCAGACCGCTTCTCGAATGTGCTCGAGCAAGAACAGGCGCAGGCCACATTAGCCAAAGGATTCAAAATGATCGGTGACGATATTGACTCGTACGTCACCAACTTTGAACAACTAGCGCGGAAAGCTGACTACCGCCTCAACGATCGCCAAACACTGGACCGGTTCACGGCGGGGCTACCACGAGCGTTGTTTACAAAGATTTACGAACTGGACGATCCCCAGACCTTCAACGAATGGAAGGAAGCCGCTCTCAAAAGGCAAAAACAATATATTCACCTACGCGCACGCCTAGGAATCAACGCCACCCCACGCAACTCCCCAACACCCAGACCACAGCAAAACCGAGGATACGCCCCGCAATGGGCACCACCCAGGTTCCCACCACTCTGACGCGACCCGGACGCCATGGACACCTCGGCCGATCGCACCCGCGCACGCCTCGCAGAGGTAGGAGACCCAAATCGAGGAGGCTACCAGCGAACCCCATTCCAACCGAAAGGAGGACAGAACCGGGGAGGAGGTCAGCGTCGCGACATGAGGGAAGTCATCTGTTACAACTGTAACAACCCGGGCCACTTCTCACGAGAATGCACGCGCCCTAGAAAGCCAAGACAACCTGCCCAGCCATACGCAAGCACTAGCCGAAGCACAGACACCGGCTACTATAACCAAGAACCCGCAATGACGCGCCGCGTGGAAACCACCCCACAAGAACAAGCCAAGGAATGGATGGAAACATTGAGAGGGGCTAGTGACGAGGTCAAGGACCTCGTATTCAAAGACCTGTGGACCCAAGAGGGTTTTCAGGACGCCTGAACCCATCGGCCTGGGTGAGGGCAGTTAATTGTAACTCTGTAATCATGACTCGCTATCGTTCGCTCAGAATTCCAGTCTCGATTCGCACCAGTTACTCCATGGCCGACATAAAAGGGCTCGTAGACTCCGGAGCCACCGACAACTTCATAAGACCTGCATTTGCTAAGCGAATGGGTCTTGGGCTACAAACCCTTGAGAAACCCAAAAAGATTTGGAACATAGACAATACGGAAAACAAAGCTGGGTCCATCACACACTTCATCGATCTAGACGTCCAAACCAATAACGTCTCTAAGACTATGAGGTTCCTCGTCACCGACATAGGCAACGAAGACCTCGTCCTCGGATACCCCTGGCTGGCAACATATGAACCAACAATCAGTTGGGCACATGCCACTATACATGAAGACACCCTCCCAGTAGTACTTCGGTCAATCAACCCCACAGAACAACAAATCACGATCGCCAGCGCGATAACCCAAGAAGAGGCGGAGGAGGTAGTCCGAGAACTCGAAGAAGAATGCCAGATACGTACTACAGCCACCGAACTCGCCATCGCCGCTAACCAAAACACGGTCGTGACCGCCCTCCCCGAACCATATCAGCGATTCGCAAAGATCTTCAGCGAAGAAGCCTCACACCGCTTCCCACCTTCACGACCATGGGACCACGCAATCGACTTCAAACCCGGCACACCCCCCAGCATCGACTGTAAAGTCTATCCGATGTCACAAGACGAAGACGGGCAACTACGCGAATGGCTAGATGAACAACTCAAACTAGGGTACATTCGTCCATCGAAGTCCCCTTATGCGTCGTCATTCTTCTTCATCAAAAAAAAGGACGGCAAGTTAAGACCCGTACAGGACTACCGAAGAATCAACGCCTGCACTGTGCGTAACCAATATCCACTACCCCTTATGTCAGAACTCATCAATGACCTGGGGAACGGGCACATATTCACGAAACTTGATGTCCGCTGGGGATACAACAACATACGCATCAAGGAAGGCGATGAATACAAAGCGGCATTCAAGACAAAATACGGCCTCTTCGAACCCCTCGTCATGTACTTTGGGCTTACAAACTCACCGGCAACGTTCCAGAACATGATGAACGACATCCTAGGCGACACGATCCGAGTCTTTGCAGCAATGGGAACGATTATCCGAGTATACATGGACGACATTGGCATCGCTACCCTCGAACACATAGGACTTCAAGCGCATATAGATGCCGTCTGCGCCGTACTCCAAGTGGCACTCGACCACGACCTATACTTCAAACCGTCCAAATGCACATTCCACCAACCACGAATGGATTACCTGGGGGTAATTCTTGAAAAGGGGGTGACTCGCATGGACCCCGTAAAAATTGCCGGCATACGCGACTGGCCCACACCCATGAAAGTACGTGACGTACGCTCCTTTTTGGGCTTCTGCAATTTTTACCGCCTCTTCATTCGCGGTTTCGCCACATACGCACGAGCCCTCAACAAACTGACACGCAAAGATGCAGAATGGACATGGGGCAAAGACGAAGAGACCGCCTTCCAAACTCTCAAACGCCTAGTCACCAGTGAGCCGGTACTCGCGCATCCCACACTAACAGACCAGTTCGAACTCGAAGTGGACGCATTGGGATACGCAGTAGGCGCGGTACTTCTGCAAAAAAAACAAGACGGAAAACGACACCCCCTCGGATACTTCTTGGCCACCTTGAACGAAGCAGAGCGCAACTATGACATCTACGACCTGGAACTTCTGGCGATCGTCAAGGCACTGCGGCACTGGAGACCGTTCCTAGCAGGCTCACCGCACAAAATCAAAATCTTCTCCGACCACCTCAACCTCACCCACTGGAAGACGCCACAAAAGATAAGTCGCCACGTAGCTCGAGAGGTCCTGGAACTCATGGAGTACGACTTCGAAATTCATCACATCAAGGGCACCAACAATGGTCGTGCAGACGCCCTATCTCGACGACCCGACTACGATAGAGGAGAGCGAGATAACGAAGGAGTCGTCGTCCTACCGGAGAAAGTATTCGTACGAAACGTCACCACACAATCACCAGAAGTCCACGAGCAAAACGAAGACACCTTACGCCCTTGGGTGGACCCATACAAACTCAAGAAAGTCAACGGAGTCTGGTACCGCCAAAGCGCACGAGTAGTCACAGGAGGACCAGAAGAAATCCGCGTCATCATCGCTAACCATCACAACCCCCCCGTCTATGGTCACCCCGGAATCAAATGAACCGCAAGGATCATCGAACGCGACCACTGGTGGCCAAACCTGCTGAAACACGTCACAGAATACGTTCAAGGCTGCGCGGAATGCCAACGCCACAAGGTTAACAACCACCCGACGCGAGCCCCAATAGTACCCATCACGCCGACACCTGACGCTAAGCCATTCGAAGTCATCACTCTTGACTTCATCACTAAATTGCCGGAGTCACAGGGATACGATTCGATCCTCACCGTAACTGACCACGACTGCACCAAAGCATCAGTATTCATCCCCTGCAACGAGGAAATATCCGCGGAAGAAACCGCTGCACTGTACGTCACTCATGTGTTTCGGAGATTCGGATTACCGGCGAAAATTATCAGCGACCGCGACCCGAGATTCGCGTCAAAGTTCACACGCGAATTATGCCGAATCCTCGGCATCTACCAAAACATATCCACGGCATATCACCCCCGAACGGATGGACAGTCAGAGCGCACCAATCAGTGGCTAGAACAATACCTGCGATTCTGGACCAACGAGCGTCAAGATAACTGGGCGCGATTCCTACCAATGGCAGAGTTCGCGCATAACAACTGGCCCCACGAAGCGACAAGGAAGTCTCCATTCTCGCTCCTGATGGGATACGACCCCCGCGCTGATTGGATCGATAAGCCTTTGCCCATTCCCCAGGTACTCACAAGGCTCCAGCAATTCCGAGACGCACGGAAGGAAGCCCAGAACCTTATCAAAAAGGCACAATCGCTGTGGGTCAAGCACCGGAACACGCCCAAGTACCAAGTTGGGGACCAAGTATGGCTAGAAGGGCGGCATCTATGAACCAATCAACCGACTGCCAAGCTGGCAGCACGACGGCATGGCCCATTCAAAATCACGCGCGTCCTATCACCGGTCAATTATCAACTGGAACTTCCCACACAGTGGAGTATTCACCCCGTGTTCCACATCGATTTACTCACACCTTATCGCGAAACACCCCTACATGGGGAAAACTTCCAACGCCCACCACCGGATCTAGTGGATGGGGAAGAGGAATATGAAGTGGAGCGCGTTCTAGACTCCAGACGATTCGGCCGGAGCAAAAAACTGCAGTACCTAGTGAAATGGAAGGGGTACCCAGACTCGGAAAACCAGTGGGTCGACAAGAATGACGTATTCGCCGAAGAAGCCGTGGCGGAGTATAGACGGAGCTCAAAGGTTGCGAGGATATATATAAACCGAGCAAACAACGCTAAGTTCCCCCCATCCTTCCACACTGGACTCCAACCACTCAACGACATGTCCTTCTCACTCTCCTCTCCCGCCATCACAGCCAACCTCCGAGGATCCTTCACCCATGAGGAACTTACGACCGCCCTCGACAACCTCACCCCTATCGAAGACCTCGACAACCCCAACACCCCCACAACCTACTGGCTGCTCGGCACCGAAGGCCAACACCTCAACCACCGGCCGTATACACAGGCCAAAGTTAATAGGCTTCGCGCAGCTCTCCGAGACTGTGCGCCTTCCTCACCGGGACCTCTCCCGGTTCGAGTGGAGCACTGGGTCGAAACGCGCCAAGAATCCGAACACGATGCGATGGGAGGAGTGGAGACTGACGGCGGAGAGGTGGAGGCTCGAACAACTGGCGATGGCAGCAACAAGGAGAACGAAGATCCTCGAGAAGAGGAAGTTGTTCGACGCGACGATGCGCGCCAAGTGCGGGAGCAGCCCGAACGCGAGCTCAGAGAGTGGTACCCAGCTGAGCACCCCTTCATCATCACAACCACAGACTCTGACCACCCCGACGAAACCCCCTACACCCTCGACACAGTGGGCCGTCCCATCTACCGAGGGTCCCTTCAAGTAGACGTTCCCTCCTCATCTCATCACACCACGACTCTCCACCGCCGCCTCGCCGACTCCTGCTTCGCCCCCTACGGTTACACTCACAACCGAGGGGACAAGTTTGTCCACTTTCCTATCACCGACGCCCAGGGAGTTACCACCCAGGCCGCGTACATTCAGGTCATCATGACCGCCGACCCCATCGTCCTCGGCCTCGCCGCGGACAGCGACAAGACGTATTCGAAGCCGCTTTACGCGGAGCCCCAAGTTCGGGAGCGGGGCAAGCCTCACTATGGGGAGCTGGAATTGCGCTCCCTCGCCGCGGGTCACGCCAATCAACACCGCCTCGACACGGCAGTCAACGAGTTGAAGGACACGGGGCTAAAAGCTGAGTTGCATAGGTTCCGCTCGCTCAAGGCAGAATCTGAGAGGATTGAACATCGTCTCCACGCCCTCTCGACAGCCCTAGGAGGCGTACAAGCCGACGTCGCCCGCTCCAAGTTCAGGCTGGAGATGGCGGACATTCACAATCGAGTCGAAGAAGTGCAGGAAGGATGGCTTGGAGGTATCGGACCGACTCGGCGCCGAGGTCGTCGCAGCTGAAAAGGGGGTGGTGTTACGGTACGCAAAGAAGTGGACTCTTACTTACGGTGATGACCTTGTTAGTAAGTAGTAATGAGTCATGGACAGTCGCATCAGTTAGCCAGTAGCATTATCACATGCCGATGTGGCATTAGTAAACACTAGGATAGCGATAGTAGGGTTCGAGCTACATACGCCATTCGTCGTACAGATTCGGGAGGAGCTTTAAAGCTACCTCGTACATGTATAAATAGTGGCTCGATAAGACCAAGATTCGCCATCTTGGTCTTCTTCAATTCACCACTTTCACTCGTCTCTTTACACGTACTTCACTTGTCTCTTCTAGAGCAAGTTGTCTTCATCGATTATCGGACTACCTAGTGGCACGACTTGCCCTAGTGTACACTTAGATCACGTGCCTATAAGCGCCGTGTATCCCGTGATCAAGTCACGTGACCTCGAAGGAATATTCTGCTAAGTCGTGAAACGCCCTTTCGTGTCCAAGTCGGACTAACGCCAGTGGTGGCGTTACAATTGGGATCCCTTGTACTACCGCGACTCTCGACTTGTGATCGTGGATGATCTCCCCTTAAGGCAGGGGGTGATTGCCTCTTTCCACAACCCACCCACTGCAGGCCATCCAGGAATAACAAAAACACTAGACACAGTGCAACAACACTATTGGTGGCCAAAAATGAAGACACACATCACAAACTTCGTGAACGGGTGTGCAAAATGCCAAGCCAATAAAAACCTACCGGGCAAACCGAAAGTCCCTATTGACCCCATCATACATGAAGAAGGCCAACTCCCATTCCAGACGATCGCTCTCGACTTCATTACAAAGTTGCCCCCCTCTCAAGGATATGACACGATTCTGACAATCACGGATCAGGGATGCACTAAAGCTGGTATATTCCTCCCTTGTAAAGAGGCAATGAACACGCTCAAGACAGCGGAACTGTATTTCAAGAATGTACTATGTAACGCCACCACTGGCGTTAGTCCGACTTGGACACGAAAGGGCGTTCACGACTTAGCAGAATATCTCTTCCTGATCACGTGACCTGGCCACGGGATACACGGCGCTTATAAGCACGTGATCCAAACGTACACTAGGGCAAGTCGTGCCACTAGGTAATCCGATGATCGATGAAGACGACTTGCTCGGAAAGAGACAAGCGAAGCACGCGTTAAGAGATGAGGAAGAGTGGTGAATTGAAGAAGACCAAGATGGCGAATCTTGGTCCTCTCTGGCCACTATTTATACACGTGTGAGGTAGCTTTAAAGCTCCTCTCCAATCCGTACGACGAATAGCTAAAGTAGCTCGAACCCTACTATCGCTATCCTAGTTATGAGTCATGCCACATCGGCATGTGATTCTACTACGTGCTGACTGATCCCCTAGTCCATGACACATTTCGACTTACTAACGTGGTCATGTCCGTATAGTAAGCGTCCGTTCTCGCGATCGTAACATCACCCCCTTTTCAGCCGCGACGTCCACGGCGCCGAGACGGTCCGATTCCCCCGATCCATCCTTCCTGTACCTCTTCTACTCGATTATGAATATCCGCCATCTCCAACCTGAACTTCGAGCGTGCGAGGTCCCCCTGAACCCCGCCGAGCGCCAGCGAGAGTGCCTGCAGGCGGTGCTCGATCCTCTCAGCTTCCGACTTGAGCGCGCGAAACCTGTGCAACTCAGCTTTAAGCCCCACGTCCTTCAAGTCATTGACTGCCATGTCGAGGCGGTGTTGGTTGGCGTGTCCGGCCTGGAGAGCTTGCACTTCCAGCGCTCCATACAGGGGCTTGCCTCGCTCGCGCACTTGAGGCTCTGCGTAGAGCGGTTTGGAGTAGGTCTTGTCACTGTCGGGTGCTAGGGCAAGCACTAGGGGGTCGGCGGTCATAATGACCTGGACGTAGGCCGCTTGAGTGGTGATACCTTGGGGGTCGGTAATGGGGAAGTTGACGAACTTGTCCCCTCGGTTGTGAACGTAGCCGTAGGGGGCGAAGCGGTTGTTGGAAAGTCGGCGGTTAAGCATGGTGGTGTGGTGTGATGATGGGGGGACGTCGACTCGAAGCGACCCACGATAGATGGGGCGACCCACTGTATCGAGGGTGTATGGCGTCTCACGGGGGTTGTCAGAGTCGGTGGTACTGATGATAAAGGGGTGCTCAGCTGGATACCACTCCTTCAGCTCGCGCTCGGGTTGTTCTTGGATTTGGCGCGCATCATCTCGTCGAACAATTTCCTCCTCTCGAGGATCTTCGTTCTCCTTGTCGCTGCCGTTGCCAGCTGCTCGAGCCTCCACCTCTCCGCTGTCAGCCTCCACTCCTCCCATCGCATCGTGTTCGGGTTTTGGTCGTCTTCGACCCAGTGCTCCACTCGAACCGGGAGAGGTCCCGGTGAGGAACTCGCACTGTCTCGGAGAGCTGCGCGAAGCCTATTAACTTCGGCCTGCGTATACGGCCGGTGGTTGAGGTGTTGGCCTTCGGCGCTGAGCAGCCAATAAGTTGTGGGGGTGTTGGGGTTGTCGAGGTCTTCGATAGGGGCAAGGTTGTCGAGGGCGTTCGTAAGTTCCTCATGGGTAAAAGACCCTCGGAGGTTGGCTGTGATGGCGGGAGAGGAGAGTGAGGAGGGCATGTCGATGAGCGGTTGGAATCCAGTGTGAAGGAATGGGGGAGGCTTAGCGTCGTCTGCTCGATTTATATATGTCCTCGCAGCTTTTGAACTTCGTTTATACTCCGCTACGGCTTCTTCGGCGAATACGTCATTCTCGTTGACCCACTGATTCTCCGAGTCTGGATACCCTCTCCACTTCACGAGGTATTGGAGCCTTTTGTTCCGGCCGAAGCGTCTTGAGTCTAGAATGCGCTCCACTTCATACTCCTCCTCCCCATCCACTAGATCCGGTGGTGGGCGTTGGAAGTTTTCCCCATGTAGGGGCGTCTCGCGATAAGGCGTGAGTAGATCGATGTGGAATACAGGGTGGATACTCCACTGCGTGGGAAGTTTCAGTTGGTAGTTGACCGGTGATAGGACGCGCGTGATTTTGAATGGGCCATGCCGTCGTGCTGCCAGCTTGGCGGTTGGTTGATTGGTTCGTAGATGTCGCCCTTCTAGCCATACTTGATCCCCAACTTGGTACTTGGGTGTGTTCCGATGTTTGACCCATAATGATTGTGCCTTTTTGATAAGGTCCTGAGCCTCTTTCCGGGCCTCTCGGAATTGCTGAAGTCGCGTGAGTACCTGTGGGATAGGGGATGGCTTGTCGATCCAATCAGCACGCGGGTCGTATCCCATCATGAGTGAGAAAGGGGATTTCCTGGTTGCCTCGTGTGGCCAGTTGTTATGCGCGAATTCTGCCATTGGTAGGAATTGCGCCCAATTATCTTGGCGCTCGTTGGTCCAGAACCGTAGATATTGTTCCAACCATTGATTGGTTCTTTCCGACTGTCCGTCGGTCCGGGGGTGGTATGCCGTGGAGATGTTTTGGTAGATGCCGAGGATTCGGCATAGTTCGCGTGTGAATTTTGATGCGAATCTCGGGTCGCGGTCGCTGATAATTTTCGCCGGTAATCCGAATCTCCGAAACACGTGAGTGACGTACAATGCGGCGGTTTCTTCCGCGGATATCTCCTCGTTGCAGGGGATGAATACTGATGCTTTGGTGCAGTCGTGGTCCGTTACAGTGAGGATCGAATCGTATCCCTGCGACTCCGGCAGTTTAGTGATGAAGTCAAGAGCGATGACTTCGAACGGCTTAGCGTCAGGTGTCGGCGTGATGGGTACTAGCGGGGCTCGTGTCGGGCGGTTGTTAACCTTGTGGCGTTGACATTCCGCGCAACCTTGAACGTACTCGGTGACGTTTTTTAACATGTTTGGCCACCAGTGGTCGCGTTCGATGATCCTCGCAGTTCGCTTGATTCCTGGATGACCATAAACGGGGGGGTCGTGATGGTTGGCGATGACTGTGCGGATTTCCTTTGGGCCTCCAGTGATTACTCGTGCACCTTGGTGGTACCAGATCCCATTGATCTTCTTGAGCTTGTGCGGGTCTACCCAGGGGCGTAGAATGTCTTCGTCTTGCTCAAGGGTTTCTGGTGATTGCGTGGTGGTGTTCCGTGCGAATACTTTTTCAGGTAGGACGATGACTCCTTCGTTGTCTCGTTCTCCTCTATCATAGTCGGGTCTCCGCGATAGTGCATCCGCACGGCCGTTATTGGTCCCTTTGATGTGGTGGATCTCGAAGTCGTACTCCATAAGTTCTAGGACTTCTCGGGCTACTCGACGACTTATCTTTTGCGGTGTCTTCCAGTGTGTAAGGTTGAGGTGGTCGGAGAAGATTTTGATCTTGTGCGGTGAGCCTGCCAGGAACGGTCTCCAGTGTCGTAGTGCCTTGACGATCGCCAAAAGTTCCAAATCGTAGATGTCGTAGTTGCGTTCTGCTTCGTTTAGGGTGGCCGAGAAGTAACCGAGAGGGTGTCTTTTCCCGTCTTGCTTCTTCTGCAGGAGTACTGCGCCTACCGCGTATCCCGATGCGTCCACTTCGAGTTCGAATTGGTCTGTCAGTGTGGGATGCGCGAGTACCGGTTCGCTTGTGACTAGGCGTTTCAGGGTTTGGAAGGCTGTTTCTTCGTCTTTGTCCCACGTCCACTCTGCGTCTTTGCGTGTGAGTTTGTTGAGGGCTCGTGCGTATGTGGCGAAACCGCGAATGAAGAGGTGGTAAAAATTGCAGAAGCCTAGAAAGGAGCGTACGTCTCGTACCTTCGTGGGTGTGGGCCAGTCGCGTATACCAGCAATTTTTACGGGGTCCATGCGAGTCACCCCCTTTTCAAGAATTACCCCCAGGTAATCCATTCGCGGTTGGTGGAAGGTACATTTGGACGGTTTGAAATATAAGTCGTGGTCCAGTGCGACTTGAAGTACTGCGCAGACGGCGTCAATGTGCGCTTGAAGGCCTGCGTGTTCGAGCGTTGCGATTCCGATGTCGTCCATATAGACCCGGATGATCGTTCCCATTGCCGCAAAGACTCGGATTGTGTCACCCAGGATGTCGTTCATCATGTTCTGGAACGTTGCTGGTGAGTTCGTGAGTCCGAAGTACATGACAAGTGGCTCAAAAAGTCCGTATTTTGTCTTGAAGGCTGCTTTGTACTCATCCCCTTCCTTGATGCGTATGTTATTGTACCCCCATCGGACATCGAGCTTGGTGAATATGTGCCCGTCTCCCAGGTCGTTGATGAGTTCCGACATGAGGGGTAGTGGGTATTGGTTGCGCACCGTGCATGCATTAATCCTTCGATAGTCCTGTACCGGTCGTAGCTTGCCGTCCTTCTTCTTGATGAAGAAGAATGACGAGGCGTAGGGAGATTTCGATGGCCGGATGTATCCCAGCTTGAGTTGCTCGTCCAGCCATGTGCGTAGTTGCCTGTCTTCATCTTGAGACATGGGGTAGACCTTGCAGTCGATGCTTGGGGGTGTACCCGGTTTGAAGTCGATCGCGTGGTCCCAGGGTCGCGATGGTGGGAATCGGTGGGACGCTTCTTCGCTGAAGATTTTCGCGAACCGTTGATATGGTTCGGGGAGGGTTGTGACGACCGTTTCTTGGTTTGCGGCTATGGCGAGTTCAGTGGCTGTGGTGCGCAGTTGGCATTCTTCTTCAAGCTCTTGAACTATTCCCTCCGCTTCGTCTTGAGTGATTGCACGTGCGATGGTGGTTTGCGTTTCGGCTGGGTTGATTGATCGTAGCACTACCGGGAGAGTGTTTTCGTGTATGGTGGCGTGTGCCCAGCTGATAGTTGGTTCATAGGTGGCTAGCCATGGGTATCCGAGGACTAAGTCTTCGTTGCCTATGTCGGTGACTAGGAATCTCATGACCTTTGAAACACCGTTGGTCTGAACGTCTAGGTCGATGAAGTGCGTAATGGACCCAGCTTTATTTTCTGTGTTGTCAATATTCCAAATCTTCTTTGGTTTCTCGAGGGGTTGTAGTCTGAGGCCCATACGTTTGGCGAACGCGGGTCTCATAAAATTGTCGGTGGCTCCTGAGTCGACGAGCCCTTTAATGTCGGCCATGGAGTAACTTGTGCGAATCGAGACTGGAATTCGAAGCGAACGATAGCGAGTCATGATTACAGAGTTACAATTAACTGCCCTCACCCAGGCCGATGGGTTCAGGCGTCCTGAAAACCCTCTTGGGTCCAGAGATCCTTGAATACGAGGTCCTTGACCTCGTCACTAGCTCCCCTCAGCGTTTCCATCCATCCCTTAGCTTGTTCTTCGGGCGTGGTTTCTGTGCGTCGTGCCGTTACTGGTTCTTGGCCGTAGTAACCCGTTTCCATACTGCGACTCGTGCTCGTGCGTGGTTGGAACGGTTGCCTTGGCTTCCTAGGGCGTGTGCAGTCGCGTGAGAAGTGGCCTGGGTTGTTACAGTTGTAACATATCACTTCCCTCATGTCGCGGCGTGGTCCGCTTCCCCGATTCTGTCCTGGTCCTCCCCTTGGTGGGAAGGGCGATCGTTGGTTTCCGCGGTTTGGGTCGCCCACTTCTGCGAGTCGTGCGCGTGTTCTGTCCGCAGATGTGTCCATGGCGTTCGGATCATAGCGCGGTGGTGGAAACCTGGGTGGTGCCCATTGCGGGGCGTATCCACGGTTTTGCTGAGGTCGTGGCGTTGGGGTGTTGCGGGGCGTAGTGGTGAGCCCTAGGCGTGCGCGTAAGTGGATATATTGTTTCTGCCTGCGCAGTGCTGCCTCCTTCCACTCGTTGAAGGTTTGCGGGTCGTCCAGCTCGTAAATTTTGGTGAATAGGGCTCTCGGGAGGCCCGCCGTGAATCGGTCCAGTGTTTGGCGATCGTTGAGGCGGTAATCAGCTTTCCTCGCCAACTGTTCGAAGTTGGTGACGTACGAATCAATATCGTCACCGATCATTTTGAATCCTTTGGCCAATGTGGCCTGCGCTTGTTCTTGCTCGAGCACGTTCGAGAAGCGGTCAGAGAATCCCGCTGTTAGTGTATCCCATAGAAATGGGTCGTATCTGTTGCGTCCGTGGTGCAGTTCGTTGTTGAGCCATTGGAGGAATCCGAGCGTCCAATTGGATACTCGTGGTCCTTTGACGAATCCTAGGAACAGCAGGCATCGTCGATAGACGTTGGTCATGATTGGTGCCTCTGAGTTTTGTCCCCAGTAAATGTGCCACTGCGTGAGGAATGACTCGTACTCATCTCGGTTTCCGTCGAATATGCTTGGGGGTTCCCCTACGAGTTTGTCTGCCCCATGTGGTGCTCCTAGGGGGGGTCCTGCAGCTGGTGGTGGCGGTCCTCCTCCGAAGGGATCTCCTCCTCCTCCTCCTCCGAATTGGGGTTGCCTACCCCCGTATGGTGGTCTTCCGCCTCCTGGCGGTCCTTGGCCGAAGCTTCCTCCGGGTCTTCTTGGTGGTGCTGGCCCACCCGCTCCCGGTGGTGGGTCGGGTACGTCTGGTCCTACTGCTCTGAATATGGCTGCGTCGTCTGCGGTCATGCGATGTCCCGTCGTCGGGTTGATGGGGCGTAGATAAGACTCTGCTTCTTCGGTGATCCTTCTGGCTTCTTCGAGGGCTAGATCCTCCTGGGTGATCGTTGCTGTCGCCATATCTGCAGGTGGGTGTACTTCGATGCTTTCGGGTTCGTTGATGCGTAGGGACTCAGCTGTTTGTATTATCTCCCCTACTTCGGACTCTTCGTCGTTGTCGGATTCTTCGTCGTCTCCGCTGGTTTCGGATGGTGCGGGGGTTCTTGGCTCAGATGTGCTGGGTTCTTGTTCTGGTTGCCCGTCGATGCGTCCCCACTCTTCGCGTGTGGGCAGGTTTCTGGAGTCGATATCGCAGTTGTAGTTTCTTCCTGCGGGGCGCACTGCGTCGTAGCGGTTGTCTCTGGGGTTCCAAGTGATCTCGACCCAACACAGGTGATCGAAATTGAACTCAACGGGGCGGTATCGGGTTGGGCCCGATGCAAAGTCTACGAAGTATCCGGTTTCTCCTCTGTACTCTCTCCACCTGGCAGCTCCTAGGAACTGTGTCGGTACGTTGCGGTCTCCTCGTCGTTCGAGGGAGTAGGTCTGAAAATCTCTCCACTGGTCTCGAGTTGTGAACGCCACGTTGAAGGATCTTGGTCTTAATGTAACGCCACCACTGGCGTTAGTCCGACTTGGACACGAAAGGGCGTTCACGACTTAGCAGAATATCTCTTCCTGATCACGTGACCTGGCCACGGGATACACGGCGCTTATAAGCACGTGATCCAAACGTACACTAGGGCAAGTCGTGCCACTAGGTAATCCGATGATCGATGAAGACGACTTGCTCGGAAAGAGACAAGCGAAGCACGCGTTAAGAGATGAGGAAGAGTGGTGAATTGAAGAAGACCAAGATGGCGAATCTTGGTCCTCTCTGGCCACTATTTATACACGTGTGAGGTAGCTTTAAAGCTCCTCTCCAATCCGTACGACGAATAGCTAAAGTAGCTCGAACCCTACTATCGCTATCCTAGTTATGAGTCATGCCACATCGGCATGTGATTCTACTACGTGCTGACTGATCCCCTAGTCCATGACACATTTCGACTTACTAACGTGGTCATGTCCGTATAGTAAGCGTCCATTCTCGCGATCGTAACATACTACCTCACTACAGCTTGCCAAAGCAAGTCATATCGGATAGAGACCCTCGCTTCACGGCAAAAGTCTTCAAAGAACTCCTTGCAAGACTACAGATCCAACAAAACATCAGCACTGCTTATCACCTGCAAACTGATGGACAATTGGAAAGAACAAATCTGTTGAAGCGCAGAACTAACAAGCGGAAGGTTAATAGCAAAGAGCTAGACAGACAAGTTACTTCAGAGGTAGAAGGAACTCTATTAGCACTACTACACACCTAGACAGACAAGTTCTATGGAACATCTATGAGTAAAAGGTAGTGGAGAGTAAAGAGGGAACTTACACTTCAGAGGTAGAAGGAACTCTGAAGTGTAGAGGCGAAAACAGCAGTCCTTATATACAGGACGCTTAGCTAAGAATGGTCTGTGTGCACAGGTGATCCAAACACAATACAGGTGGTCTGTGCGCCAGAGGGAGAAATGCCATTGGAGGGCAGAGAACAATAGCTGCCTAAAGCAGACAATACCGGTATCTTTATAATTGAGAACAATAAGAGCCATATATGACTCTGTCAATAAAGATAAACAAAAGTGGTCCGTAAGAGTCCGGCCAAGTCCAAATAAGTCCATAAGGGACAGATACCGTATTTAGCATATGGGATGACTCAATCATATCCCATGAGACATGTGACTTGATTCAGTCGCATCTCAACAAAATCAACACCTCCAGCAATATCTAAGAATCTTCAGCAATCACACGAGCGATTGGACTCGATGGTTACCGATAGCGTAATACACTCTCAATGCCTGGAAGTCAGAAACTACCCGACATACTCCATTCGAAGTGCTCTTTGGGTTCAACCCCCAAGTACATCAACCGGACCGCGATGAGACGAACACCGCCATCACCACAGAAAGATTGAAGAAGCTGAGAGAAGCCCAAGTACGCGCAGCAACAGCCATGAAAGCGACACAAGAATCTTGGATCTGGAACACGAAATACGAAGGGTTTCAAGTAGGGCAGAAGGTATGGCTCGAAGCCACTAACCTAAAAACAACACACCCTACAGCAAAGTTAGCCCCAAAAAGATATGGACCTTTTATAATCGCTTGGGAAGTCTCAAAAACGGCATATCAATTAGTTCTCCCAAATCAGTGGAAAATCCATAACGTCTTCCACGTGGGCCTCCTAACTCCATTCAGAGAAACACCAATCCACAGACCAAACTACGAGGAGCCACCCCCAGACATTATCAAAGGCGAAGAAGAATGGGAAGTAGAGGAAATAAGGGGGGAATGGACGACGGGACACCGCAAGAAGTTGCAATATCTTGTACAATGGAAGGGGTATGCTGCGGCTCACGATAGTTGGGAAAATGCCGAGGACGTACACGCCCCCGACCTGATACAACAGTATAAGAACCAGCAACACAGGCCAACACTGAGCATCAACACACTCAACATGGACCCTCTGGTACAGCCTCACCCCTGCCATCCTCCTCAGCACTACTTCATACCTGATGAAGAGCTCCCTGTCGAGATCCGTCATGACATCGACAAGTGTGTGAACGACTGGGCATGGGTAGCTGCAGACCACGATATCAGAGCAGACTCACCCACGACACAGGATGATTCGATCGGACTTTTCACCTATCTGGAGACTGACGGGAGGAGACGAAGGCACTCTCAAGCCCACGCCCGCAGGTGCAAGAGACTAAGGAGGGAAGCAAGGGAAAGATTGGCACTCGAATTCATTCGAGAGCTGGGGGTCTATCTGGCTGATGTTCCAGCTCTCTCCGTCCCCAGGAGTTCTCCACCTCCAGAGATTGTTTCAATCTCGATGGGGGAGGCACCTGCAAAGGAAGACGACGTATGGGATGAAGAAGAACAAGACATCTGGGAGGGAGCCTTCCGCTCACCACTGGAATTCAGACTGGCAGAGCCAGCAGCCCCAGAACACCCCGGCCCGGGCTGGAAAGTCACACGACAGACGGAGTTGTACAAGTTTGATATCCCGCTTGGCGATGGCACTGACAGGGGCCCAGCCCCTTACATCAGATTCGCAGTCAATCAGAAGGACCAACCCATCACCCTGGGTACTGAAGGCAAGGGGTTGCCTCAGTATTACAAACCCCTCTATGCAGTACCCATGCCCCCTTGCACTGCCATAGGGTTACAGCCAGGGCACTCACTGTCCCTATTCTCCGCAGAGCATCCGGCGCGCCATGAGGTTGACAGAGCCCTTGCTCTCGTGGCAGACCCCGGAGCAGCGGCTGACGTCTACCGTTTTCACAACTCCCTGATGAACAGCGCACATGAAGGGATCATACTCACAGTGAACTGGTGACTGTGGTGAGATATGAAGGTGAGCTTGAAGCAGCAACAGAGAGATCTTGCAAGTGAAGCAGAGGTAGTGTCTGGCACACAACAGATGAGAACTGATGTTACATTTAGAGGTGGAGACATACCTGGCACACAACAGATGAGAACTGATGTGGACCAGGAGCATACAAAGTACTCTACTTATACTGCTACAGGGGGTGACGCTGGTAACAGCAAGTCACAGTAAATACAAAGCGCATTGTTCTGTATACGGACAAAGGAGTGGACTAGAAAGAGAACAAGGCGTAGAAAACAAGAAGAGTCCAGACTATGATATCATAGTGATATCACAATAGAGATAAGAACAAAGGAAAATACATAGACGTAGTACAAGGGTAATCCAGAGTGGTCCATGATGTCATGTACATATGTGATGTCATAGATAAGAGAATACAAGAAGTCCGAGATTGTAAAGATCAAAAATAATCTAATCTACAAGTCCTGTATATCTAATCTAAAGCAGTCCGTTATCTGCGTGTCCATTTGAGCCGCTAAGTGCGCACAGGTCACTTGTCAACACTCCCTGCGTCAGATAGCTGAATTGTTCACACGTATGCGGGAGCTTGACAATATATGGAGCGACTGGCTCACCGAAGCAGAAGGCATAGATAAGCGGATCAGAGAAGCCAACATCACATCTCGCATCCACCCTTTCCTTCTGCAACCCCTGCCCCATGGTCTGGACGTATACCATATGGATGAACCTACCAGTAATGATTGGAGGTATAGGGCTCATATGGATCACCTCGATAACGTAGCCCCTCGCCCCATCCCTCCCCGCCGACAGACTCCTGCCCTCATGGGGCCACCACGCATTCCAGACACCCAATTCCCCCTTCGACATGATGAAGCCCCACACGACGTCACTTGTCACTATTGCACCCAGAAACACACGTCTGTGGATTGCCCACGACCCCATGCCCTATGCGAACCATTCTCACCCTGCCTGGTTCCGCCCCGACACCCTTGGTACAACACCCAATGTGCAAGACTCCACTCCCCTCTTTTCACAATCCAAGAGGTGGGCTCGCATCCACGACACTACCACTTTGTCGTAAAGGGACTTCCGGGTCTTCGCGCAGGGCCCAGGCTCAATACCGGGTTGCATACAACTGGATACACGCTTGAGCCACCAAGCGGAGTGTCGTCTATTATAGCTAGACAAAGCCTTCTTGAGCCACCAAGAGAAGTGCTGCCAATATAGCTTGACAGAGCCTAGGACACTCTTGAGCTACCAAGAGGAGTACTGCCTATATAGCCAGGCAGGGCACTAAATGTAAGACTGCTTGTCCTTCTGCAAAGGCCAAGAGAATGGAACTAGAATTCACGACAAGAGACAGGGAACAAGACTAGAACAAAGAATACAAGGTAAACTACTGGCTCCTTAAGTATCCTACAAGAATCTTATTTTTCTGTGCTTTTCTACTATTTTCCAGGGACACGTAAGCTAGGTAGACTGTGCACATCGGTTTGTCGTGATAATTGCGATGCATGCGCAGTCAAGAATCTTCGGACAGAAACAAGAAGTCAAATCTGAAACGTGAGACAAGAGTCAAGAAACCGAGAATCTTCTGAGGCTTTTCCAGGAACTGATTATCAGAGATAATCGATGGCATGATTGGTGGATCGTGACACCTCTAACCTCACACTCACGCTTCATACCTTACGATAGGACTGTAGAGGATAGGCGCAAGAAGTTCCCCACAGAAGCAGGATCGAGTCGAGACGACTCTGGCTAGTAGGGGGGCTGTGTCGCGATCACGTGTCACGTGACGGTATCAGAGAAGTCTCGGATTGACAGCACATAGGTGCCAGCAAAGGGATTGCGTGCTCATTGTGTCATAACAGAAAATAGTCACGAAAAACAATAGTCTGTACGAGTATAAGTACGATGTAAAGGACTCTGCAAAGTCCTTGTCTTAGTTCCTTTGAATTCCAGCCAACGTTTGCTCTCCTCGAGTGAATAGCGCTTCCCTCTCATCTCTGTGCATTTTCCTGGCAAAGGTATCCCCTTTGCCCTGTCATCTTCATCACTGACCCCAAACCCCTCGCCCTATGGCACGAACGATCCGGCTGGATCGTAAAACAGAGGGAGACATACCTGGCACACAACAGATGAGAACTGGTGATGTGCCAGAGCGTACAAAGTACTCTACTTATACTGCTACAGGGGTGACGCTAGTAACACAGAGTCACAGTAAATACAAGGAGTGCATTGTTCTACAAAGAGACAAAGGAGTGTACTTGTTTAGGAGAACAAGGTGTATAGAACAAGAAAAGTCCAGACTATGATATCATAGTGACATCACAATAAAGATAGGACAAAGGAAAGTACAAAGACGTAGTACAAGGACAATCCAGAGGAGTCCATGATGTCATGTACATAAGTGATGTCATAGATAAGAAGATACAAGAAGTCCGAGATTGTACAGATCATAATATCTAATCTACAAGTCCTGTATATCTAATCTAAAGCAGTCCATTATCTGCATGTCCTTTGAGCCGCTAAGTGTGCTCAGGTCACTTATCAACACACTTCTCAGCCCGAGGTGCCAATTAGTCTGAAATGTAACATTTCTGCTGTTAAGCAGAAGTGCAATGACCCTCACTTCTCAAAGCAGGGTTCTTTGTCGCAGCAGCCTAGTGCCCCTGGCCCATCCAACCAGCAGCAGCCTCTTAGGCAGCATGGAGGACATGGATCCAGAAAAGGCAAGGCTAAAGGGAAAGGCAAGGCACCAGTCCATGCTCCACAGCACTCCCATATTGCCTCCATCGCTGCACTAGCCCCCCCCACTTCTCACAAGGTGACTCATATTGGGTCATCTGGTGTCTCCACAAGGACAGAAGTCGAATCATCCTGCCCTCAGAGGACTTCTGGCTTCTTTCCTTCAATCAATAAGGCATTGATGCTCGCTGAATGGCTGGATGTACCTGCTACAGTCCAGACTGTAAAGGCACTTGAGCAGCACTTTGCTGATGTTGACGCATTGATGTGCCCTTGCATTGAACAGTTCATGGATGAGGAGTATGACTCTGACTTCAATATTGATACGTCGCAGCAACCTTCAGGCAGCACACAACTGATAATGAACATGGATGGCCTCAATGACACTGAGATATTTGGTGAGCAATCCAATGCTCTCCAACTTGACTTATCAGATCTGATGATAAGTGATGGGGGTTCTGATAAAGAAAACCATGCCCCCATGCCTCCTTACATTGACCTGGCTTCTATTGTCAAAGCAACAGTCAGGTGGGCTACTACTGGTGAAAGCTGTTTCCCTCCTCATTTGCATTCTAATGAACAGATTGAATCAATTTGTCACGAACCTGTAAACTTGGGACATGACTCAAGCGTCTAAGACTGGTCCGCACCAGCCTGTTCTTATGTAATCAACTTCCTAAAGGGGAAATCTGAAGTCGGAGTTCCAAATTTGTACTCCGATGATCATGTGACTGGTCACATGATTATCCTATGTTTAACAAGTCACCTGACGACTGAAAGTCGTACCACTCTTTGGATTAATCTTATTGGACTGCGGAGCAGTCACACCACTATGGCGCAATCTTGCACAATCAACTGCGGAGCAGTCATATGATACCTACGATTATTCTGATTGGTTGATATATTTAGAACCCTTCCAGAACCTTCCATTGTGCAGCACCTGTGGGAAGCAGTAAGCCTCCCCTAAAGTACGCACAGACCATGTACCCAGGTATATAAGCTAGAGCAATAGAATGGACAGTCCCTCAGACTGTCCACTTGTGACTCCTACCAGGATAACTCCCTTGTGCCTTTCTTCACTATAAACCATAGCTTGGATTTGCGACCTCATAGTTATCCTCGTCCTCGTCAAACTTTACCAAGTCTTTCCTGCCTTCTTCATCGCCCCCCGCGTTCCTTGTCAGCCAAGTGTCCTGCATGAACACTCTGAGTGAGTGTTCATCACACAATTTGGCATAGCAACCAACAGTACCTGAAAGATAATGGCAAAGAAACAGACCCTTGTTTCAATGCCCTTGTCTCTCCTCCGGCCTCTGAAGGCCACTCTTTGACACTGGAGTCTTTCTTGACTGGTCCAGATATGGAGATCCTTGATTGGGGATCATGTGATGAAGAGTACATCTTTTCTTCACTTTGCACACCACAAGCTGATAACGTTACAGTATTAGCCCTGCCCCTAAAAAATCCAGAATGGGGCAGCTGTAATAGTTTTGTATATCTACAAGAACTGCATGTAGTAGTACAGAAGTCACTCAAAATGTACAATATTAGCAGCGCTCTCCTCGATTCT
The DNA here is from genome assembly GCA_021524915.1 of Lactarius akahatsu. Taxonomy (NCBI): domain Eukaryota; kingdom Fungi; phylum Basidiomycota; class Agaricomycetes; order Russulales; family Russulaceae; genus Lactarius; species Lactarius akahatsu. The sequence goes on along the minus strand of JAKELL010000106.1, from coordinate 128,353 downwards.
TTTGAGTGTGAGCACAATGAGTACTTCAGTCAATGCACCAAGTGTTTAGAGCATACAAAAAATATGTGGCTCCTTGATTCAGGAGCATCAGCACATTTCACTAATCAACTTAGTGACTTTATCGACTATAAGCCAACTGCTAAGTCTGCAAAGATTCCTGTAAAGACTGCAGCTCATACATTATATGTTGAAGGAACTGGAGCTGTCTTGCTAGAGCATTATGTTGCAGACAAACTTGTGACCACACAGGTATATCTGGTCCTATACATCCCTAGAATGAGCACGTGTCTTCTATCTATGGGAGTCTTCTTACAGCAAGGTTTGCATGTTTTGGGGAACTTGCAGCATATTGACTTGCTACATAAAAAGAAAATGATTGTCCATTGTAAACCCCTTCTTCACAGACAATCATTATATTGGCTAGATGCCTCTATATCAACTCTAACTGAGTTGCTTATTGCAAACCAGTCTACTGTTATGTTTTGGACTGATTGGCACCTTGGGCCAGGAAGTGGACACTGATGTATGAGCTATGACACTCTCGTCAGCAGTATATCATCATGGACTTGTAGGATCAGTCAGCTGGGTAAGCTCTGGCACACATCTGCAATGGTGGACCCTGTCAAAGCTGTCAGGGACCAGTCGGCAACAGTCGGCAACTGGTCCCTGACAGCTTTGACAGGGTCCACTTTTGCAGATGCATGTGATTGTATGATACAGATCAGATCTCAGAATGACTCATAGTGACTCATACTAGGATAGCTGTACTAGGGTTTGCTCTACTTATGCTATTGGCTAGTACTTCTTGAAGCAGCGCTTTAAAGCCCACATGTATCTGTATAAGTAGGGTACCGCGAAGACCAAGAATGGCATCTTGGTCTTCTTCAATACCACCGTCTTAACTCCTCATCTTCAGAGCTCTCCCCCTTTGAGTGAGTCATCCAGCATATCCCCTTAGACCAGGGATCCCCATGACTTATCCCAAGATCCCCTTTGTGGGGAGTGGAATACCCAACCAGCACAGCTGCATGTCAAGTTCACCTCTACCGCAACGAGTGAGTCGCCTTGCCTTATACTTTGTTCTACATCCTCAATGATATGAATCTCTTTGGGGTTGCTGGTGATGGATGGTGATGGTGCCGGTGTCTTGGGTGTTGGGGATCAGAGGGGTTCTTCTGCTTCTCCGTCAATTGGTCCCCACTGGTCTCGGGTGATGATGCTGGATTGTAGGATGTTGAGGTTGAGGCTGGAGCTTGCTGGTCTAGTAACTTGGTACTTGTTGTGGAGATCGTCCCAGTGGACTTCAACCCAGCAGGTGTTGTCGAAGTTGAATTCTACTGGTATGAATTGAGAGTTGTTCTGTCAATTGGTGTAGTAAGTGAAATAGCCTGGATTTTCTACGTCATCCTTCCAGGATGCATTTTCTATATATCTCTTGGGGACATTGCAGTCTCCTCTTCTGTCCATGTGATAGGGGCGGAAAGGCACACAGAAGTCCTTGGTCATTTTCATAGGGTTGGCCACGGTGGGATCTTGGTCTTAATGTAATGTCTACCACAGACGCTTGCCTGACTTAGGCCTCTTGGATAGTGGCGAACCTTTGTACAAAGAAGTTCCTGTTTACTGCAGTGTCAGAGTAGAAGGTGGGATGAGGTAGGATACACTCGTCTAGCCCAAAGTAGGCATGGATATCTTTGAAGATGGGTATTCCTGCAGGTACTTCAGCGATGTAACATGTGTAGGTCCAAGAGGGACTGTCGAGGATGTAGAAGGTGTGATAGGGTGATGCGACTTGTTTGTTGCAATATAGGTGGATCTGGTGCGCAGCAGTGCCGACAGGATATTCCACTGCCCACGGGGGAACTCGGGATAAGTCATGGGGAACCCCTGGTCTAAGGGGATATGCCAGATGACTCACTTAAGGGGGAGGGCCCTAGAGACGAGTAACAATGGTGGTATTGAAGAAGACCAAGATGCCATTCTTGGTCTTCGTGCTACTCTACTTATACAGATACACGCGGGCTTTAAAGCACTGCTTCAAGAAACACTAGCCAATAGCATAAGTAGAGCAAACCCTAGTACAGCTATCCTTGTCACGATACGCGGGAATTGGACTCTTACTTACGGTTATGGCCACGTAGTAAGCAGTAATGAGTCATGGACAAATAGGAATCAGTCAGCCGTAGTAGAATCACATGCCGATGTGGCATGTACTTATCACATGGTAGTTATAGTAGGGTTCGAGCTACTTACGCTACTAGTCACACAACTTCAAGAGGAGCTTTAAAGCGTCCTCGCAAATGTATAAATAGTGGCTCGATAAGACCAAGATACGCCATCTTGGTCTTCTTCAATCACCACTTCCTTCTCATCTTATCCACGCGTGATTCGCTTGCCTCGTCGTGCAAGTCGTCTTTATCAATCAGATTACCTAGTGGTACGACTTGCCCTAGTGTACAATCAGATCACGTGCGGAACAAGTGCCGTGTATCTCATGATTAAGGTCACGTGACCCTGAAGGAGTATTTCGCTAAGTCGTAAACGCCCTTTCGCAGTCCAAGTTGGACTAAACGCCAGTGGTGGCGTTACATTAAGACCAAGATCTACCCATCGTGGCGTTTACAACTCGAGACCAGTGGAGAAAATTTCAAACTTACTCCCTCGAACGAAGGGGAGATCGCAATGTCCCAGTACAATTCCTAGGAGCAGCTCGGTGGAGAGAGTATAGAGGGGAAACAGGATACTTCGTAGACTTCACATCGGGCCCAACCCGATACCGCCCCGTTGAGTTCAACTTTGACCATCTGTGTTGGGTTGAGATTACTTGGAACCCCATAGACAATCGTTACGACGCAGTTCGCCCCGTGGGAAGAAACTACAACTGCGACATCGACTCAAGAACTCTACCTACAAGAACAGAGTGGGGACGTATAGACGGCCAACCAGAAGAGGAGCCGAGCACTTCCGAACCAAGGACTCCAGCACCATTGGAAACCAGCGGAGACGATGAAGAAACGGACGACAACGAGGAATCAGACGTCAGGGACATAATACAAACAGCTGAGTCCCTATGTATAAACAAACCAGAGAACATCGAAGTACACCCCCCTGCAGGAATGGCCACCGCAACAATCACCCAAACAGACCTGGCAACCGAAGAAACCCGTAGAGTCACAGAAGAAACAGAGGCCTACTTACCCATCGACCCAAGTACAGGACACCGAATGATGGCCGACGACACGGCCATCTTCCAAGCGGTGGGGCCAGACATCCCCGACCCCCCACCAGGAGCAAGCAAGCAAGCAAGACCCAGAAGAGCGGGAGGCAACTTTGGCCAAGGACCACCAGGAGGAGGAAAACCACCGTTCGCAGACAGACAACCACAATTCGGAGGTGGAGGAGGAGGAGATCCCTTCGGCGGAGGACCACCCCCACCCACAGGAGGACCGCCGCCAGGAGGAGCAGCCCCAGGAGTCCCGCACGGAACGGACAAATTAGTAGGGGAGGCCCCAAGCATCTTTGACGGCAACAGAGATGAGTACGAATCATTTCTCACCCAATGGCACATTTACTGGGGGCAAAACTCAGAAGCGCCGATCATGACCAACATCTATCGGCGATGTTTGTTGTTCCTAGGCTTCATCAAAGGACCGCAAGTGTCAAACTGGACGCTCAGCTTCCTCCAATGGCTCAATAACGAGCTACACCGAGGAAGAAGCCGATACGACCCCTACTTATGGGACACTCTAACAGCAGGGTTCTCAGACCGATTCTCGAATGTCTTGGAACAAGAACAAGCACAGGCCACCCTGGCCAAAGGATTCAAAATGATTGGAGATGACATTGACTCGTACGTCACCAACTTCGAACAGCTGGCAAGGAAAGCTGACTACCGCCTCAACGATTGCCAAATGCTGGACCGATTCACGGCGGGACTGCCGAGAACTTTATTTACCAAAATATATGAGTTGGACGACCCCCAAACCTTCAATGAATGGAAAGAAGCTGCCCTCCGAAGACAAAAGCAGTATATCCACCTACGCGCATGCCTAGGAATCAATGCAGCCCCCCATAATCCACCACCACCCAGGCCCCAGCAAAGTCGTAATTACATCCCACAATGGACACCACCCAGATTCCCACCACCTCGACACGACCCGAACGCTATGGACACGTCGGCAGACCGCACCCACGCACGCCTTGCCGAAGTAGGGGACCCAAATCGGGGAAACTACCAACGACCCCCACTCCCACCAAGAGGAGGACCAGGACAGAACCGAGGGAGAGGTCAGCGCCACGATATAAGGGAAGTGATATGCTACAACTGTAACAACCTGGGTCACTTCTCACAAGAATGCACGCGCCCCAGAAAACCAAGACAGCAAGCCCAACCATACGCAAGCACGAGTCGAAGCGCAGACACCAACTACTACCATCAGGAACCAACCACAGTGCGCCGCGCGGAGACCATACCACAAGACCAAGCCAAAGAATGGATGGAAATGCTAAGAGGAGCTAGCAACGAGGTCAAGGACCTCGTATTTAAAGATCTATGGACCCAAGAGGGTTTTCAGGACGCCTAAACCCATCGGCCTGGGTGAGGGCAGTTAATTGTAACTCTGTAATCATGACTCGCTACCGTTCGCTCAGAATCCCAGTCTCGATTCGCACCAGTTACTCCATGGCCGACATAAGAGGACTCGTAGACTCCGGAGCCACCGACAACTTCATAAGACCCACCTTTGCCAAAAGAATGGGCCTCGGACTACAACCCCTCGAGAAACCGAAAAAGATATGGAACATAGATAACACCGAAAACAAAGCTGGGTCCATTACTCACTTCGTTGACTTAAATGTTCAAACCAACAACAAAGATAAAGTCATGAGATTCCTAGTCACAGACATAGGAAACAAAGACCTCGTTCTTGGATATCCCTGGCTAGCTACGTACGAACCCACCATCAGTTGGGCACACGCCACAATCCACGAGAATGCCCTCCCGGTCGTACTCCGATCCATCAACCCCATGGAGACACAAACCACTATCGCCGGCGCAATAACCCAAGACAAAGCCGAAGAAATAGTCCAAGAGCTCGAAGAAGAATGCCAAATACGCACCACAGCCACAGAACTCGCCATCGCGGCCAACCAAGACACTGTCGTCACGACCATTCCCAAACCATACCAACGGTTCGCAAAACTCTTCAGCGAGGAAGCGTCACACAGATTTCCGCCATCATGACCATGGGATCACGCAATCGACTTTAAACCCGGCACACCCCCCAGCATCGACTGTAAAATATACCCTATGTCACAAGACGAAGACGGTCAACTGCGCGAATGGCTAGACGAGCAACTCAAGCTAGGCTACATCCGACCGTCGAAATCCCCCTATGCCTCCTCATTCTTCTTCATCAAGAAGAAAGACGGAAAGTTAAGACCAGTACAGGACTACAGACGTGTCAACGCTTGTACGGTGCGCAACCAATACCCATTACCCATCATGTCGGAACTCATAAACGACCTTGGAAACGGACATATTTTCACCAAACTGGACATCCGGTGGGGGTACAACAACGTGTGCATCAAGGAAGGTGACGAACATAAGGCGGCATTCAAAACGAAATACAGGCTATTTGAACCACTTGTCATGTACTTCAGACTCACAAACTCACCAGCCACATTCCAAAACATGATGAACGACATACTAGGCGACACTATCCGCGTCTTCGCAGCTATGGGCACAATCATCCACGTCTACATGGACGACATTGGAATAGCAACCCTCGAAAACGTAGGACTCCAAGCACACATAGAAGCCGTATGCGCAGTACTTCAAGTCGCAATGGACCACGACCTTTACTTCAAACCGTCCAAATGCACATTCCACCAACCGCAAATGGATTACCTGGGGGTAATTCTTGAAAAGGGGGTGACTCGCATGGACCCCGTAAAAATTGCCGGCATACGCGACTGGCCTACACCTACGAAAGTACGTGACGTACGATCCTTTTTGGGCTTCTGCAATTTTTACTGTCTCTTCATTCGCGGTTTCGCCACACACGCATGAGCCCTTAACAAACTCACATGCAAGGACACCGAGTGGACATGGGACAAGGATGAGGAAAAGGCGTTCCAAACCCTCAAAGACCTAGTCACTAGCGAACCAGTACTAGCTCACCCCACACTAACGGACCAATTCAAGCTCGAAGTAGACGCATCCGGATACGCTGTAGGTGCAGTCCTCCTTCAAAAGAAACGAGACGGAAAACGCCACCCCATCGGATACTTCTCGGCCACTCTGAACGAAGTGGAACGCAACTACAACATCTACGATTTGGAACTCCTAGCCATTGTCAAAGCGCTGCGGCACTGGAGACACTTCCTAGCAGGATCGCCACACAAGGTCAAAATCTTCTCTGACCACCTCAATCTCACACACTGGAAATCACCACAAAAGATAAGTCGTCGCGTAGCTTGAGAAGTCCTAGAACTCATGGAATACGACTTTGAGATTCACCACATCAAAGGGACAAACAATGGCCGCGCAGACACACTATCACGAAGACCAGACTACGACAGAGGAGAAAGAGACAACGAGGGAGTTGTAGTTCTACCAGAAAAAGTATTTGCACAAAGCCTCACCACACAAAACCCAGAAGTACACGATCAAGACAAACATGCGATACTCCCTTGGTGTCACGATCGCGGGAGCGGACGCTTGCTATACGGACATGACCACGTTAGTAAGTCGTAATGTGTCATGGACTAGGAGATCAGTCAGCACGTAGTAGAATCACATGCCAATGTGGCATGACTCATAACTAGGATAGCGACAGTAGGGTTCGAGCTACTTTAGCTATTCGTCATACGGATTGGAGAGGAGCTTTAAAACTGCCTCGTATGTGTATAAATAGTGGCTTAGGAAGACCAAGGTTCGCCATCTTGGTCTTCTTCAATCACCACCTTCATCCCATCTCATTCACGCGTGCTTCACTTGCCACCTCGCGCAAGTCGTCTCTACCGATCAGGAAACCTAGTGGCACGACTTGCCCTAGTGTACGTTAAGATCACATGTCAAATAAGCGCCGTGTATCTCGTGACCAGGTCACGTGACCTCAAGAGGACATTTCGCTAAGTCGTAAGCGCCCTTTCGTAGTCCAAGTCAGACTAACGCCAGTGGTGGCGTTACATTAAGACCAAGATCCTTCCATCGTGGCGTTTACAACTCGAGACCAGTGGAGAAACTTCCAAACCTACTCCCTCGAACGACAAGGAGACCGAAACGTACCAACACAATTCCTAGGAGCTGCAAGGTGGAGAGAATACCAGGGAGAAACAGGATACTTCATGGACTTTGCGTCGGGACCAACCCGATACCGCCCCGTTGAGTTCAATTTTGACAATTTGTGCTGGGTCGAGATTACTTGGAACCCCGTAGACAACCGATACGATGCAGTACGACCCGCAGGAAGAAACTACAACTGCGATATCGACGCAAGAAATCTACCCACACGTGAAGAGTGGGGACACATAGACGGACAACCCGAAGAAGAACCCAGCACATCCGAACCAAGAACCCCCGCACCATCCGAAACTAGTGGAGACGACGAAGATACTGACAACGACGAAGAACCAGAAGTGGGAGAAATAATACAGACAGCTGAGTCCCTACGTATCAACGAACCCGAGAATATCGAAGTACGACCACCCGCAGATATGGCGACAGCAACGATCACCCAGGAGGATCTGGCCCTCGAAGAAGCCAGGAGAATTACCGAAGAAGCAGAGTCCTACCTACGCCCCATCAACCCAACAACGGGACACCGCATGACCGCAGACGACGCAGCCATTTTCAGAGCAGTAGGCCCAGACGTTCCTGACCCACCACCGGGCGCAGGAGGACCCCCAGCACCCAGAAGACCAGGGGGCCCCTGTGGTCAAGGACCACCAGGAGGTGGAAGACCGCCACACGGAGGAAGACAACCCCAATTCGGAGGAGGAGGCGGAGGGAATCCTTTCGGAGGAGGACCACCACCCCTGCCACCGCCAACAGCAGGACCAGCGCCAGGAGCACCACACGGGTCAGACAAGCTAGTCGGAGAAACCCCGACTATATTCGATGGGAACAGAGATGAGTACGAATCCTTCCTCACGCAGTGGCACATATACTGGGGACAGAATTCAGAGGCGCCGATTATGACCAACGTCTACCGGCGATGCCTACTGTTCTTAGGTTTCATCAAAGGCCTGCGAGTATCCAACTGGACGCTCGGATTTCTCCAGTGGCTCAACAACGAGCTGCATCAAGGACGCAGCCGATACGACCCATTCCTATGGGATACCTTGACTGCGGGATTCTCCGATCGCTTCTCGAACGTACTCGAACAAGAACAAGCGCAGGCCACACTGGCCAAGGGATTTAAAATGGTTGGCGATGATATTGACTCGTACGTCACCAACTTCGAACAGTTGGCACGGAAGGCTGACTATCGCCTCAACGACCGCCAAACATTGGACCGATTTACGGCGGGTCTCCCAAGAGCCCTGTTCACCAAAATCTACGAGCTAGACGACCCGCAAACCTTCAATGAGTGGAAAGAGGCAGCACTGCGCAGGCAAAAGCAATACATCCACCTACGCGCTTGCCTAGGACTCACCACCATGCCTCGCAATACCCCGACACCACGACCCCAGCAAAACCGTGGATACACCCTGCCATGGGCGCCACCCAGGTTCCCACCTCCGCGCTATGACCCAAACGCCATGGACACATCAGCGGATAGAACACGCGCACGCCTCGCGGAGGTAGGCGACCCAAACCGCGGGAACCAGCGACCACCCTTCCCACCAAGGGGAGGGCCGGGGCAGAATCGGGGAAGCGGACCACGCCGCGACATGAGGGAAGTGATATGTTACAACTGTAACAACCCAGGCCACTTCTCACGCGACTGCACACGCCCTAGAAAACCGAGGCAGCAGTTCCAACCACGCGCAAGTACAAGTCGCAGCATAGAAACCGACTACTACCAAGAACCCGCAACCACACGCCGCACAGAAACCACAGCCGAAGAACAGGCCAAGGGGTGGATGGAAACACTAAGAGGAGCTAGTGACGAGGTCAAGGACCTCGTATTCAAGGATCTCTGGACCCAAGAGGGTTTTCAGGACGCCTGAACCCAACGGCCTGGGTGAGGGCAGTCAATTGTAACTCTGTAATCATGACTCGCTACCGTTCGCTACGAATTCCAGTCTCGATTCGCACCAGTTACTCCATGGCCGACATCAAAGGGCTCATTGATTCAGGAGCCACCGACAACTTCATAAGACTCACGTTCGCCAAACGCATGGGTCTTGGACTGCAAACCCTTAAGAAACCAAAGAAAATATGGAACATCGACAATACGGAAAACAAGGCTGGGTCCATCACGCACTTCATAGACCTAGATGTCCAGACCAACAGTATTTCAAAGGTCATGAGGTTTCTAGTCACTGACATAGGAAACGAAGACCTAGTCCTCGGATACCCATGGCTAGCCACCTACGAACCAACCATCAGCTGGGCGCACGCTACCATCCACGAAGAAGCCCTTCCGGTAGTACTTCGATCAATCAACCCCGCAGAAACACAAACCACCATCGCTAAGGCAATGACCCAAGACGAAGCCGAAGACGTAGTCCAAGAACTTGAGGAAGAATGCCAGATACGTACCACGGCTACCGAACTCGCTATAGCCGCTAACCAAAATACCGTCGTGGCAACCCTCCCCGAACCATACCAGCGCTTTGCAAAGATCTTCAGTGAAGAAGCATCACACCGATTTCCACCATCACGACCATGGGACCACGCAATCGACTTCAAACCAGGCACACCTCAAAGCATCGACTGCAAGATCTACCCAATGTCACAGGATGAAGACGGACAACTGCGCGAATGGCTAGACGAACAGCTCAAACTAGGGTACATTCGCCCGTCGAAATCGCCATACGCCTCGTCATTCTTCTTCATTAAGAAGAAAGATGGCAAACTACGACCGGTACAGGATTATTGAAGGATTAACGCATGCACGGTGCGCAACCAATACCCACTACCCCTCATGTCGGAACTCATCAACGACCTAGGAGACGGGCACATATTCACCAAGCTCGACGTCCGATGGGGGTACAACAACGTACGCATCAAGGAAGGAGACGAGTACAAAGCAGCCTTCAAAATGAAATACGGGCTTTTTGAGCCACTCGTCATGTACTTCGGACTCACAAACTCACCAGCAACGTTCCAGAATATGATGAACGACATCTTAGGCGACACAATCCGAATCTTTGCGGCAAGGGGAACGATCATCCGTGTCTACATGGACGACATCGGAATTGCAACGCTCGAACATGCGGGCCTTCAAGCGCACATCGACGCTGTCTGCGCAGTACTTCAAGTAGCACTGGACCATGACCTGTACTTCAAACCGTCCAAGTGTACCTTCCACCAACCGCGAATGGATTACCTGGGGGTAATTCTTGAAAAGGGGGTGACTCGCATGGACCCCGTAAAAATTGCTGGTATACGTGACTGGCCCACACCCACGAAGGTACGAGACGTACGCTCCTTTTTGGGCTTCTGCAATTTTTACCGCCTCTTCATTCGCGGTTTTGCCACATACACATGAGCCCTCAACAAACTCACACGCAAAGACGCAGAATGGACGTGGGGTAAAGACGAAGAAACGGCCTTCCAAACCCTCAAACGTTTGGTCACAAGCGAACCGGTACTCGCACATCCCACGCTGACAGACCAATTCGAACTCGAAGTAGACGCATCGGGATACGCAGTAGGTGCAGTGCTCCTACAGAAGAAGCAAGACGGGAAAAGACACCCCCTCGGCTACTTCTCGGCCACCCTAAACGAAGCGGAACGCAACTACGACATCTATGACTTAGAACTTCTGGCGATCGTCAAGGCACTGCGACACTGGAGACTGTTCCTGGCAGGCTCACCACACAAAATCAAAATCTTCTCCGACCACCTCAACCTTACACACTGGAAGACACCACAGAAGATAAGTCGCCGAGTAGCCCGAGAAGTCCTAGAACTCATGGAATATGATTTCGAGATCCACCACATCAAAGGGACCAACAACGGATGCGCAGATGCTCTATCACGACGACCCGACTACGATAGAGGAGAGCGAGACAACGAGGGAGTCGTCGTCCTACCAGAGAAAGTATTCGTACGAAACGTCACCACACAGTCACCAGAAGTCCACGAGCAAAACGAAGACACCCTACGCCCTCGGGTGGACCTGTACAAACTCAAGAAAGTCAATGGAATCTGGTACCGCCAAAGTGCACGGGTAGTCACAGGAGGACCAAAAGAAATCCGCGTCATCATCGCTAACCACCACGACCCCCCCGTCTATGGTCACCCCAGGATCAAGCGAACCGCAAGGATCATCGAACGCGACCACTGGTGGCCAAACCTGCTGAAACACGTCACAGAATACGTCCAGGGTTGTGCGGAATGCCAACGACACAAGGTCAACAACTGCCCTACAAAAGCCCCACTAGTACCCATCACCCCACAAGCCGACGCCAAACCATTTGAAGTTATAGCTCTTGACTTCATCACCAAGTTGCCGGAATCCCAGGGATACGACTCCATCCTCACGGTGACCGACCACGACTGCACGAAGGCATCGGTGTTCATCCCCTGCAATGAGGAGATATCGGCGGAAGAAACCGCAGCCCTGTACGTCACTCACGTATTTCGGAGATTCGGACTACCAGCAAAAATTATCAGCGACCGAGACCCGAGATTCGCATCAAAGTTCACACGCGAATTATGCCGAATCCTCGGCATCTACCAGAATATCTCCACGGCGTATCACCCCCGAACCGACGGACAATCAGAGAGAACCAATCAATGGCTGGAACAATATCTAAGGTTCTGGACCAACGAGCGTCAAGATAATTGGGCGCGGTTCCTGCCAATGGCGGAGTTCGCGCATAACAACTGGCCACACGAGGCGACAAGGAAGTCCCCTTTCTCACTCATGATGGGATACGACCCGCGCGCTGATTGGATCGACAAGCCATCCCCTATCCCACAGGTGCTCACGCGACTTCAGCAATTCCGAGAAGCACGGAGAGAAGCTCAGAACCTTATCAAAAAGGCACAATCGCTATGGGTCAAACATCGGAACACACCCAAGTACCAAATTGGAGATCAAGTATGGCTAGAAGGGCGACATCTACGAACCAATCAACCAACTGCCAAGCTGGCGGCACGACGGCATGGACCATTCAAGATCACACGCGTCCTATCACCGGTCAATTATCAACTGGAGCTTCCCACGCAGTGGAGTATTCACCCCGTATTCCACATCGATTTACTCACGCCTTATCGCGAGATGCCCCTACATGGGGAAAACTTCCAACGCCCACCACTGGATCTAGTGGATGGGGAAGAGGAGTATGAAGTGGATCGCATTCTAGACTCCAGGAGATTCGGCCGGAACAAGAAACTACAGTACCTCGTGAAATGGAAGGGGTACCCGGACTCGGAGAACCAGTGGGTCAACAAGGATGACATATTCGCTGACAAAGCCATAGCGGAGTACGAACGAAATTCAACCACCGCCAGGACACATATAAACCGGATGAGCGACGCTAAGTCAACCCCATCCCTTCACACTGGACTCTCCACTCAACCAACAATGTCCTTTTCCGCTTCCACCTCTACCACCCCTCTCGCTGCCCGTCTCATCGACAGCCTCACCCACGAAGAACTCCGTGAGGCCCTCGCCCACGTGCAGTCCATCACCGACATTGAAGAGCCCGACCAACCCGCCACCTACTGGCTCACCAACAGCCGTGGGGACTGCCTCAACACCGCACCGTACACGGAGGCCGAGATTACTCGGCTTCGCGCAGCTGTCGGACTCTTTGCGAGTCCCTCACTTCGACCTCTCCCAGTCCGAGTCAAACAGCAAGAGGAAGAAGAAGACACCAGCCACGATGCGGTGGCAGGAGTGGATGAAGAACCGACCCTGGAGACCACACACGGACCAGTGGAGGCAGCAACAGCTGGCAGCAGCAGCGGCACGACGAGCGTGCATCCTCATTTGACGCCGACAACACATCGCGACGCTGAGAGAGCGGTGTACGAGGCGGTAGAAGGAACGTTAAGGGAGTGGTACCCAGTTGAGCAGCCATACCTTATCACGGCCACCGACTCTGACGACCCCCGCGAAACCCCATATGCCTGCGACACCACGGGGCGACCCTTGTATCGCGCCGGAGTCGTTGTCGACACCGAGGACTGGGCACTCCCCGCTGTCCGCCTCCGCTACCTGGGAGGCAACACCCGCACCGCCCCACATGGCTACAAACACAATCGGGGGGACGATTTCGTCCACTACCCCATCACCGACGCGCAGGGAGTAACGCGCCAGGCGACCTTCGTCCAGGTAGTCACAGGCCCCGACCCCCTCATACTGGGCCTCGTCGACGACAGCGACAAGGTCTACAGTCGACCCCTATACGCGGACCCTCAGGTACGTGAGGCGGGGAAGCCCCACTACGCCCCCGAAGACCTATACGCCCTCGTTGGCGGACACAGTAATCAGCACAGGGTAGACCGGGCGTTGAACAAGTTGAGGGACGTGGGGCTTAAGGCCGAGGTGACCCGCTTCCGCGCCTACCGACACGAGGCTGAGAGGATGGAGCAGAGGCTTCACGCCTTGGCACAGGCACTCAGAGGGGTGCAAGCGGAGCTTGCCCGCTGTAAGTTCCGCCTCGAAATGGCTAACATGTTGGATCGGATCACAGAGCGACAGGAGGCTTGGGTAGGGGGGATAGGCCCCACTCGGCGCCGTGGGCGTCGCGGCTGAAAAGGGGGTGATGTCACGATCGCGGGAGCAGACGCTTGCTATACGGACATGACCACGTTAGTAAGTCGTAATGTGTCATGGACTAGGAGATCAGTCAGCACGTAGTAGAATCACATGCCAATGTGGCATGACTCATAACTAGGATAGCGACAGTAGGGTTCGAGCTACTTTAGCTATTCGTCGTATGGATTGGAGAGGAGCTTTAAAACTGCCTCGTATGTGTATAAATAGTGGCTTAGGAAGACCAAGGTTCGCCATCTTGGTCTTCTTCAATCACCACCTTCATCCCATCTCATTCACGCGTGCTTCACTTGCCACCTCGCGCAAGTCGTCTCTACCGATCGGGAAACCTAGTGGCACGACTTGCCCTAGTGTACGTTGAGATCACGTGTCAAATAAGCGCCGTGTATCTCGTGACCAGGTCACGTGACCTCAAGAGGACATTTCGCTAAGTCGTAAGCGCCCTTTCATAGTCCAAGTCGGACTAACGCCAGTGGTGGCGTTACACTTGGGTAGACCTGCACAAACTCAAAAAGATCGATGGAACCTGGTACTGCCAAGGCGCACGAGTAATCACCAGAGGACCAGAAGAAATTCGCACCATCATCGCAAATCATCACGACCCCCCCAGTCTACGGCCACCCAGGAATTAAGCGAACGGCAAGAATCATCGAGAGGAGCTACTGGTGGCCGAACATGACAAAGCACATAACCGAGTATGTCCAAGGATGCGTGGAATGTCAACGACACAAGGTCAATAACCGACTGACGAAAGCACCACTGGTACCAATCATGCCGAAGACCGACGCTAAGCCATTCAAAATCATTGCTCTTGACTTCATTACTAAATTACCGGAATCACAGGGATACGACTCCATCCTCACGGTAACAGATCACGACTGCACCAAAGCATCAGTGTTCATCCCCTGCAACGAAGAAATATCCGCAGAAGAAACTGCAGCGCTGTACGTCACTCACGTGTTTCGAAGATTCGGACTACCGGCGAAAATTATCAGCGATCGAGACCCACGCTTCGCATCGAAGTTCACACGAGAGCTGTGCCAAATCCTAGGCATATACCAAAATATCTCAACGGCGTACCACCCCTGAACGGACGGACAATCAGAGCGCACCAATCAATGGTTAGAACAATACCTACGGTTCTGGACCAACGAGCGTCAAGATAACTGGGCGCAGTTCTTACCCATGGCAGAATTCGCGCACAACAATTGGCCGCATGAGGCAACAAGGAAGTCCCCGTTCTCACTCATGATGGGATTGTTGATAAGTGACCTGTGCGCACTTAGCGGCTCAATGGACACACAGATAACGGACTGCTTTAGATAAGATATATTGGACTTATGTAGATTAGATTATTATGATCTTTACAATCTCGGACTTTCTTATCTATGACATCACTGTACAATGACATCATGGACTCCTCTGGACTCCTATTGTATTTCGTCCTTGTACTCACTTCCTTTGTTTTATCTTTATTGTGATGTCACTATGATATCATAGTCTAGCCTTTTCTTGTTCTCTGCGCTCTTGTTCTCCTTCTGCACACTCCTTTGTGTCCCTCTATAGAACAACGCTCCTTGTATTGTGTGACTCTGTGTTACTTCTGTTGTACTAGTGTCACCCCTCTGTATAGTATAAGTAGAGTACCCTGTACGCTCTGGCACCACACCAGTTCCTCATCTGTTGTGTGCCAGGTATGTTTCCTATTCCTGTATAAACACCAGTTCCTCATCTGTTGTGTGCCAGACCACATCTGCTTCACTTGCTAAGATCTTACTCTGTTGCTGCTTCAAGCCTACTTGCATATCTCACCACAGTCTTCCCAGTCCACTGTGAGTATGCCCTTCATGTATGCTGTTCATCAGGGATATGACCCGTGCGCTGATTGGATCGATAAGCCTTCCCCTATCCCGCAGGTACTCACGAGACTTCAACAGTTCCGCGAAGCACGGAGCGAAGCCCAGAACCTCATCAAAAAGGTGCAAACCCTGTGGGTCAAACACCGAAACACGCCCAGGTACCAAATCGGAGATCAAGTGTGGCTAGAAGGGTGACACCTTAGAACCAACCAGCCAACTGCCAAACTGGCGGCAAGACGGCATGGCCCCTTCAAAATCACACGCATCCTATCACCAGTCAACTATCAACTCGAACTTCCCACGCAGTGGAACATCCACCCTGTATTCCACACCGACTTACTCACACCTTATCGAGAAACGCCCCTGCACGGAGAAAATTTCCAGTGCCCGCCACCGGATCTGGTAAACGGAGAAGAGGAGTATGAGGTGGAGTGCATTCTAGACTCTAGGTGATTCGGCCAGAGCAAAAGACTGCAGTACCTCGTGAAATGGAAGGGATACCCGGACTCGGAGAATCAGTGGGTCGACCAACATGATGTATTCGCTGACGAAGCCCTAGTGGAATACAAACGGAGTCTAAACTCAAGGGGGACACATATAAGACGAGGGCAAATTACGACTAAACCCCCATCCTCTCACACTGGACTCCTCACTCAAACAACAATGTCTCTTCCCTCTACCACCTCTCCTGCCACTCTTGCTTCCCGTCTCATCGACAGTCTCACCCACGAAGAGCTCCGAGCAGCCCTCACCAACGCCCAGTCCATCATCGACATCGAAGAACCCGATCAACCCGCCACGTACTGGCTCCTCAGCCCCAACGGCGACTGCCTCAACACAGCGCCGTACACCGAGGCCGAAGTTACTCGGCTTCATACAGCTGTTGGACTCTTTGCAAGTCCCCCACTTCAACCTAACCCAGTACGAGTCGAAGTCAAGCAAGAAGAAGACACCAGCAACTCTGAGGTGGCAGGATTGGATGAAGGTGCGGGACTGGAAGGAGTCGGCGGAAGCCTGGAGGTGGCGACAACTGGTGGTGGCAGCAGCCAGGCGAGCCATCGTCTACCACCGACACCGCCAACACAACGAGATGCTGAGAAGGCAGCATACGAAGCGGTAGAAGGGACGCTGAGGGAATGGTACCCAGTTGAGCAGCCATACCTGATCACCGCAACCGACTCTGACGACCCCTGGGAAACACCATATGCATGCGACTCCACCGGTCGCCCCATATACCGCGGCGGCGTGGTAGTCGATACCCAAGATGCTACCCTGCCCGCGGTCCGCCTCTGATACCTAGGGGGGTCGTCGCGGACTGCCCCACACAGATACAAACACAATCGAGGAGAGGACTTCGTCCACTACCCCATCACCGACGCCCAGGGGGTGACACGTCAAGCCACCTACATCCAAGTCATGGCCAGACCAGACCCCCTGGTCCTCGGCCTCGTGGACGACAGCGACAAGGTGTACAGTCGCCCCCTATACGCCGAACCCCACGTTCGAGAAGCAGGCAAGCCTCACTACACCCCCGAGGACCTGTATGCCCTCGTCGGAGGGCACAGCAACCAGCACCGGATGGATCGCGCCATCAATGAGCTGAAGGATGTGGGCCTGAAGGCAGAGGTAACCCGCTTCCGCGCCTACAAGCACGAGGCAGAGAGAATGGAGCAGCACCTCCATGCCTTGGCCCAGGTGCTCGGAGGGGTACAGGCGGAGTTGACCCGGTGCAAGTTCTGCTTGGAGATGGCTAACCTACTGGATCGGATTACAGAGAGGCAGGAGGCATGGGTCGGAGGAATAGGCCCCACTCGGCGCCGTGGTCGTCGCAGCTGAAAAGGGGGTGATGTCACGATACGCGGGAATTGGACTCTTACTTACAGTTATGGCCACGTAGTAAGCAGTAATGAGTCATGGACAAATAGGAATCAGTCAGCCGTAGTAGAATCACATGCCGATGTGGCATGTACTTATCACATGGTAGTTATAGTAGGGTTCGAGCTACTTACGCTACTAGTCACACAACTTCAAGAGGAGCTTTAAAGCGTCCTCGCAAATGTATAAATAGTGGCTCGATAAGACCAAGATACGCCATCTTGGTCTTCTTCAATCACCACTTCCTTCTCATCTTATCCACGCGTGATTCGCTTGCCTCGTCGTGCAAGTTGTCTTTATCAATCAGATTACCTAGTGGTACGACTTGCCCTAGTGTACAATCAGATCACATGCGGAACAAGCACCGTGTATCTCGTGATTAAGGTCACGTGACCCTGAAGGAGTATTTCGCTAAGTCGTAAACGCCCTTTCGCAGTCCAAGTCGGACTAAATGCCAGTGGTGGCGTTACAATCCTAGTATGAGTCACTACGAGTCACTTCTGAGATCCGATCCATATCGTACAATCACATGTGCCAGAGCTTACCTGGCTGACTGATCCTGAAGTCCATGACAATATACTGCTGACAAGAGTGTCATAGCTCGTACGTCATGATGAACAGCGCACATGAAGGGATCATACTCACAGTGAACTGGTGACTGTGGTGAGATATGAAAGTGGGCTTGAAGCAGCAACAGAGAGATCTTGCAGGTGAAGCAGATGGGTGTCTGGCACACAACAGATGAGAACTGATGTGGACCAGGAGCGTACAAAGTACTCTACTTATACTGCTACAGGGGGTGATGCTGGTAACAGCAGGTCACAGTAAATACAAAGCGCATTGTTCTGTACACGGACAAAGGAGTGGACTAGAAAGAGAACAAGGCGTAGAGAACAAGAAGAGTCCAGACTATGATATCGTAGTGACATCACAATAGAGATAAGAACAAAGGAAAATACATAGACGTAGTACAAGGGCAATCCAGAGTGGTCCATGATGTCATGTACATATGTGATGTCATAGATAAGAGAATACAAGAAGTCCGAGATTGTAAAGATCAAAAATAATCTAATCTACAAGTCCTGTATATCTAATCTAAAGCAGTCCGTTATCTGCGTGTCCATTTGAGCCGCTAAGTGCGCACAGGTCACTTATCAACATCTCCCTGTGATCAGCAATCTAGGACTAGCACAAGCCCATGTCTATGTTGTGCTGCTGCAGCAGGACTCGCGCAAGTGACTTGGTGAAGCCGTCCGCAACCATTTCCGCAGTAGGGGTTCTAATGAGGGTGATGGTCCCCCTCTCGATGTACTCCCTAATGACATGATGCCTAATGGCAATGTGCTTTGATTGCCTCCCAGTGACAGGGTTCAAGGCCAAGTCAATGGCACCCTTATTGTCACCATGCAGTGGGATGGGGTCATCGACCTCGTACCCGAGTTCCTCAAGGAAGCTCTGATACCATGCGGCTTGGTTGGCCGCGTCAGTCATGGCCATGTATTCCGCCTCTGTAGTGTTTTGGGCTACAGTCTTTTGCTTTCGCGAAGACCAGCTTATTGCACCATTGGCTAATAAGAACACATAACTGGAAGTGGAGTGTCTATCATCAACCTGGTCACCCAGGGAAGAATCAGAGTAGCCATGAAGGCCATCTCCACTGGCGCCATCATAAACTATACACATGTCCACAGTTCCCACTAGGTAGGACAGAACGTATTGCGCAAGCCGTAGATGTTGTGGTGAAGGATTTGCTGCATACTGCGCCAACCGTGATACAGCAAAGGAAATGTCTGGCCTAGTGCCAATCTGGACGTACAGCAGACTACCAATGAGTGATTGATAGTGCGTAATGTCAGAGGCAGTAGCCTGACCCGTATATTTATGAAGGTGCTCGTCAGCACCAGCGGGTAAGGGTGTGGAGTGTGGAGTGGCATTAGACATGCCAAAGCGTTCAAGGACATCCTTGACATAGCCAGACTGATCTATTTCGATGCATCTGAGGGAGCGGTCGTGCACAATGCGCATACCAAGATATGATTCTATCTCCCCGAGATCTGTCATCTCATAGTGTTCAGCAAGATCTGACTTTAAACGCTTGATCCTCTCCAAAGAAGCACCCAGAATTGTGATGTCGTCAACGTAAACGATAACGAAGAGTGGACCATCCCCCTCTCGTTGAGGCAACACATATACGCCTGCATCGGCGAACGTCCGCTTGAAGCCGAGTGCTAGGAGCACTCCATGGAATTGTAAGTTCCATGCACGGGAGGCTTGTTTGAGACCATATATCGCCTTGACAAGGCGACACACCTTCGTCTCTGCACCAGCAATGGTGAAACCTTGTGGCTGCTCCATGTATATCTCCTTGTCAAGCACGCCATTGAGAAACGCGGACTTGACATCCATTTGATGGATGTGCCAGTCCTCCAGCGCAGCCAACGCCAGAAGCAATCTCAGCGACTCAAATCGTGCAACAGGAGAGAAGGTTTCATCGAAATCTATGCCAGGGATCTGCGTAAATCCCTTAGCTACCAAGCGAGCTCTGTAGCGGCCATCCGCTTTGAGCTTGAAGACCCATTTGGATTTTACTGCCTTACGATTAGGCGGGAGATCCACTAACTCCCATGTGCCATTGTGGGCGAGTGCATCCATTTCATACTGACACGCCTTAGTCCACTCATCTGCATCTGTAGACCGCATGGCCTCTGCATAGGATGCAGGGTCTCTGCCAACATAGGCCGCAGCTAACAGTTCTGCATACCCCAGTCGCCTGCCGCGCAGTGCCACATTGTCCCCACTGTAATAGCGAGGATTGGGCACAGGTACACGGCTAGAGCGCCTTGGTGCATTGTCCATTTCGCGCAACAGCTGACTGCGCTGTGCACGAGCCTCAAAACCTCCAGGCATATCTGGTGAGGGAGGTGGGACATGGCGCATAATGCGTGTTGCACTTTGGCGCAGCGGTGGTGAGGTAGGAGTGGCTTGCTCACGCTTTGGAGTGGTGGGCAGAGTGGGCAGTGCAGGTGGTGGTGGTGGCGTGTGTGGACGCTCTTGTTTTGGGTCTAGGAGTTCTTCAACATCCTCCTCCTCACTACTGCTGGAGTGTGCAGGGGAGGGAACTCGCTGTGGTGGTAACGCCGACGTGCTAGGTACGGCAATTACTGGTGGAGGTAGTGGTTGTGACACCACTTGAGAAGGTTGTGGGTGTGGCTCAGCACCCTGGAGGGACGGGAAGCTGCTCTCGTCGAATGTCACATCCCTGGACAATCTGACAGAGCGGGTTTGGCGGTCCCAAAGCTCATAGCCCTTAGATTCAGGCTCAAACCCAATAAGCGTGACCTCAATGGCCTTCGCATCCAATTTGCGACGCTTATCAGCAGGTACGTGCATGTACCCCTTGCATCCAAAGACGCGTAGATGTGAGACATCTGGTACTTTGCCAGAGTACCAGAGCTCATAAGGTGTGCGCCACTTAAGTGTACGGGTGGGAGAGCGGTTGTAGATATGTACCGCAGTGCTCATAGCGTGCTCCCAGAAGCCTTTAGACATGCCAGCTGTGTGGAGCATGGCCATTGCCTTGTCCGTAATGGTGCGGTTAAACTGCTCAGCTTTCCTGTTCGACTGTGGTGAACCTGGCATCGTAAGGTGATGCTCTATCCCTCTCTGCTTGAGAATGTCCTGCACTTGGCTTGCCATGTACTCACCTCCGCGGTCAGAGTGGAGTGCGCACAGTTTATGGGACGTCTGGGTTTCACCCCAGGCCAAATACATCTGCAGCGCTTTCACAAACTGATCCTTCGACTTGATGAAGTACACCACTGCAAACTTAGAGTGGTCGTCTATGAAGGTGGCGGTGTATGCAGAGCCTTGCAGGGATTGAGTTTGCATAGGACCGGCTAAGTCACTGTGCACAATCTCAAATATACGAGTTGTCCTTTTGGTGGAGGACGCAGAGAAGGGTTGGCGAGTGGATTTGCCTAACTCGCACCCACGACACACACCAGTGTGCGTGGTAGAGCTGTCAATGTCCATGCCAGTAGTGGCAGAGGGACCATACGACTTGAGAGCAGCAGAGGAGATGTGTCCCATGCGCTGATGCCAGATATCAAGAGTGGTGGCAGCACTTTTGATGTGAGCATTTAGGCCAATGCTTGAAGCGTCCAACCAGTATAGGTTGTCCTCCAAGTAGCCAATAGCTACACAACTCTTATTGACAGATATTTTAAACGAGCCACTGTCGAAGGCCACTTCCGCACCCTTTTGTGCTAGTGCACGCGTTGACAAAAAGCGTGTTTTCACCTGTGGTAGGTGCAGCACATTGCTTAGGGTGATAGGAATGCCCTGGCTCATAGTGAAGACGACGGAGCCTACACCAACTTGGTCGATTGTGGACTTATCCCCTAGGCGCACACTGCCTTGACATGGGGTATAGTCCTTGAAGTCTGACCGATGTGGTGTGATGTGGTGTGTTGCACCACTGTCCATCATCCAATGCACATGCGAGACAGCATACAAGGCAACTCCAACTGTATTTGCGGCCCAATCAATGGCCGGTTCATCACTGACCTCCTTAATGGAGGCGGTGGTAGGTACGAGTACATGAGAGTTGGCAGCCTTGTTGCCAGTGTCCTTCAACTTCCCTGCGGCTTCATCCTTCTTCCTCTGCCTGCAGTCAGGCTTGATATGCCCCTTCTTGTTACAGTAGTGGCACGTAAGTTGAGAGTGATCCTTCTTTTTACGGGCACCACCACTAGGCTTGATAGGGGCAGCCTTATTGAGCGAGGAACCAGAGGGGCCAGAGCGGCGCGCCTCCTCCGAAACAATGCGCGCAATTATTTCAGCATGCTTGAGCTTGGAGGGTGCGCCACTGGCAAGGATGGTGGATGCCAGAACCTCATAGGAGGCTGGCAGGGCGTGGAGGAGTATGAGACAGAATTGGGTGTCAGTGACACCCATCTGTGCGTTGGTTAGGCCGACCCGCAGTTCATTGAGTTTGGCCAATTGTGAGGCCATGGGCGCGGAGTCGTCGAGGTGGGCTTGAGTCAACTGGATCCACAAGTTAAAAATGGTGGTGCTGCCCGAAGCACCAGCATACACATCTTTCAGCTTGTCCCACTTCGCAGCGAAGGTGGGGTAGGCATATGGGTCGGCAACGAGGGAGTAGACGTCTGGTTTAAGATATAGGCGGAGGTACGCCTTGGACCGACGCTGGATGGATTCCCACTCTTCAGGGGAGACTCCAGTGGGCGGGGTATGACAGGTGAACACATCCTCAGCCTCATGTAGAGTGAGGATGGCCTCAAGTGTCCCAGACCATTCGTTCCAGTGAGTCCCATCGAATTGCTCGAGGCAAATGCCAGAAGGCATGCCAAAGGTTGTGGAGTACGCATTGGCAATGCGTATAGAGGGTGTGGACCCAGAGGTAATTGGGGGCAGGCCGGTTGAGGCACCTGCCGTGGCTCCTGCAGCCACACTAGTGGTGGCAACACCAGTGGGCGAGGCAGCGCGAGAAGAGGTGGCAGACATGGGGATGATTTATCTGTCGCCGAGGAGCAGTCAGCGACAGTGCTTCTAACAGTTTGCAAGATATGATGGGGGATACCACTCCTGTCTGTGAATCTGTAAGGCCAGAACGCTAACGTGTCCTGCCTCCTGTGGTATGCCAGTGATACAAGGGCTAGGCCCAGGATGGAAGATCCCTTTGCCATACTAGGAGCCAGCTGCCAGCCAGGATGTGTCTAGGACACGGCTCACTAGTTTGCGTCAGGGGGATATGGAATGAATGCTTTCAGAGCCCAAGGCTGTCTACCTCAGCCTCCTCGGCCTGTTGGTTGCCTCATCGCCACAAGTGGCTTTACTGAATCCTTTCCCATTGCTGCTACAAGGCAGGTATCTGGTTGCAGAACACCATAGTGGTGAACACCCCCCAGAGTCTGAACCAGGTTTTACACTCCCATGGTGAGGAGATCCTGCGCCCAGTGTGGAGCACCAGAGACAGCTGGCACTAAGCTCCACAATACACAGCCCAGTGGGCCATGCACACCTGGATATGTATTAAGGGGCTACCAGACCCAATCTCCTTGCGCATAGTGCAGGGGCTAGGAAAACAGTAGGGGTGAAAGTAGGACTACTGGGCAGTATGCAACAGGAGGTTCCTCAGCAGAGACCACTGGCGCCCCAGTGTCTACTGCCTTGGGCAAGGCTGGTGAGGCCCCAGACAGACCTTAGCCTGGTGTGTGATCCTAAGAACACAGTGACCAGCCAAGTGGAGTGGCTAGGGCACCAGGGCCCATAACCTGATGAACAGCGCACATGAAGGGATCATACTCACAGTGAACTGGTGACTGTGGTGAGATATGAAAGTGGGCTTGAAGCAGCAACAGAGAGATCTTGCAGGTGAAGCAGATGGGTGTCTGGCACACAACAGATGAGAACTGATGTGGACCAGGAGCGTACAAAGTACTCTACTTATACTGCTACAGGGGGTGACGCTGGTAACAGCAGGTCACAGTAAATACAAAGTGCATTGTTCTGTACACGGACAAAGGAGTGGACTAGAAAGAGAACAAGGCGTAGAGAACAAGAAGAGTCCAGACTATGATATCATAGTGACATCACAATAGAGATAAGAACAAAGGAAAATACATAGACGTAGTACAAGGGCAATCCAGAGTGGTCCATGATGTCATGTACATATGTGATGTCATAGATAAGAGAATACAAGAAGTCCGAGATTGTAAAGATCAAAAATAATCTAATCTACAAGTCCTGTATATCTAATCTAAAGCAGTCCGTTATCTGCATGTCCATTTGAGCCGCTAAGTGCGCACAGGTCACTTATCAACACGTCAGTGTCCACTTCCCGGCCCAAGGCGCCGATCAGTCTGAAACATAACACAAAAAAGTGTAAGTTACTAATTTTATTTACTGTATGACTTTGGACTTTCTGACAACTGTAAGCACCCAGGTAAAGCCCTATGACCTCTGAAAACAACTTGGGAGACACACCTGAGTGCCACCCCCATGCACCTTTGACAACAATGACAATGATGGGTACTGCAACAAAGGACACTCCGCTGCCATTGTCAGCCTTGTGCCCCCTCAGTGGCAGTGACCATAGGGACAGCAATGGAACCACCCACCCATGTAGCCCCAGCAACAATGGGACCACATGCCAACGCAGTCCCCTTCTGTGCACACTCCCAATGATAGCAATGACATGGGCCTTGTGGAGGGCTCTCCACACCAGTCCTGTGCACCCCCAACAATGGCAATGTCAATGACAACTTGAAGAACTGCGATGGAGGGCATTCCACTATAGGCCCTGGCCCCACACATGCTCACTGACCATGGGACTACCCACCACCTGCCATGTGTGCCCTTGACTCTGATGACAACAGTGATGCACTTCACCCATGCTGGCTCTGCACACCCACAGTCCCCTACAGCATGCACCCCCTATGATGATGGCAACAAAGACAAAGGGAACAGTGACTGCCACTCTGACCCAATGGCAAGGGTAGCAACATCAGTTGTAGTGTAGCTAGCAAGTAGTAGTGTCACTGTTGTATTATACACCAATAAATATTCTTGTTTCCTGATTTTGCAAGGTGTGAATCTAGATTCAATATATTTTTATTCCTGTCTGAGAGTCTGGCAAGGTGGTATCAAGGGGATGTGATCTGACTCTCAATTTAGCACAGAATTAGTTTTGGCAAGCATTCAGAAGTGTTCAGAAGTGTTCAGACCATTCAGGCTTGCTTAGGCCCACTCCCATTTTACAGATGCACACATTACACTGATGGCCATGCATCCAATTTTCTGAAAACTGTGGCCAACATGTACCCTGAGAACCAGCCACATCAGCAAGAGTGGAAGTCACATCACTGCATGAAGACACAAGGACAGCACTTCAACAGCATATCAAAGCTTGGCATGCCCAGATTGTGCTTGAGCCAATGTCTCTCCCAATTCACCCCACTCCAAATCATGCTCTTCATACTACCCCCAACATGGACCTTGTGCTCACACCTGCTCCAAGAAACTATGCATATGATTATGATTACCCCAATGCTTGTCATGAAGACTAATGATTCAAGGATGAATTGGTCAAGAGAGGGGTGTATGTCACAATCCAACAATTGTGCCATTGATCATCTCAGATAAGGAGTTTCTAGAATTAACTTGAAGAATGTTTCAGTTTCTGCCAGCTCATGAATTGTGCAATACTTATGACAGAATGATGTGCTTGTTCTATATTTAGTTTCCTGCTTATGTGTCCCCTAGTGTTGGGGAAGTTTGGTCTCAGACTGACCCAACTGGGTTTGAACTGAACCCAAACCATTTTAAACGGTTTGGGTTTGGAGAATCCTGGTTCAAACTGAATGGTTTGGTTTCTGGTTTGGGGGTCCCAAACCCAGTTCAAACCAAACCAAACTGATTAAGAAAAAATATTAAAAATATTTTATAAGTGCTCAATAAATGGTTTGGTTTGGTTCAAACTGAGTTTGAACCAAACCAAACTCAGTTTAAACCAAATTTGAACCAAAATAAATGGTTTTTAGTCTCAAACAATTTGAAACAAAGTTGTTACCAATGAATTTAAACAAAATTAGTTGTTTTTTTGCCTCAAACTGAGGTCTTAAGTGGTTCCTTAAGTGGTTTGAACTGAGTTTGAACCAAACCAAACCAAACCAAACTGAACCAATTAAGGACCAATTTAAAACACTTATTTCTGATTGGTTTGAAATGATTTGGAACAGTTTGGAACAGTTTGAAGCAGTTTGGTTTGGTGAAAATTAAATGGTTCGGTTTCCAGTTTGGCCCAAACTAGTTCAAACCAAACTGAACCAAACTTCCACAACACTAGTGTCCCCCAGAAAATAGCCAGAAAAACAATAGCTTGTAAGATACTTAAGGAAGTTGTCATTCACTCTGTAGTCCTTGTACTGGTCTTGTTCTCAAATATAGCCCATCTGTTATGTTCTGGACTGATCGGCACCTCAGGCTGGGAAGTGGACACTGACATGCAGGCTATGACACCCCCATCAGCAGTATATTGTCATGGACTTGTAGGGATCAGTCAGCCAGGTAAGCTCTGGCACATGTGATTGTACAATATGGATCAGATCTTGTCGTGACTCATACTAGGATAGCTGTACTAGGGTTTGCTCTACTTACGCTATTGGCTAGCACTCTTTGAAGCAGCGCTTTAAAGCCTGCGCATAACTGTATAAGTAGGGTGCCATGAAGACCAAAAACGGCATCTTGGTCTTCTTTGAATACCACCATCTTAACTCATCTCTTAGGGCTCTCCCCCTTAAGTGAGTCATCCAGCATATCCCCTTAGACCAGGGATCCCCCGTGACTCATCCTGAGATCCCCTATGTGGGCAGTGGAATATCCTGTCAGCACAGCAGCCTATCAAGTCCACCTATACTGCAATGAACAAGTCACTTTGCCCTACACATCATTCTACATCCTTGACAACGACCAGTGGAGATCGGCCCGTTACATCCAAGAGGTACCTCCCAGAATCCTGATCCATGAAGACATTCACATGTACTTTGGACTAGACAAGTGTCTCTTACCTCACCCCACATTCTACCCTGATTCCCTGGTAAACAGGAACTTCTTCCAGACTAGGATCACCACCAAATCAGAGGCCTAAGTCAGGCAAATGTCTGTGGTAGGCATTACATTAAGACCAAGATCCCACTGTGGCCAATCCTACAAGAACAACCAAGGGTTTCTGGGTGCCATTTTGGCCCTATCACATCGACAGAAGAGGAGATCACAACGTCCCCAAAAGATATCTAGAAAACGGATTCGGGAAAGATGACATCGAAAACCCAGGCTACTTCACCTATTACACTGACTGACAGAATAATTCTCGGCTCATACCAGTAGAATTCAACTTCGACAACACCTGTTGGATCGAAATCCGCTGGGACAACCTTCACAACAAATACCAAGTAACCAGACCAGCAAGCTCAAGCCTCAACCTTGACATCCTACAATCCAACCTCGTCACCCAAGACCAGTGTGGACCAATTGACAGAGAAGAAGAAGAACCTGTTCACTCCCCAACACCAAAAACACCAGCACCATCTCCATCTATCACAAGCAACCTGGAAGAAATTCACATCATCTGGAACCAAGAAGAAGAGGAACACCTAGAACAGATCACTAAGTCCATCCCCACAGATATGTCTGCTACAATCACAATGACTGCAGCCAGAACTGCACTATTTGGGAAATCCCCTGACAAAGGAGGAGGAGGAGGTGGTGGTGGAGCACCACCAGGAGGAGACCCAGACGATGATCCACGCCCCAAAGGCGAAAACACTAACCCTACAAATTTCACAATGCCTGACACTGACAAGTTCCTAGGGAAAGAACCAAAAATATTCACTGGAAACTGTGACAAGGTGGAAGCCTTCCTCTCCCAATGGAACAGATTCGCAGGAGTCAATGCTGCAAATTGCAGTCTCAAGGTTGCCTACATCAAAGCTATGATGTTCCTTACATATATCCAGGGACCACTCGTCAATGAATGGGCAACCGAAACAACCAAATGGCTTGACTCTCAAGCCAACAAGAACGACACCTGGCTATGGGCCAGAGTAGAACTTGCCTTCAAGGGACAATTTCGTGACAACCTCAAAAAGGACTGCGCAAGAGTAGAACTGGACAAAGGGTTCAAAATGATGAACAAAGACATAGACAGCTATGTCACTAAATTCAAGAAACTAGTCCAACAGGCTGATTACCGACTGGACAAACCACTAGTCCTCGATAAATTCACAAGAGGTGTTCCCTCAAACCAGAACGCCTACCAATTCCACAACCTGCACAGCTACTCCCAATGGAAGAGCATGCTCATAGAACAACAGAAGTGCTACTTACACATGTGAGCCAGAGCAGACAGCTTTGGAAGACAACCCCAGCAACAGCAGCAATCCCACCAGAACCCGCTGGCTCAATTCCAACCACCGCAATGACAACAGCCACAACAAGGATGGCAGCAATATTGCAACCACCCAGATGCAATGGACACCACCCCAGGAAGAATCAGAGCATGCGTCACCAGGTCAGAAGAAGCCAACCCAAATAACCCCAAAGAATGGAGGAACTACACCCAAGGAAGACCACTATTCCCACCAAGAGCAGGGTTCATGCAGCAAAGAGGAGGAGGACGTGGGATAATTGTAACATCTACCATGGACATTTGCCTGACTTAGGCCTCTCAAGGGGTGGTGAACCTTTGTGGGAAGAAGTTCCTGTTCACGGGAGCGTCAGAGTAGAACACAGAATGGGGTAGGAGATGCTTGTCTATCCCAAAGTATGTGTGGATGTCTTCGTGAAGTGGGATGCCTGGGGGTACTTCCACTATGTAGCGAGCATGTGCCCAGTTGTCGTTGTTGAGGATGTAGAATGAAGTATAAGGTGAGGCAACTTGCTCATTGCGATAGAGATGGGCTTGGTAGGCAGCCATGCTGATCAGGTATTCCACTGCCCACAAAGGGGATGTTGGGATAAGTCATGGGGATCCCTGGTCTAAGGGGATATGCCAGACGACTCACTCAAATGGGGGAGAGCCCTGTAGATAATGAGTTAAGGTGGTGGTATTGAAGAAGACCAAGATGCCATTCTTGGTCTTCGCGGTACCCTACTTATACAGATACATGCGGGCTTTAAAGCACCGCTTCAAGAAGTACTAGCCAATAGCATAAGTAGAGCAAACCCTAGTACAGCTATCCTAGTATGAGTCACAACAAGATCTGAGCTGTATTGTACAATCACATGTGCCAGAGCTTACCTGGCTGACTGATCCTACAAGTCCATAACGATATACTGCTGACAGAGGTGTTATAGCCTTCGTGTCAGTGTCCACTTCCTGGCCTGAGGTGCTGATCAGTCCAAAATGTCACAATAATGAACATAAGGGACCTAACCTGCTTTAACTGCAACCAGAAAGGCCACTTCTCACAAGACTGCAATCAACCAAGGAGAGCCAGAGGCAGGGGCACCTACATCAAAGAAATGCCAACAGCCCCCCAAAGCATAGCGGAAGAACCCCTTATCGACCTGGACAAACCAGTCCAGGCGAACTGCACCACCACCACAGATTCCCAGATATGCAATATCATGGGTTGGATCGCAGCACTCCCAGAGGAACAGAAGGAGGTGTTCATAAGGGATATGGTGGGGAGACAGGATTTTCAGAGTGCCTGAACCCAATGGCCTAGGTGAGGGCTTCAAATTGTAACTCATTGTTTATCACACACTATCAATCTATGCACATCCCAGTTTCGATCCGCATGAGTAACTTCATGGCCAACAAAAGAGCATTAGTGGATTCCGGAGCCACACACAACTTCATACACCCAGACTTTGTCAAAAGAATGAGGCTGGGAACTAAAGAACTGCCCAACCCTTGCAGTATATGGAATATAGATGGGACGCACAACAAAGGGGGGAAAATCACTCACTGCGTCAATCTTAATGTACAGACTGATGGGAAACTTAAAACCATCCAGTTCCTCATCACCAACATCAGAGGGGAAGACCTCATCCTGGGGTATCCATGGCTAGCCACACTCCAACCTAACATACAATGGGCAACTGCCACAATGGACACCAAACAGTCCCCAATCATTATCTGCACAACCAACCCCAACAAGCCACCTGACATCACCTTGACCCAAGCAGAAATCTGAAGAATCACCACCCAAATACAGGATGAGCAACGACAACAGGCCTTCCAAGAACTGGAGGAGGAAACACACCCGGTACACATATGGACAACAGCAACAGACTCAGCAATATCAGCACAACAATACACAGAAAAGAAGGAAATTCCCAATGAATACAGAAGACATGCCAAAGTATTCAGCGAGGAAGAGTCTCAACAATTCCCACCTTCTAGACCATGGGACCATGCCAAAGACCTTAAACCCAATGCCCCAGACAGCATCAACTGCAAAATATACCTGCTCAACCAAATGGAGGACAAAGCCCTTGATGAATTCCTAGATGAACAACTGGCAAAGGGATACATATGCCCTTCTTTTTACGATCCAGCTGGATCGTTTGAGCCGTAGGGCAAGGGTTTCAGGAGGCGGCAATGGATCGATAGGGCAAAGGGGATACCCTTGCCTAGGAAAATGTACGAGACGAGAGGGAAAGCGCGCGTTCACTCGAGTAGAGCAAAACTTGGCTGGGATTCAAAGAAGCTAAGACAGGGAGACTACAGGATCAACTACCTCGTACTTATACTCATACAAACTGTGTATTTTCGTGACTATTTTCTGGTATGAGACTATGAGCACGCAATCCTTTCACTGGCACAAATGCGCTGTCAACCCGAGACTTTACCGAGGTCACGTGGCACATGATCGTGACACAGCCCCCCTACTAGCCAGAGTCGTCTCGACTCGATCCTGTGGTTTGAGGGAACTTCTTGCGCCGCTCCTCGGCCTTCCTGTCATAGGGAATGAATTGTGAGTGTGAGGAAAGGGGGGAGTGGAGTCTAGGGCACTGGGTATGATAACGAGGGTGCCTCGGGGGCACAGGGCAGGGTGTGAAGGGTTCACACAAGGTGTGAGGGCGCGGGCAATCGACCGATGTGTGTTTCTGAGTGCAATAATGGCAGGTGATGTCACGCGGGGCTTCGTCATGATGGAGTGGGAATCGGGTGTCCGGAATGCAGGGAGGCACCATCAGGGCAGGGGTCTGTCAGCGTGGGGGGATAGGGCGAGGGGCGATGTTGTCGAGGTGGTCCAAGTGAGCCCTGTACCTCCGATCATTGCTGCTCAGTTCATCGATGTGATAGACGTCGAGACTTCGAGGCAAGGGCTGAGGGAGAAATGGATGGATGCAGGAAGTGATGTTGGATTCTCAAAGCTGTTTATTGATGCCTTCGGCCTCCGTGAGCCAATCGCTCCAGATATTGTCCAGTTCCCTCATACATGTGAATAATTCTGCCTTTCGCCGCAATGAGTTCTGGAAACGATATACGTCAGCAGCAGCCCCAGGATCAGCAACCAAGGCTAGAGCGCGGTCTACTTCATGGCGTGCCGAGTGTTCAGCTGAGAAAAGACCCAAAGAATGTCCCGATTGAAGCCCGACAGCGGCACGAGGTGGCATAGGGACGGTGTAGAGGGGTTTGTAGTATTGTGGGAGCCCCTTGCCCTCCGTACCCAGGGCTACGGGCTGGTCCTTCTGATTTACAGCGAATCTGATATAGGGTGCAGGACCCCTGTCAGAACCGTCACCCAGGGGAATGTCGAACTTGTACAGTTCCGTGGGTCTTGTGACTTTCCAGCCCGGTCCGGGGTGTTCCGGAGGCGCGGGCTCCACCAGCCTGAATTCCGGCGGAGACCGAAATGCCCCTTCCCACACGTCTTCGCCTTTGTCTTTCTCCTCTTCCACCTCATCTGTGACCTTCCCCTCCAGAGCCCCTCCCGATGACAGCAATACTATCTCAGGGTGCGGAGAGTCTCTGGGAGCAATGGGAGGTGGGACGTCAGCAGGGTATACTCCGAGGTGGGTTATGTCGTCTTGTGCCAATTTCTCGCGAGCCTCTCTTCTTAGTCTCTTGCGGCGACGAGCGCGAGCCCTAGAGTGCCTGTGCCTCCTTCCATCAGTCTCAAGGTATGTAAACAGGCCTGCGGAGTCCTCCTAAGTTGTAGGCGAATCTGCCCAAGGGTCATGTCCAGCAGGGACCCAAGCCCAATCGTTGACGCGCCTGTCAATATCTTGGCGAACATCAGCGGGAAGCTCTTCGTCAGGTATGAAATAGTGCTGAGGAGGGTGACGAGGGTGTGGTTGGACGAGAGGATCCATGTTGAGTGTGTTGATACTCTTCATTTGGCGACGCTCTCGGTTTTTATATTGTTGTATCAGGTCTGGGGCGTGTACGTCCCCAGCATCCTCCCAACTGTCATGGGCCGCGGCATATCCTTTCCATCTTACGAGGTACTGCAGCTTCTTGTGGCGTCCGGTCTTTCGTTCCCCCCATATTTTTTCCACTTCCCATTCCTCTTCTCCATCGATAAGATCCGGCAGAGGTTCTTCATAGTTTGGCCTGTGGATCTGGGTTTCTCTGAATGGAGTTAGAAGGCCTGCGTGAAATACATTGTGAATCTTCCATTGTTTTGGGAGTACTAATTGGTACGCTGTCTTCGAGACTTCTTTTGCGATTAGGAAAGGTCCATACCGCTTAGGTGCTAGTTTTGCAGTGGGGTGCGTCGTTTTCAGATTCGTGGCTTCGAGCCACACTTTCTGCCCCACCCGGAAGCCCCTGTAATTCGTATTTCGAACCCAAGATTCCTGCGCTGTTTTCATGCCACGGATGCGTGCGTTTGGGCCTCTTCTAATCTTTGCAATCTTTCCATAGCAGCGGCAGCGTTCGTATCGTTCCAATCTGGTTGGTGTACACGGGGGTTGAATCCGAACAGTACCTCGAATGGGGTGCACCGCGTAGTTTCCGATTTCCAGGCATTGAGCGTGTATTGCACGATCGGTAGCCATCAGGCCCAATCATTTGCATGATTGCTGAAAATTTGTAGGTATTGTTCGAGTCTTTGGTTTGTCCTTTCTGACTGGCCATCAGTCTGTGGGTGATAGGCCGTGCTAATGTTTTGCTGGATCTGCAGTCGATCAAGAAGTGTTTTGAGCACTTTGGCTGTAAAGCGAGGGTCTCTATCTAATATGACTCTCTTTGGCAGACCGTAGTGGTGTAGTACGTGTTTAAAGTATAGTTCCATTACCCTGAGTGCATCTATCATTTCTTTACACGGGATGAATATACTTGCTTTGGTGCAACCTTGGTTGGTGATGGTCAAGATCGTATCATATCCCTCTGAGACGGGTAACTTCGTGATGAAGTTGAGAGCAATTGTCTGGAATGGGAGTTGGGGTTCGTCATGTGTGATAGGGTATATTGGGATTTTTTGTTTACCCAGTAAATTCTTATTTGCTTGGCAATTTGCACACCCGTTGACGAAATTCGTGACATCTGTCTTCATTTTTGGCCACCAGTAGTGTTGCTGTATAGCATCCAGTGTTTTTGTTATCCCTGGGTGACCTGCTGAGGGTGGTGTATGGAATGCGGTGATTACCCCTCTCCTTAAGGGGAGGTCGTCCATGACCACAAGGCGAGCGCCGCGAAAGAACAGATTGCCATCGCAGAGGACGAGACTGTCAGAGCAAAGGCGGTCGAGCCAGGCAAAGTGGGACAACTGGGTGGAGCATAAGCGGTCGTCGAGAGTGATGATCTCGGCGACAGCGATAAAGAGGGACGGCGGGAGGACAAGGACGTCAGAGTTATCCGGAGCGTCGGATCTGGCAGCGGAGGGATGGCGGGACAGTGCGTCTGCTTGAAGAAGGGGTCCGGGGCGATGCACAAGGCGCAGGTTGTAATCCGCGAGGGTGTTAACAAGGCGCGCAACCCTGCAGCTAATATGTTGGGGATGTTGGTAATAAAGCAGATTTGCGTGGTCGGTGAAGACTGTGACAGGGTGAGGGGAGCCCACGAGAAGATGACACCAGTGTTCGAGGCCATGGACGAGTCCGAGGAAGTCACGGTCGTACACATCGTAGTTGCATTCGGCATCATTAAAGGTTTTCGAAAAGTAGCCTACGGCTTGGGGCTTGTTCCGTGCGTCACGTTGGGTCAGTATGGCACCAGACACGACGGCCGAGGCATTGGTTTGAAGCTCGTAGGGTGCGTCGGGATCGGGTTGTCAGAGGGCTGGTCTGCTGGTAGCAATGTCAAGTAACTTGGTGAGGGCCGTGGTACATTCGGTCGTCCAGAGGAATGGAGCATCTTTTTTGAGAAGTGCATTTAATGGCCGCGCGATAGCAGCGAAGTTGGGGATGAATGGTTGCTGGTAGTTCAGAACTCCCAAGGTGCTTCGCACCTGTCGGACAGTAGACAAGGTACGGGGCCAGTCTCGGAGTCCACTGACTTTGTCATCGCCCATGCAAATGATGCCGCCGTTGATCGTCATACCTAGGTAGTCGACTTCGTGTGTCTCAAAGACACATTTCGAGAGTTTCAAGAAGTAACTCTTGCGTTCGAGGACTTCTAGAACAGCACTGACAATTTCTCGATGACGAGTGAGATCCTCTGTAGTGGCTATGAGAATGTCGTCCATGTAGACATAGAGTTCCCCAGGGTACTTTTCGAGCAGGTGACGGAGCATTCGATACATTGCGCGCGAGAATGTTGCTGGAGAGTTCGTTAGTCCGAAATACATTACTAGGGGTTCAAACGTTCCGTCGGGCGTTCTAAAAGCTGCTTTCCACTCATCGCCTGTTTTGACGCAGATATTGTTATATCCCCATTGTATGTCGAACTTGGTGAAGAGACTCTTGTTTCCTAGTGAAGTTAGGATATCTCCGATGAGCGGTAGTGGGAACTCATCTCGGATCGTCCAAGCGTTTAATGCTTTGTAATCCTGTATGGGCCTAGGCGTGCCGTCTTTCTTGCAAATAAAGAATAGTGGCGCGGCGTAAGGTGATTTAGATTCTCTGATGTATCCCTTGCGAAGTTCTTCAGACAAGAAAGCGCGAAGGTGTCTGCGTTCTTCAACATTCATAGGATACACTTTAGTCCCTAAGGTAGATGGGGCACCCTCCTTTAGCTTTATTTCATGATCATCAATCTGGGACAGGGGAAATCTTTGCGCGGCTTCTTCCGAGAACACCATGGCAAATCGTTGATATGGTTCGGGTAGTTCCGTTGTTTTCTTGCTCCCTGACGCGATAGCCATCTTCTGTGCGATGGTTTCGTTGATTCTTTCCCCTCCCTGGCAGAGCTCCATTCTTTCTCCAGCATAGCTCTTCGTATCCCAATCAATTGTGGGTTTCTGAGCTTGGAACCAGGGAAAGCCCAGGATGGCACGGCAGGACCCGAGATCCGTAACGAAGAAGTCGAGTGCGAGTCTGGTGGTTCCTTCGGTAATTGTAAGCCTACATTTTTGCTTCAGTGCCCCAGCTGCATTGATTGTTCTGTCCGCATTGCACACGTCGACTTCTGTGATGTCTTGGAGAGTAAATCCGAGTAATCACGCAGCACCGCGATCGATGAAATTCCCACTTGCCCTGGTGTCCAGGAGAAGTCTCAGTTTCTGGTTTGTCCCCTTCACATCAGCGAGGACCGTGATCGATTGCTCACTGATGCTCTTTATCGTGTTGATCAAGAACTCGGCATTGTCCCCTGCGGTATTGAGCAGGAGTGCTGAGATCAACTCCTGCCTTGCCGTTGAGTCGAGGTTGAGAATGGCACTACGTAAGTCGACGTTGGGTTTGGCTGGTTCTTGCACTGTTGTTTCTACCTGCGTCGTCGGGGTTGAGGTCGAGACGTTATTAACCTTTTG
Source organism: Lactarius akahatsu (assembly GCA_021524915.1). Lineage (NCBI taxonomy): Eukaryota > Fungi > Basidiomycota > Agaricomycetes > Russulales > Russulaceae > Lactarius > Lactarius akahatsu. The sequence goes on along the minus strand of JAKELL010000106.1, from coordinate 92,323 downwards.
GGTGTTCGGATTTGTCCGTTTCTTAGGACACTTCATCGATAGATGTCCTTGAGCCATGCATCGGAAGCAGCGTCCTTCCTTTTGACAGCATTCCTTTTCTTCCGGAGTTCTCTTTGTTTGCCATGCAGGCTTTCCAGACATGGTCTGAATATTATCCACATCCATGGGGACAACTTGATCGCTTCGATTGGACTTCTGGACCTTCGTAGGTAATGTCTGTCCGAGTGTTTGCTGGCCCAACTTGCCGGTATTGATATTGGCAATGGCATTGGCGATAGTACGGAAACGCTGTGATTCTTCTCTTGCGGCCTCTCACCACTCTTCCATCTTTTTGGGCATCTTTCCGCATTTCAGGCAGCTGATGAGTAGGCCCTTTTTCAGACCTCTCTTGAAGAATTCGATTGTTCCGTTTGCATCTGCGTCCCATCCAGCAGCTGTGGCAAGGCGGTCGAACGTCGAGATGTACATGTCTACATCGTCTCCTTTCATGACAAGAGACGTGAGCTGCTGATGCATGTTTTGTGTGCTCAACGTGTCCATCCAAGCACTCTTGAATGCTGCCTCGAAATTAGTCCATAAGGTTTTGTCGGTCTCGTTCATCTTTGGTACGTGCATTGTGACGCTTTCATCGAGTTCTCTACTGACTCGATCTGCCCAGTCGTCTACAGCTGGTCCGCGTATGTAGGACAATGCGAGACTGACTCGGGAGAATGGCAAGATCATGAACTTATGTTCTCGATTTAAGCGTCGATATTGATGGAATTCCCTTAGGAATTGTAGGCTCTTTTGTCTATCTCCAGCAAACTCTTTGGGTGCAAGTCCCTTTAAGTTTCCAGTGTCAGGGGTTGCGGCCATTTTAGGAGGTACTGCTGGTGGTGCGGGCAGGTATGGGAGTGTCATGGGAGGGAGAGTCGTTGTGAGTTTGATCGGCTTCTTTCCTTTCTTTCAAGAGGGGGATGTTTCCGACGAGCTGTCGTCTATTGCAGTGACCGGATTGTTTCTCCAGTCTTGATAAGTGACCCTTGCACACTTAGCGGCTCAAAGGACAATCAGATATGGACTGCTGTAGATAAGATATACAGGACTCATGTAGATTAGATTATTATGATCACACAATCTCGGACTTGTTGTATTTACTTATCTATGACATCACTGTACACTATGACATCATAGAATCCGGACTTTGCGTTGTTCCCAACACTCTTGTAGTTTCCCTTTGTTCTATCCTTATTATGATGTCAGTATGATATCATTAGTCTAGATTCTTCTTGTTCTCTTGTCCCTTGTTCTCAGAACGTCCACTCCTTTGTCCGTCTGTAGAACAATGCTCCTTGTATTTACTGTGACCCAGTGTTACCTGTGTCACTTTGTGATTTTGTATAAGTAGTGTAGCCTGTACACTCCTGGTCCACATCAGTTCTCATCTGTTGTGTGCCAGGTATGTCTCCTCTCATGTATAAACATCAGTTCTCATCTGTTGTGTGCCAGACACCCATCTGCTTCACCTGCAAGATCTCTCTGTTGCTGCCTCAAGCTCACCTTCGTATCTCACCACAGTCACCAGTTCACTGTGAGTATGATCCCTTCATGTGCGCTGTTCATCATCCAGACGTGCAAGTCGGGATTGATTGTTCTGTTGACTGATAGTCCCCAGAGAGCGGGGTTTTCAATGAGATTTGCATTATGCGTATACCAGGTTCCTTCGTATTCGTAGACTTCGTACCAAGCGTCTTCGGCTTCGAAGTATTCGACGTCGATCGCAGCGTTGTTGGTGGCAATTACTTGGTATCCTCGCTGAGATTCCCAAAAGGTTCCCCCACCTGCGAGATGGTTGATGTTCGGTGTTGTTCTTCGTACGACTACGCGTCGCTCAGCAAGATCTGTTGGATCCTGTGCTGGTTCAATTCGTGCCCAATTGGCGTCGTTCTTAGGGGTGATCAGGGTTGTTTGCCTGGATTCCAGTGTGTCCGCGAGGAGATATTTCGCGTTCTTTTCGTAAGTGTATCTTATGCACTACTCGTGGATACAAGTTCGTTGGTTTACGCAACGAGCGTAGTGTCAGTTGGATGGTCTTAGCTTGTTTTACGATCCAGCCGGATTGTTCGAGCCGTAGGGCAAGGGTTTCGGGAGGCGGCAATGGATCGATAGGGCAAAGGGGATACCCTTGCCTAGGAAAATGTACGAGACGAGAGGGAAAGCGTGCGTTCACTCGAGTAGAGCAAAACTTGGCTGGGATTCAAAGAAGCTAAGACAGGGAGACTACAGGATCAACTACCTCGTACTTATACTTGTACAAACTGTGTATTTTCATGACTATTTTCTGGTATGAGACTATGAGCACGCAATCCTTTCGCTGGCACTAATGTGCTGTCAACCCGAGACTTTACTGAGGTCATGTGGCACGTGATCGTGACACTTCTAAATCACAGTATGTGTCCCCCTTCTTCTTCATCAAAAGAAGGACGGAAAACTACACCCAGTGGACGACTATAGGGAACTCAACAAATGGACCATACACAATCAATACCCACTCCCCCTCATACCACAGCTAATTGCAGACCTCAGGAGGGGGTGGATATTCTCCAAATTCGATGTCCAGTAGGGGTACAACAATATCCGAGTCAAACCAGGAGATGAACACAAAGCAGCCTTCAAGACAAAAAGAGGGTTCTTCGAACCCTTGGTAATGTACCTCAGCATGACAAACTCCCTGGCAACCTTCCAAGACATGATGAACCACATCTTCGCCCCAGTTATCGAATATCACAAGAAGAAAGGGACTATCATTTGTGTCTATATGGATGACATCAGCATCACTACATCAACAACAGAACAGGCACATTGTTACATTTCAGACAGATTGGTGCCTTGGGCTGAGAAGTGGACACTGATGTATGAGCTATGACACTCTCATCAGCAGTATATTGTCATAAACTTTGGGATCAGTCAGCCAGGTAAGCTCCGGCCATGTGATTGTATGATACGGATCAGATCTCGGAATGACTCAGAATGACTCATACTAGGATAGTTGTATTAGGGTTTACTCTACTTACGCTATTGGCTAGTACTTCTTGGAGTGGCACTTCAAAGCCCGCGTGTATCTGTATAAATAGAGTACGGTGAGGACCAAGAACCGCATCTTGGTCTTCTTCAATACTACCGTCTTAACTCATCATCTTCAGGGCTCTCCCCCTTTAAGTGAGTCATCCAGCATATCCCCTTAGACCAGGGATCCCCTGTGACTTATCCCAAGATCCCCTTTGTGGGCAGTGGAATATCCAGTTGGCACTGCAGCTTATCAAGTCCATCTATATTGCAACGAGAGGGTCGCCTCCCCTTATACTTCCTTCTACATCCTTGACAGCCCTACCTGGGAGACAGCCTGCTTCATAGAAGAGGTCCCTCAAGGAATCCCTGTTCATGAAGACATCCACACTTACTTCAGACTAGATGAGCATCTCTTACTGCATCCTGTATTCTACCCTGAATCCGTCGTTAACAGGAATTTCTATCTGTCAAGGGTTGCCACCCAATCAGAAGCCTAAGTCAGGCAAACATCTGTGGTAGATGTTACACACATACAGACACTGTCCACAACATACTGGACTTATTGGAACAACACAATCTGTACCTCAAACTGGAGAAATGCACCTTTCACTCCGACTCCCTTGATTACCTGGGGGTAATCATTAAAAAGGGGGTGATTCACATGGACCCCATCAAAATTTCCAGAATTTGCAAATGGCCAGTCCCCAAAAACGTCAAACAAGTACGATCATTCCTAGGTTTCTGCAACTTTTACCATGCTTTCATTCGAAATTTTGCCACACATGCCCAACCACTCAACAAACTCACACATAAAGACTCAGAATGGCTATGGGGAACAGAACAACAACAGGCATTCAACAAGCTCAAAACTCTAGTAACCAAGGAACCAGTGCTCAAACACCCTGAACTAAACAAGCCCTTTGAACTAGAAGTCGATGCCTCAGGATATGCAGTAGGAGTGGTACTCCTCCAACGTGACACAAACAACAAACAACACCCAATCACCTACTATTCGAACACCCTCAATGTGGCAGAACGAAACTATGACATCTACAACCTGGAACTACTGGCAATTGTCAAAGCACTAAGGAACTGGAGACCTTACCTTGCAGGATTGCCACACAAGATCAAGGTGTTCTCTGACCATATGAACCTTCAGTACTGGAGATCCCCCCAGAAGATCAGTAGATGTGTAGCCAGGGAAGTACTAGAGCTCTCTGAATATGACAAAGAAATTCACCACATCAAGGGAGTAGCAAATGGAAGAGCTGATGCCCTGTCAAGAAGACCTGACTATAACCAAGGGGAACATGAAAATGAACAAGTCACCATCCTCCCCAACCACATATTCATCAGAGCAGCAGAAATCAACACCATGGAAAACCCTGTATGCACAGGACCAATGATCACTGTCGCAGAAATGCAACCCACATACCTGGTATATACCCAGGATAGCAACATGATCGCAAAATGGGTAGAACCACACAGGCTCAAATGCATCAAAGACACCTGGTACAAGGATGGACAATGTGAAGTCACAGGGGATGCTCACAAATGGAAACACATTATACAAGCGCACCACAACACCCTAGTCCACGGACACCCCAGAATCAATCAAACAATCAAACTGATTGAAAGATACTATTGGTGGCCCGGACTCCAACAAGAGGCACAAGATTATGTCAAAGGATGTGCCAACTGCCAGTGGATCAAAGTCAACAACAGACCTATGTGTGCCCCACTCCAACCAATATTCCCAAAACTGGAAGCAACCCCATTTGAGACCATAACACTGGACTTCATCATGAAACTCCCATTAGTGGATGGCTGCAACTCCATATTGACAATAACAGATCACAACTGCTCTAAAGCAGCGATATTTATCCTGTGCCTAGAAGAAATCAGTGCAGAAGGAACTGCAGCCCTGTATGTGACACATGTTTTTCCGAGGTTTGGACTACCAGTGCACATCATCAGCAATTGAGACCCCAGATTCACATCAAAATTCACCCATGAACTATGCCGAATACTCAGCATTGAACAGAATATCTCAACAGTGTACCACCCAAGGACTGATGGCCAATCAGAATGCACCAACCAATGGCTGGAACAGTACCTGAGGTTCTGGGTCAATGAGTGACAGAATGACTGGACCTGCTATCTGCCAATGGCAGAATTCATGCACAACAACTGGCCAAACAAGTCTACTAGGGAGTCCCCCTTTAACGTCCTCATGGGGTACAACCCACATGCTGATTGGATCAATTGACTGTCCCCTATCCCACAGGTAGCACTGCACACCCAACAATTCAAAGAGGCTAGAACATGCACCTAAGAGCTGATGATCAAAGCGCAGCAGGGGTGGATCAAACACAAGGACACCCCAAAATACCAAATTGGAGACCTTGTGTGGCTTGAAGGACACCATCTACATACCAATCAGCCAACCACAAAACTTGCACCCAGAAGACATGGCCCATTCCAGATTGTCCAGGTGATGTCTGCAGTCAATTACCACCTAGAACTTCCCATGCAGTGGAGCATCCACCCCATATTCCACACAGACCTTCTAACTCCGTACCGAGAAACTCCCACACATGGCCCAAACTATCAACGCCCACCACCAGATTTGGTCAATGGAGAAGAAGAATACAAGGTCAAGAAGATTCTAGACTCCCAGCAATTTGGCAGAACAAAGAAACTGCAGTATTTGGTCAAGTGGCATGGGTATCCAGACTCAGAGAACCAGTGGGTCTCCAAGGATGACATGTTTGCCAATGATGCCATTCGGGACTTCAAATGTTCAAACCCCACCAGAGAAATGCATATAAGTGCAGGGAAATCCCAAGAGACGTCCCCATCTCCTCCATCTACTCCTACCTCCACTCATGTCCTCTTCCCCAGTACAAGTCCACTATGTCCTTGATGACCTACTCCTCATCTCAGTCCAGCCTACCCTTATCATTCAGAACACACCATCATCACCCCTGTTGCTTCCCCAGTCTGTTCTCACAGGAGGAAGTCATCCACCTACCCCTGTACCATCCCTGCTTCCTTTGCCCACTCCTACAAGGGTGCATACAAGAGATTCTTCACCAGCCAACATGTCAATGGCTGCTCAACCCAATATGGACCAGGCTCAGATTCAAGAGGACCAGGACTTCGACTGGTACCTATCAGAGGAGCATTGCCCTCTACATGAACACCTCAAGTACAGCACACAATGCAACCCTGCTGCTATGCACCACCAACGGGGAACCGATCCTTATGCCAAAGGCTACTTGACCCCAGATCTGCCACTACCATGCAGAAGAACACAGCCTGGTTTCCCAACACCAAGTGGAAACTCCTCCACCAGTTGAGTTCCAGTACAACAGGGGAGTACATTATATCCCTTTCCAGATCTGAGATGCTTAAGACTGGCTGCACCCAGCTTGGTATATGCAGCTCATCCTCACAGTGGACCCATTCATCCTCGCCTACAGGAGAGGCAGCGACCAACAGTATGGCAAGCCAGTGCACACCACTCCCAACTACAACTACCCCACAGACACCCACTACTACTACTATGACCTGATCTTTCTGGATCAGTGCAGCATCATGCGTGAGTCAGTTGATCGGGCCCTCACAGGCATGAAGGACCTCACCCTCATTGCAGAGGTCCATTGCTACCACTGCACCCAAGTAGGATACAAGGTGAAGGAGGCAGAGCTGATGAAGAAGATGGATGAGCTGGACAAGATAGCCAGGGTAAGGAGGGACTGTGTGCTCCGGCTCCAGTGGGCCAACACGATCACCCACATCAAGGCCAAGTGGGACTCATACCACCCTGGACTGGAAGAGGGACAGCAGGTTGCAGCAGAGAGGGAAGCCACCCAGTGTGGTCAAGCTGGGGCTTCAACTGTGAAAAGGGGGTGATGTTACATTTCGGACTAACTGGCGCCTCAGGCTGAGAAGTGGACACTGACACGTAGGCTATGACACCTCTGTCAGCAGTATATTGTCATGGACTTGTAGAATCAGTCAGCCAGGTAAGCTCTGGCACATGTGGTTATATGATACAGATCAGATCTTGTCATGACTCATACTAGGATAGCTGTACTAGGGTTTGCTCTACTTATGCTATTGGCTAGCACTCTTTGAAGCAGTGCTTTAAAGCCTGCATGTAACTGTATAAGTAGGGTGCCACGAAGACCAAGAATGGCATCTTGGTCTTCTTTGAATACCACCATCTTAACTTGTCTCTTAGGGTTCTCCCCCTTAAGTGAGTCATCCGGCATATCCCCTTAGACCAGGGATCCCCTGTGACTCATCCCGAGATCCCCTACATGGGCAGTGGAATATCCTGTCAGCACAGCAGCCTATCAAGTCCACCTATACCACAATGAACAAGTCGCTTTGCCCTACACATCATTCTACATCCTTGACAACGACCAGTGGAGATTGGCCTGTTACATCCAAGAGGTACCTCCCAGAATCCTGATCCATGAAGACATTCACATGTACTTTGGACTAGACGAGCATCTCTTACCTCACCCCATGTTCTACCCTGATTCCCTGGTAAACAGGAACTTCTTCCAGACTAGGATTGCCACCAAATCAGAGGCCTAAGTCAGGCAAATGTCTGTGGTAGACGTTACACTCTCACTGTGGCAACATCTACACAGCGGGCAGGAGCGGATAAGTGGAGGGCGAATAAGGGATCAACTAATGTCCAATATATGGACCACTAAGTTGACTTGATTGTCATTGCAAATTATATTAAGATAATGGAATAATTTATAAACCTCTCTTTATGTGTCAGAAAATTATAAATAAAAATACTCAAACAATTAGATATTAGTCTATTGCTTAAGAGGGCTCTAATTATTTCTGAGCATATTTACACTTAATTGTTTATGTTGGCTGGTGCCTGACAACTAAGTTTAAATACATTTGTAAATAATCAGAGCTCTCTTGAGCAAGTGGCAAATATCTAATTGTTTGAGTATTTTTATTTATAATTGTCTGACACATAGAGAGAGGTCTACAAACTATTCCATTGTCTTGATACAGTTCACGATAACAGTCAAGTCAACTAAGTGGTCAATATATTGGACATTAATTGACCCCTTAGTTGACTATAAGTGGATTCCGCTTACCTGCTCCTGCCCACCGTGCTAGTCCACAGCTGAACCAAGTTCAGGCCTGAATACATCAACCACTTGAGTTCTGACGAACTATCTGACAGAATCAAAGGAGCAGCAGTCTGGGCAGAAAACAATGGAGTCAAGGGATACTTCATCTTTGACCCCATGACAAAACAATACTGACAGATCCATTACCTTGAGGACAAACACCTTTGGGCTTTCTTTGAATATTCCCCAGCTGAGGGAAAGTGGTATACAATCGCACCCATAGTACCCCTCACCTTGCAAACCAGACCATTGGGAGTACCCAACCCATCCAGAATTGACATTGATCCTCCTGATATACCATCACCAAATGTCTCAGTACCAACAACAAACCTCCCATCCTATTCAATTGCCAGTCAGGGACAAGCTTCTGCATAAGCAAGCACCACTCTCACCAGTGGAGGTGGAGCACCCACCAGAGAAATCCCTGGTGGTGGTGGCAGTGGCAGTGGTGGTGGACCAGCCCCAGGAGGAAACAGACATCTGGGAGGGAACCCACCCCCAGAGTTTGATGGAAACTGTGAACAAAGCAAAGCATTCCTACAAGCTTTTAAGCTGTATCAAGGAATGAATCCTACGGTAGATCTGCTAGCAGTGCCCACACAATGGGCCATGACCTTCCTATCATACACTCAAGGGCTGCTTGTCAATGATTGGGTCGATGAACAAATGAGGTGGATCAATACCCAACTTGCAGGGGGGGGGGGGTCCTGCGAACTGAAGAGAACCTCTGGAACAAGGTTGAAACCTGGTTCACGCAGGCATACACCAATACTGCTGAACAAACCAAGGCTTGTAAAACCCTGCAAAACCTCACAGTGAAAGGAGAAGACATCGACTCCTACATCACACAATTCAGCAACCTAGTCATGAAAGCTGGGTATAACCCAGATGAAGCCACTATGTTAGAACTGTTCCAGGATGGACTCCTGAACCAGTTAGTAGTCAATACCATCTGCTTCCAACACCCCATTATGTGGGAGAGTTGGAAGCAGGCCACCCATCTTCAAAAGGCTGAGTACTTGGTTTTAAAGGACTGACTTGGCAAGAACAGAACCCCACATCAAAAGAAGGGAGGGCATAACTGAGAACAGTGGGTACAGGCCCTCAACAAGAACTGCAACCCAAATGCCATGGATGTTGGGTGTGCCTGAGCCTCTGTGGCCTCACTGACACTGATAGACTCCAACTCCAAAAGGAGGGGAGTTGTTTTAGATGCTGTATTATGGGGCACATCTCACATAACTGCCCACAAAATGGCACTTGAATTGCTGCATCCTCCACAACCACCCAATCAGCTTCCATCCCTGCTGCCTTGACCCTATCAACTCCTGCTGTCACTACTATCACTGTACAATCTAGCCATGTACTTTTGGCAGAAGAACAGGCTGAAGCACAGATCACTGCAATGAAAGCTCAGCCACAAGAAGTACATGACCTCATGGTGGAAAAGTTATTTGCAAAAGAGGATTTTCTTGATGCTTGAACTCAACAGCCTGGGCTAGAGCATTAAATGTAAACATGTACTATAGCACATATCAATCTATGTGAATCCCAGTCCTTTTCAAATCTGCTCACACAACAGCCAAACAACAAGTGCTCCTTGACTCAGGAGCAACCTATAACTTTATTTGTGCCTCTCAGTTGAAGCAACTGCAAATTGGGATGCATGACATCACACAACCAATATGAATCTGGAACATAGATGGAACCCACAACCAAGATGGAGGCATCACCCAGTACACCAACTTGAATGTTTGTACCAGGAATAACACCAAGGTACTTTGCTTCTTGGTGACAAATCTAGGAAAAGACAAGGTCATACTAGGCTACCCCTGGTTCTTGGCCTTTGAGCCACATGTCAAATGGGGCGAAGCAATGTTGAATGAGGAGTTCCAATTGGTCATCATCTCAAGCCTCCAGTCATTGGACAAAGCCACACCCATAGAAGCATCCATTAGGGCATTGGAGATGTATCAACTGATGAACAGCGCACATGAAGGGATGATACTCACAGTGAACTGAAGACTGTGGTGAGATATCAAGAGTGGCTGGAAGCAGCAACAGAGTGTTATCAAGCATGTGAAGTAGATGGAAGTCTGGCACACAACAGATGAGAACTGATGTGGACCAGGAGTGTACAGGCTGCACTACTTATACAAAATACAGGGTGACACAGGTAACAGCTGGTCACAGTAAATACAAGACACATTGTTCTACAAGTGGACAAAGGAGTGTACTGTTCTGGAGAACAAGGCGTATAGAACAAGGAAGGTCTGGAATATGATATCATAGTGACATCATAATAAAGATAAGAACAAAGGTTAGAGTACAAGGACAAAATACAAGGGGAGTCCAGAGGAGTCCATGATGTCATTGTACAGTGATGTCATAGATAAGAAAAGTCCGAGATTGTACAGATCATATACAGTATAATCTAATCTACATAAGTCCAATATATCTTATCTAAAGCAGTCCGTTATCTGCATGTCCATTGAGCCGCTAGATGCGCTCAGGCCACTTATCAACATCTCCCCATGATCAGCAATCTAGGACTAGCACAAGCCCGTGTCTATGTTGTGTTGCTGCAGCAGGACATGCGCAAGCGACTTGGTAAAGCTGTCCACAACCATTTCCACAGTAGAGGTTCTAATGAGGGTGATGGTCCCCTTTTCGATGTACTCCCTAATGACATGATGCCTAATGGCAATGTGCTTTGATCGCCTCCCAGTGACAGGGTTCAAGGCCAAATCAATGGCACCCTTGTTGTCACCATGCAATGGGATGGGGTCATTGACCTTGTACCCGAGTTCCACAAGGAAGCTCTGATACCATGTGGCTTGGTTAGCTGCGTCAGTCATGGCCATGTATTCCGCCTCTGTAGTGTTTTGGGCCACAGTCTTTTGCTTTCGCGAAGACCAGCTTATTGCACCATTGGCTAATAAGAACACATAACTGGAAGTGGAGTGTCTGTCATCAACCTGGTCACCCAGGGAAGAATCAGAGTAGCCATGAAGGCCATCTCCACTGGCGCCATCATAAACTATATGCATGTCCACAGTTCCCACTAGGTAGGACAGAACGTACTGCGCAAGCCGTAGATGTTGTGGTGAAGGATTTGCTGCATACTGCGCCAAACGTGATACAGCAAAGGAAATGTCTGGCCTAGTGCCAATCTGAACGCACAGCAGACTACCAATGAGTGACTGGTAGTGCGTAATGTCAGAGGCAGTAGCCTGACCCATATATTTATGAAGGTGCTCGTCAGCACCAGCAGACAAGGGTGTGGAGTGTGGAGTGGCATCAGACATGCCAAAGCATTCAAGGACATCCTTGACATAGCCAGACTGATCTATTTCGATGTGTCTGAGGGAGTGGTCACGCACAATGTGCATACCAAGATATGACTCTATCTCCCTGAGGTCTGTCATCTCATAGCATTCAGAGAGATCTGACTTTAAACGCTTGATCCTCTCCAAAGAGGCACCCAAGATTGTGATGTCGTCAACGTAAACAATAACGAAGAGTGGTCCATCCCCCTCTCGTTGAGGCAACACATATACGCCTGCATCAGTGAACGTCTGCTTGAAGCCGAGTGCAAGTAGCACTCCATGGAACTGCAAGTTCCATGCACAGGAGGCTTGTTTGAGACCATATATCACCTTGACTAGGTGACACACCTTTGTCTCTGCACCAGTGATGGTGAAACCTTGTGGCTGCTCCATGTAAATCTCCTCATCAAGCATGCCATTGAGAAACGCGGACCTGACACCCATCTGATGGACGTGCCAGTCCTCCAGCGCGGCCAACGCCAGAAGCAATCTCAGCGACTCAAATCGTGTGACAGGAGAGAATGTTTCATTGAAATCTATGCCAGGGATCTGTGTAAATCCCTTAGCCACCAAGCGAGCTCTGTAGCGGCCATCCGCTTTGAGCTTGAAGACCCATTTGGATTTTACTGCCTTACGATTAGGCGGGAGATCCACTAACTCCCATGTCCCATTGTGGGCGAGTGCGTCCATTTCATACTGACACACCTTAGTCCACTCATCTGCGTCTGCAGACCACATGGCCTCTGCATAGGATGCAGGGTCTCTGCCAACATAGGCTGCAGCTAACAGCTCCGCATACCCCAGTCACCTGCTGCGCAGTGCCACATTGTCCCCACTGTAATAGCGAGGGTTGGGCACAGGCACATGGCTAGAGCGCCTTGGTGCATTGTCCATCTTGCGCAACAGCTGACTATGCTGTGCACAAGCCTCAAAACCTCCCAGCATGTCTGGAGACGGAGGTGGGACATGGCACATAATGTGCGTTGCACTTTGGCACGGCGGTGGTGAGGTGGGAGTGGCTTGCTCACGCTTTGGTGTGGTGGGCAGAGTGGGCAGTATGGGTGGTGGTGGTGGCGTGTGTGGACACTCTTGTCTTGGGTCTAGGAGTTCTTCAACATCCTCCTCCTCACTACTGCTGGAGTGTGCAGGGGAGGGAACTTGCTGTGGTGGTAATGCTGATGTGCTATGTTATGATCGAAGGAATGGACTCTTACTGTACGGATATGACCCCTCAGTAAGCAGTAATGTGTCATGGACTTAGTAGCATTAGTCAGTCGTCGTAGTATCACATGTCAGATACTATGACTCATTCCACATAGTAGTAGTAATAGGGTTCGAGCTATTTATGCTACTAGTCGTCTCAGATTGGAGGGGAGCTTTAAAGTGTCTCCGTATCTGTATAAGTAGTAGAGCAGGAGGACCAGGGAGAGCCATCTTGGTCTTCTTCGAATCACTACCACTTTGATCCGCATCTCTTTGCTTGTCTCCCTTGAGCAAGTCGATTCGCTTACTGCCCAGTGAACTTGGAAGTGTCCTGGTGTCATGATCGGAGAAACGGACTCTTACTATACGGATATGACCCCTTAGTAAGTAGTAATGTGTCATGGACTTCACAGATCAGTCATCAGCCGTAGTATCACATGTTAGATACTATGACTCATTCCTAGTAGTAGCTGTAGTAGGGTTTGAGCTACTTACGCTATTAGTTGCCTCAGATTGGAGGGGAGCTTTAAAGCTACCCCGCAAACTGTATAAGTAGGGTACGCGGAAGACCAAGAACACCATCTTGGTCTTCTTCAATCACTACCTCCATTTAACTTGTATTTCACCTTTCGCTTGTCTCCCTGGAGCAAGACAACATCTATAACACCCAGTGAACTGAGAAGTGTCCTGGTGCCTCGAAGGCCGATCACAGATTGCGCCAAATATCATGTCAAAGTCACGGGACTTGAACCTTTCGTAGAATCAGCTGAGTCGTGAACACCCTTTCGCTGTCTAAGTCAGACTTAATGCCGGTAGTGGCGTAACATCAAGACCAAGATCTACCCACTGTGGCGTTCACAACTCGTGACCAGTGGACCAACTTTCGACCATACACCCTCGAACGAAGAGGAGACTGTAACGTACCCACGCAATTTCTAGGGGCAGCCCGTTGGAGGGAATACAGAGGAGACACCAGCTACTTTGTGGATTTTGCATCGGGGCCTACCCGATACCAACCAGTTGAGTTCAACTTCGATCACGTCTGCTGGGTAGAAGTTACGTGGAATCCTATCGACAACAGGTGGGACATGGTAAGACCAGCTGGACGAAATTACAACTGCGACATCGACGCACAAGGACTACCCACAAGAGAACAGTGGGGACACATAGATGGACAACCAGAACCCAGCACATCGGAACCTAGGACCCCAGCACCATCAGAAACAAGCGAAGTGGAGACCACCGACCACAAAGACGACGAATCCGAAGAAGAATCCAGAGGAGCAGCAGAAATCATCCAAACAGCTGAGTCTATTCACCTGAACGAACCCGAAACAATCCAAATCCACTCCCCAGCCGTCGCCATGGCCACTACAACCATGACAGAAGTACAAGAAGAAGTAGCACTCGCAGAAGAGGCAAGAAGGATAGCCGAAGAAGCAGAATCCTATCTTCGACCCATTAACCCAGCAACCGGACACAGAATGACCACCGACAACGCCACAATATTCAGAGCAGTAGGTCCAGACCAACCAGACACGCCTCCTGGGAGAGGAGGACCACCCCCACAAAGACCATTCGGAGGAGCACCAGGAGACTTTGGAGGAGGGCCACCAAGAGGTGGACCACCAGACGGAAATCCATTCAGACCACCACCACCAGGAGGTGGACCACCTGGAGCAGGAGCAGGAGCACCAGGACCCAACAAACTAAGTGGCGAGCCTCCGACTGTATTCAAAGGAGACCGGGCCGACTACAAATCCTTCCTCACGCAATGGCACTTGTACTGGGGGCTCAACAGCGACGCACCGGTAATGCGCAATGTTTACCGGCGATGCCTCCTATTCCTAGGATATGTCAAAGGGCCACTAGTCAGCAGATGGATGCTGGGATTCCTCCAGTGGCTAAACAATGAATTAAGACGAGGGATAGACCGCTATGACGAGTACCTATGGGACACCCTAACGGCTGGGTTCGCAGATAGGTTCTCCAACGTACTCAAACAAGAACAAGCCCAAGCAGCCCTCGCAAAAGGACTTAAAATGGTCAGAGATGACATTGATACATACGTCACCACATTCGAACAGTTAGCAAGAAAGGCTGACTACCGCCTCAATGACCAACAAACTATCGACCAGTTTACGGCGGGACTCCTGAGCAAACTATTCTCGAAAGTGTATGAACTCGACAACCCCACAACCTTCGACGAATGGAAGGAAGCCACCATGAAGCGACAAAAGCAGTACATCCACCTCCGTGCCAGACTAAATCTGTCAACCCCCGCCAAAAGCATACCCAACTGCCCTCCACGACAAGGGTTCAGATTCGAAGCACCATGGAACTCACCACGCAACCTACCACCCCGCTACGACCCAAACGCGATGGACACATCAGCGGATCGATCTTGCACGTGACTAGCTGGAGCAGAAGATGTTCTACAAAGGCCAAGACCCCCTTTCCCACCAAGAAATGGACAAGGGAGAAGGGAAGGACCTTGATGCGACATGAGGGAAGTAATCTGCTACACGAGGCCACTTCTCACGAGACTGTACGAGACCCAGAAGACAATCGCAACAAGGGCGGAACCCCACGACCAATGCTTGAAGCATAGATACCCACCAAGAACCAGAGTCATCGCTAAGAGCAACGTCAACCCCCCAACAAACGGCGCAGAATTGGTTGGAAGGAGTCAGGGGGGCTAGTGATGAAGTAAAAGATCTCATATTCCAAGACCTATGGAATCAGGAGGGTTTTCGGGACGCCTAAACCCGTTGGCCTGGGTGAGGGCAACAAATTGTAACTCTGTAATCATGACTCGCTTCCGTTCTCTTAGAATTCCAGTCTCGATTCGCACGCGTTACTCAATGGCCAACATAAAAGGGCTTGTAGACTCAGGAGCCACCGACGACTTCATAAGACCCACATTCACCAAACATATGGGTCTCGGGTTGCAACCCCTAGAACGACCCAAGAAAATATACAACATAGACAACACGGAGAATAAAGCTGGGTCAATCATGCACTGCATAGATCTAGACGTACAAGCCAAAGGTATTCACAGGAACATTCGATTCCTGGTTACAGATATTGGCGCCAAAGACCTAGTGTTAGGATATCTGTGGCTAGCCGCCTACGAACCAATGATCAGTTGGAGACACGCCACTATACACGAAAGTGCGCTGCCAATAGTCCTAAGATCAATAGACCCCACCATGGACCGCACTATCCTCAAACTGCCATCACACAAGATGAAGCCAAGGAAATCATACAAGAACTAGAAGAAGCATGCCAAGTACGAACGGCAGCAACAGAACTTTCCATCGCAGCCCATCAACCACAGACGGAGGTAGAAATACCAGCACCGTACCAGCAATTCGCCAAACTCTTCAGCGAAGAAGCGTCCCACAGGTTTCCGCCATCACAACCTTATGACCACACCATCGACCTCAAACCTGGAGCACCTGTGACCATAGACTGCAAGGTGTACCCTATGAGCCAAGAGGAAGACAGCCACCTAAGGGTATGGCTAGAAGAACAACTGAAGCTGGGGTACATCCGACCATCCAAATCCCCATACGCGTCATTGTTCTTCTTCATCAAGAAAAAGGATGGGAAACTACGACCAGTACAGGACTATCGAAGAATCAACACTTACACCGTATGTAATCAATACCCCCTTCCACTCATGGCCGAACTCATTAACGACCTCGGCAACGGACACATCTTCACCAAACTTGATGTCCGCTGGGGGTACAACAACATACGCATCAAAAAGGGAGACAAATGCAAGGTGGCTTTCAAAACAAAATATGGCCTTTTCGAACCCCTCGTCATGTACTTCGGACTCACCAACTCACCAGCAACCTTCCAACACATGATGAACGATATCCTAGGCGACACCATCCAAGTCTTCACAGCAATGGGCACCATCATCCGTGTCTATATGGATGACATTGGAATCGCAACACTCGAACACGCAGGCCTCCAAGCACACATTGATGCTGTCTGTGCAGTCCTCCAAGTAGCAATGGACCACGACCTCTACTTCAAACCCTCCAAGTGCATCTTCCACCAACCACATATGGATTACCTGGAGGTCATCCTTGAAAAGGGGGTGACACGCATGGATCCGGTAAAAATTTCGGGTATCCATGATTGGCCACGACCCACCAAAGTACGTGACGTCCACTCATTTCTAGGCTTCTGCAATTTTTACCGCCTCTTCATCCGGGGCTTCGCAACACACGCATGAGCCCTCAATAAACTCACGCGCAAAGATGTGGAATGGACCTGGGGACAAGACAAAGAGAAAGTGTTCCAGAAACTCAAAGACCTTGTCACGTTGGAACCAGTATTAGCACACCCCACACTAACAGACCAATTTGAGCTAGAAGTAGACGCATCAGGATACGTGGTGGGAGCTGTTCTACTCCAAAAGAAAGCTGATGGAAAGTGACACCCGCTAGGATACTACTTGGCCACACTCAATGAAGCAGAGCGCAACTATGACATCTACGACCTCGAACTCCTAGCCATAGTAAAAGCCCTAAGACACTGGCGACCGTTCCTCATGGGATCACCACACAAAATCAAAATCTTCTCTGATCACCTCAACCTCACCCACTGGAAGACGCCCCAAAAGATAAGTCGCCGAGTAGCCCGAGAAGTACTTGAACTCACGGAATACGACTTCGAGATCCACCACATCAAGGGGGCAAACAACGGCAGAGCAGACGCTCTCTCCCGACGACCAGACTACGACCAAGGAGAGCGAGACAACGAAGGGGTTACAGTCCTACCCGAAACAGTCTTTGCACGCACAATCATGATGCATCCACCAAACAATTGCAAACAAAATGAAGACCAAATACGACCCTGGGTAGACCCACACAAACTCAAGAAAATTGACGGAATATGGTACCGACAAGGAGCTAGAGTCGTTACTGGAAACCAAGATACGATCCGCACCACCATCCAAAACCATCACAACCCACCGATATACGGACACCCAGGCATCAAGCAAACATGCCGAATCATCAAACGACATTACTGGTGGCCCAACATGATTGCACATGTAACTGAATACGTCAAGGGGTGCGCCGAATGCCAATGTCACAAGGTCAACAACTGACCCACGAAAGCCCCTCTGGTACCCATCACTCTGAAACCAGATGCCAACCCTTTCGAAGTTATAGCCCTGGACTTCATCACCAAGCTACCCTTATCTCAAGGGTACGACTCCATCCTCACAATCATGGATCACGATTGTACCAAGGCATCCGTATTCATCCCCTGCAATGAAGAAATCACGGCAGAAGGGATGGCAGCACTGTATGTAATTCACGTCTTCCGGAGATTCGGATTACCAGCCAGAAACATCAGCGACCGAGACCCCCGATTCGCGTCCAAATTCACACGCGAACTATGCCAAATCCTGGGAATCCAGCAGAACATATCGACGGCTTATCACCCACGAACCGATGGGCAATCAGAACGAACCAACCAATGGCTAGAGCAGTACCTAAGATTCTGGGCAAACGAGCGTCAAGATAATTGGGCACACTTCCTTCCCATGGCAGAATTCGTGCACAACAGCTGGCCTCATGAAACAACACAGAAGTCCCCTTTCGCCCTCATGATGGGATATGACCCGAGCGCTGATTGGGCTGATAAGCCCTCACCAATACCACAGGTACTCACGCAACTACATCAATTCCGAGAAGCGCAGAAAAACACCCAGGATCTGATCAAAAAGGCCCAGGCACTGTGGGTAAAACACCGAAAAACTCCACAATATCAAATAGGAGATCAAGTGTGGTTAGAGGGACATCACTTGCGAACTAACCAACCCACAGCCAAACTTGCAGCACGAAGGCATGGACCCTTCAAGATCACAAGGATACTCTCCCCAGTCAACTACCAACTAGAACTCCCCGTGCAATGGAACATTCACCTGGTATTACATACGGATCTGCTCACCCCATATCGAGAAACGCCCATGCACGGGGAAAATTTCCAGCACCCACCACTGGATCTAGTAGGCGGTGAAGAGGAGTACAAAGTGGAGCAAATTCTAGACTCTCGACAGTTCGGCTGGAGCAAGAAATTGCAATACCTCGTGAAATGGAAAGGGTACCCAGACTCAGAGAATCAGTGGGTCGATAAAGATGACGTATTCACTGACGAAGCGATAGCAGAGTATGAGCGGAGCTCAAATGCCAGAAAGACACATATAAACCAGGAGAAGACGATGGACCAACCCCCATCATCCCATTCTGGACTCTTCACTCAATCCGCGATGTCTCTTCCCACTTCCTCCACATCCACCCCTCTCACTCCCTGTCTCATTGACAACCTCACCCACCAAGAACTCAAGGAGGCCCTTGACAATGCCAAACCCATCATCGACCTCGACAACCCTGACCAGCCAGCCACCTACTGGCTCACCAACGATGATGGGCAGCGGCTCTGCACCGTGCCGTACTCCGAGGCTGTTACGATTTCTGCCTCACTATACAACATGTTCTGTCTGCCTTCTTGCTCCGCCTCGTGTTTGCATGTACTTTTACCCATGACCTGTTCCGATTCATTCTCCGACTCTTATCTCGCACCAACCCCATGACCGTAGGGAAGCCAGACTTTTGACTTCTAGGACCCGTTGACGTCATCTGAGCCCCGCGTGCCCCCGTGGGATTCCCTTGTACTTCTTATGGACTTCCCCTTCGTACTTCCTTATTAGCTCGCTGAGGCCAGTACCTCAGGATCGCGCCATGTGTTTGTACCTTACAAACACCCTGTACTAGTATATAAGTCACGCCCTACCTAGCTTGTACGGTAGACTTGACTTGTGTAATACCACAATCATCTTTGCCTCACGGACAACTTTGACTCGCCGTTGCGCTTGAGTCCCCCTTTTGCTCGCCTTTTCGCTTGAGCTTTGACTTCCTGCTACTATCCTTGTGTCCCTGGGAGACCAAGTGATACTTGTTCATCATTGAACTGAACCCTAACCGGTTCACGCCTTGCCGATCCCGTTGACTTGCTGAAGTACACGTCGTACTTAACGCCCCTGTGGTGGTGTTACAGAGGCCAAGGTTACTCGGCTTCGTGAAGTTGTTGGAGGCAGTGAAAGTCCCCTACCTCAACTTATCCCCGCTGAGGAAGAAGAATCGGGCCACACTGCGATGGGAAGAGTGGATGAAGACACGATCGTGGAGGGAACCTGCGGATCAATGGCGACAGCAGCAGCTGGCAGCCGTGGTGGCACGGAGGGCCTGCATCCTCATCCAACGCTGCCAGCACACCGCGATGCTGAAAGAGCAGTTTACGAAGCAGTAGAAGGAACATTAAGGGAGTGGTACCCAGCTGAGCAACCATACCTTATAACAGCCACCGACACTGACGACCCCCGCGAAACTCCCTATGCCTGCGACACTACTGGGCACCCTCTATATCGCGCCGAAGTCGTCGTCAATACAGAGGCAGCACCCCTACCCGCCGTCCACCTTCAATACCTCGGAGGCACCACGCGCACAGCGCCTCATGGATACAAACATAATTGGGGGGACGACTTTGTCCACTACCCCATCACCGACGCACAAGGGGTCACTCGCCGGGCCACCTTCATCCAAGTAGTTGGAGGACTAGACCCCCTCGTACTGGGGCTCGTTGACGACAGCGACAAAGTATACAGTCGCCCCCTCTACGCCGAACCACAAGTCCATGAGGCCGGCAAGCCGCACTACTTGCCTGAAGACATGTATGCCCTTGTCAGCAGGCATAGCAACCAGCACAGGGTGGATCGAGCGGCGAATGAGCTGAAGGACGTAGGGGTAAAAGCTGAGTTGACCCGTTACCGTGCCTACAAGCACGAGGCTGAGAGGATGGAGCAGCATCTTCACGCTCTCGCCCAGGCGCTCAGAGGAGTACAAGGCGAACTCACTCGGTGCAAGTTCCAATTGGAGATGGCCAATCTCCTCGACAGGATTACGGAGAGGCAGGAAGCTTGGGCAGGAGGTATTGGACCCACTCAGCACCGTGGACGTCACAGCTGAAAAGGGGGTGATGTCACGATCAGAGAAATGGACTCTTACTATACGGATATGACCCCTTGGTGAGTAGTAATGTGTCATGGACTTCACAGATCAGTCATCAGCCGTAGTATCACATGTTAGATACTATGACTCATTCCTAGTAGTAGCTGTAGTAGGGTTTGAGCTACTTACGCTATTAGTTGCCTCAGATTGGAGGGGAGCTTTAAAGCTACCCCGCAAACTGTATAAGTAGGGTACACGGAAGACCAAGAATGCCATCTTGGTCTTCTTCAATCACTACCTCCATTTAACTTGTATTTTGCCTTTCGCTTGTCTCCCTGGAGCAAGACGACATCTATAACGCCCAGTGAACTGAGAAGTGTCCTGGTGCCTCGAAGGCTGATCACGGATCGCGCCAAATATTGTGTCAAAGTCACGGGACTTGAACCTTTCGTAGAATCAGCTGAGTCGTGAACACCCTTTCGCTGTCTAAGTCAGACTTAGCGTCGGTAGTGGCGTAACACCTGGTGCAACGACGACAGTCACGAGACCACACGACGCACGTGGTTTGAAGACCCTAGGGCTATTGTGTTCCATATTCCGCTGAGTCGTGAACGCCCTTCCGAAGTCTAAGTCAGACTTAACGCCGGTAGTGGTGTAACATTAAGACCAAGATCCACCCACTGTGGCGTTCACAACTCAAGATCGGTGGACCAACTTTCGATTGTACTCCCTTGAACGAAGAGGAGACTGCAACATACCCACACAATTCCTAAAAGCAGCCCGTTGGAGAGAATACCGAGGAGACACAGGGTACTTTGTAGACTTCGCATCAGGACCTGCCCGATACCAACCAGTTGAGTTCAATTTCGACAACTTGTGTTGGGTGGAGATTACGTGGAACCCAGTCAACAACAGGTGGGACGCTGTAAGACCCGTAGGATGAAACTACAACTGCGACATCGACACATGAGGACTATGATGAAGTCCCGGGGGTGTCACCCTGACATGCCGAGCAGCACCCCAGAC
This sequence comes from Lactarius akahatsu, assembly GCA_021524915.1. Classification (NCBI taxonomy): domain Eukaryota; kingdom Fungi; phylum Basidiomycota; class Agaricomycetes; order Russulales; family Russulaceae; genus Lactarius; species Lactarius akahatsu. Next base: position 70,504 of record JAKELL010000106.1, on the reverse strand, counting down.
AACGATCGAAAGGGACCTCAAATAGGGGAAAAGTACATGGCCAGGTTGGGGATCGAACCCAAGACCCCGGATTAGATCTCCGTGCTCTTCCACTGAGCTACACAGCCTTAGGTATTATGAGCCGGGTTATTGTAGACATCACGCCGAAATGACGTCATAAACCCTAACCATGTCGAAGGGATTAACGGTGTATCCCCACTTCAACAGACTACCCACAAGAGAACAGTGGGGACATATAGACGGACAACCAGAGCTTAGCACATCAGAACCAAGAACTCCGGCACCATCAGAAACAAGCGGAGGCGAGACTACGGACAACAAGAACAAGTTGGAAGAAAACGAATCGAGAGGAGCGGAGGAAATCATCCAGACAGCTGAGTCCCTCCACATAAACGAACCAGAAACCATCCACACCTACTCCCCAGCCATCGCAATGGCCACCACAACTGTAACCGAAACAATGGAGGAAACTATAGCCACCGAAGAAGCACAAAGGATAGCCAAGGAAGCGGAATCCTACCTCAGACCTATCAACCCAGCAACAGGCCACAGAATGACGGCAGACGACGCCGCCATATTTCAAGCAGTAGGTCCTGACCAACCAGACCTGCCCCCTGGAAGAGGAGGACCTGTTGATAAGTGACCCTTGCGCACTTAGTGGCTCAAAGGACAATCAGATATGGACTGCTGTAGATAAGATATACAGGACTCATGTAGATTAGATTATTATGATCACACAATCTCGGACTTGTTGTATTTACTTATCTATGACATCACTGTACACTATGACATCATAGAATCCGGACTTTGCGTTGTTCCCAACACTCTTGTAGTTTCCCTTTGTTCTATCCTTATTATGATGTCAGTATGATATCATTAGTCTAGATTCTTCTTGTTCTCTTGTCCCTTGTTCTCAGAACGTCCACTCCTTTGTCCGTCTGTAGAACAATGCTCCTTGTATTTACTGTGACCCAGTGTTACCTGCGTCACCTTGTGATTTTGTATAAGTAGTGTAGCTTGTACGCTCCTGGTCCACATCAGTTCTCATCTGTTGTGTGCCAGGTATGTCTCCTCTCATGTATACAACATCAGTTCTCATCTGTTGTGTGCCAGACCCCACATCTGCTTCACTTGCTTGATTCACTCTGTTGCTGCTTCCAGCCACCTTTGATATCTCACCACAGTCCTCTTGCCACTGTGAGTATCATCCCTTCATGTGCGCTGTTCATCAGGACCACCACCATGGAGACCATTTGGAGGAGCACCAGGAGACTTCGGAGGAGGACCACTGAGAGGAGGACCCCTGGAAGGGAACCCCTTTGGACCGCCACCACTGGGAGGTGGACCAACCGGAGCAGGAGTACCAGGACCTGATAAACTAAGTGGCGAACCCCCGACCATATTCAAAGGAGACCGCGCTGACTATGAGTCCTTTCTCACACAATGGCACCTATACTGGGGGCTTAACAGTGATGCGCTGGTGATGCGCAATGTCTACAGGCGATGCCTCCTGTTCTTGGGATACGTCAAAGGACCACTGGTCAGCGGATGGACACTGGGATTCCTCCAGTGGTTAAACAATGAACTGCGCCAAGGAATAGATTGCTATGACGAATATCTGTGGGACACTCTAATGGCAGGATTCGCTGACAGGTTTTCCAACATACTGGAGCAAGAACAAGCGCAAGTAACCCTCGCTAAAGGGCTTAAGATGGTCGGAGACGACATTGACACATACGTCACCACATTCGAACAGTTAGCAAGAAAGGCTGATTACCATCTCAACGACCGACAAATGATCAACTGCTTCACCGCGGGCCTCCCAGGCAAGTTATTCTCAAAAGTATATGAACTCGACAGTCCCACAACCTTTGATGAGTGGAAGGAAGCCACCATGAAACGGCAGAAACAGTACATTCACTTGCGAGCCAGATTGAACCTATTGTTGTCAAACAAAACCACACCCCAGAACCCCCAACGATGAGAATTCAGCCTTGGAGCACCATGGAACCCCCCACACAATCTGCCGCCCTGTTACGACCCAAACGCCATGGATACATCAGCGGATCGATCCCATGTGCGACTTGCTGGAGCAGAAGACATCCTACAAAGGCAAAGACCCCCCTTCCCACCTAGATATGGACAAAATAGACAAGAAAGACCCCACCGCAACATGAGGGAAGTGATCTGCTACAACTGTAACCTCCCGGGCCACTTCTCACGAGATTGCACAAGGCCGAGAAGACAGTCACAACAAGGGAGAAACCCCACGACCAACGCTCGAAGCACAGACACGCACCAAGAACCGAAATCGTCGCTGAGAACAGCGTCAACCCCTCAACAAACGGCACAGGATTGGTTGGAAGGAGTTAGGGGAGCTAGTGACGAAGTAAAAGACCTCATATTCCAAGACCTATGGAATCAGGAGGGTTTTCGGGATGCCTAAACCCATCGGCCTGGGTGAGGGCAACAAATTATAACTCTGTAATCATGACTCACTTCCGTTCTCTTAGAATTCCAGTCTCGATTCACATGTGTTACTCAATGGCCGACATAAAAGGACTTGTAGATTCAGGAGCCACCGACAACTTCATATGACCAGCGTTCACCAGACGCATGGGGTTAGGGCTCCAAACCCTGGACCGCCCAAAAAAGATCTACAACATAGACAACACTGAGAACAAAGCTGGGTCAATCACACATTTCATAGACCTAGATGTACAGACCAAGGGCATCCACAGAAACATCCGCTTCCTAGTCACTGACATTGGTGCAGAAGACCTGGTACTAGGATACCCATGGCTCGCAGCATATGAACCAACAATCAGCTGGAGACATGCTACCATACATGAAAGTGCACTGCCAGTTGTACTCTGATCAATAGACCCCACGGTCGATCGAACCATCATTGCGACAGCTCTCACGAGCAAAGAGGCAGAAGAGATAGTGCAAGAACTAGAAGAAGTCTGCCAAATACAAACCACAGCCACCGAACTAGCCATTGCTGCCCACCAACCACAACAAGAAGTAGAAATACCAGCACCATACCAATGGTTCGCCAAACTCTTCAGCGAAGAAGCGTCACATCGATTTCCACCCTCACAACCTTACAACCATGCAATTGAACTCAAACCCGGAGCACCCGCGACCATAGACTGCAAAATCTACCCCATGAGCCAAGAAGAAGATAGCCAACTCAAAACGTGGCTAGACGAACAACTAAAACTGGGCTACATCCGGCCATCTAAATCGCCATACGCCTCGTCATTCTTTTTCATTAAAAAGAAAGACGGGAAACTACAACCAGTACAAGACTACCAGAAGATCAACGCCTACACCATACGTAACCAATACCCTCTACCACTCATGGCCAAGCTCATCAACAACCTCGGTAATGGACACATCTTCACCAAACTCGATGTCCGCTGGGGGTATAACAACATATGGGTCAAAGAGGGTGACGAATACAAAGCGGCCTTTAAAACGAAATACGGACTCTTCGAACCTCTTGTCATGTACTTTGGGCTCACGAACTCTCTGGCCACCTTCCAACATATGATGAACGACATCTTAGGCGACACCATTCGTATCTTTGTGGCAATGGGTAAAATCATTCGCGTCTATATGGATGACATCGGAATCGCGACACTTGAACATGCTGGCCTCCAGGCACACATCAATGCCGTCTGTGCAGTCCTCCAAGTAGCAATGGACCACGACCTCTACTTCAAACCATCCAAATGCATCTTTCACCAGCCGCATATGGATTACCTGGGGGTCATCCTTGAAAAGGGGGTGACACGCATGGATCTGGTAAAAATTTCAGGCATCCGCGACTGGCCACAACCCACCAAAGTACGTGACGTCCGCTCATTCTTGGGCTTCTGCAATTTTTACCACCTTTTCATCCGGGGCTTCGCAACACACACACGAGCCCTCAACAAACTCATGTGCAAAGACACGGAATGGACTTGGGGACAGGATGAAGAAAAAGCCTCCCAGAAACTTAAAGACCTTGTCACGTTGGAGCCAGTACTAGCACACCCCACACTGACAGACCAATTCAAACTGGAAGTAGACGCATCAGGCTACGCAGTAGGGGCTGTCCTACTCCAGAAGAAAACCGACAGAAAGCGGCATCCACTAGGGTACTACTTGGCCACACTTAGCGAAGCGGAGCGCAACTACGACATTTACAACCTCGAACTCCTAGCCATAGTAAAAGCCCTAAGACACTGGTGACCATTCCTTGCGGGGTCACCACACAAGATCAAAATCTTCTCCAACCACCTCAACCTCACCCACTGGAAAACGCCCCAAAAGATAAGTCGCTGAGTAGCTCGAGAAGTACTTGAACTCATGGAATATGACTTTGAGATCCACCACATCAAAGGAACAAACAACGGCAGAGCAGACGCCCTTTCTTGACGACCAGACTACGACCAAGGAGAATGGGATAATGAAGGAATCATGGTCCTACCCGAGACTGTCTTCGTACGCGCAACAACGGTACAACCAATGGACAACCGTAAACAAAACGAAAACCAAATACACCCATGGGTGGACCCGCACAAACTAAAGAAAATCGATGGGACGTGGTACAGACAGGGGGCTGAAGTTATCACTGGGGATTGGGACACAATTCGTACCACCATCTGAAACCACCATGACCCACCAATATACGGACACCCAGGTATCAAACGAACGTGCCGAATCATCGAGCGACACTATTGGTGGCCCAACATGATCGCCCATGTAACCGAATACGTCAAGGGATGCGCCGAATGCCAACAACACAAGGTCAACAACCGACCCATGAAAGCACCACTAGTACCCATTACCCCAAAACCGGACGCAAACCCCTTTGAAGTCATAGCGTTGGACTTCATTACCAAACTCCCCTTATCCCAAGGATATGACTCCATTCTTACAGTCACAGACCACGACTGCACCAAGGCGTCAATTTTCATCCCATGTAATGAAGAAATCATGGCAGAAGGAATGGTGGCATTGTACATCACACATGTATTTCAGAGATTTGGACTACCAGCCAAAATTATCAGTGACCAAGACCCCCAATTCACGTCCAAATTCACACGAGAGCTATGCCGCATCTTAGGAATCCATCAGAACATTTCCACAGCTTACCACCCACAAATGGACGGACAATCAGAACAAACCAACCAGTGGCTGGAGCAATACCTAAGGTTCTGGACGAACGAGCGCCAAGATAACTGGGTGCACTTCCTACCCATGGCGGAATTTGTGCACAACAGCTGGCCCCACGAGGCAACAAGGAAGTCCCCTTTCGCTCTCATGATGGGATATGACCCATGTGCTGATTGGACCGATAAGCCATCACCGATACCACAAGTACTCACACATCTACATCAGTTCTGAGAAGCGCGGAAGGACACCCAGAACCTAATCAAAAAGGCTCAAGCGCTATGGGTAAAACACTGAAACACGCCGCAATACCGAGTAGGAGATCAAGTATGGCTGGAAGGACATCACCTGTGAACCAACCAACCTACCGCCAAACTCGCAGCGCAAAGACATGGACCATTCCAGATCACCAAGGTACTCTCCTCCATCAACTACCAACTGAAACTTCCCACGCAGTGGAGCATCCACCCGGTATTCCACACAGACTTACTCACCCCTTATCAAGAAACGCCCATGCACAGAGAAAATTTCCAGCGCCCACTGCCAGATCTAGTAGATGGCGAAGAGGAGTACGAAGTGGAGCAAATTCTAGACTCCCGACGGTTCAGCCAGAGCAAGAAATTGCAGTATCTCATAAAGTGGAAGGGATACCCAGACTCGGAAAACCAGTGGGTCAGCACAGATGACATATTTGCTGACAAAGCAATAGTGGAGTACGAACGAAGTTCCAATGCCCAAGGGACACATATAAGCCAGGGAGAAATGACAATCCTCTCCCCATCTCCTCACCCTGGATTCCTCACTTCGCCCTCAATGTCTCTTCCCGCTACCTCCTCTCCCACCGCTCTTGCTCCCCGCCTCATCGACAACCTCACCAGACAAGAGCTCCATGAGGCCCTTGACCACGCTCAGTCCATCATCGACCTTGAGGACCCCAGCCAGCCTGCCATGTATTGGCTCACTGACAGCCGCAGGCAACGGCTCTGCACCGCGCTGTACACCAAGGCCAAGATTACTCAGCTTCGTGAGGCTGTCGGAGGGGACAAAAGTCCCTCACCTCGACTTGACGCCGTCCATATCAAGGAAGTGGAAGAACAAAGCCACACTAAGATGGGAGGAGTGGATGAAGACCCGGTCGTGGAGGGAGCCCGCAGAGGATTGGCGCCAACGGCAACTGGCAGCTGCAGTGGCACGGAGGGCCTGCATCCTCATCCGATGCCGACAGCACACCGAGATGCTGAGAGGGCAGTGTACAAAGCTGTCGAAGGAACACTGAGGGAGTGGTACCCAGCTGAGCAGCCATACCTCATCACCGCCACTGATACTGACGACCCCCGCGAGACCCCCTACGCCTGCGACATGATGGGGCATCCACTATACCGCGCTGGAGTCGTCGTCGACACGGAAGCTGCGCCCATGCCCGCAGTCTGCCTCTGATATCTCGGAGGTACCGCGCACACCGCACCCCATGGATACAAACACAATCAGGGGGACGACTTCATCCACTACCCCATCACCGACGCACAGGGAGTCACATGCCAAGCCACCTTCGTCCAAGTTGTTGGGGGGCCAGACCCCCTCATACTTGGACTTGTGGACGACAGCGACAAAGTCTATAGTCGCCCCCTCTACGCCGAGCCCCAAGTCTGCAAGGCCGGTAAGCCCCACTACACCCCTGAAGACATGTACGCCTTCGTTGGCAGACATAGCAATCAACACCATATGGATTGGGCAGTGAACGAGCTGAAGGACGTAGGGCTTAAAGCTGAGTTGACCTGTTACCGCACCTACCGACATGAGGCTGAGAGGATGGAGCAGCGGCTGCACGCTCTCGCCCAGGCTCTTGGTGGGGTACAGGGGGAACTCACGAGGAGCAAGTTCAGGTCGGAGATGGCCAACATATTGGACCGAGTCATGGAGAGGCAGGAAGCATGGGTCAGAGGGATTGGCCCCACTTGGCGCCATGGGCGTCGCAGCTGAAAGGGGGTGATGTTATGATCAAAGGAACGGACTCTTACTGTACGGATATGACCCCTCAGTAAGCAGTAATGTGTCATGGACTTAGTAGCATTAGTCAGTCGTCGTAGTATCACATGTCAGATACTATGACTCATTCCACATAGTAGTAGTAATAGGGTTCGAGCTATTTATGCTACTAGTTGTCTCAGATTGGAGGGGAGCTTTAAAGTGTCTCCATATCTGTATAAGTAGTAGAGTGGGAGGACCAGGGAGAGCCATCTTGGTCTTCTTCGAATCACTGCCACTTCAATCCGCATCTCTTCGCTTGTCTCCCTTGAGCAAGTCGATTCGCTTACTGCCCAGTGAACTTGGAAGTGTCCTGGTGCAATGACGACAGTCACGAGACCACACGACGCACGTGGTTTGAAGACCCTAGGGCTATTGTGTTCCATATTCCGCTGAGTCGTGAACGCCCTTCCGAAGTCTAAGTCAGACTTAACGCTGGTAGTGGCGTAACATGCTAGGTACGGCAATTACTGGTGGAGGTAGTGGTTGTGACACCACTTGAGAAGGTTGTGGGTGTGGCTCAACACCCTGGAGGGATGGGAAGCTACTCTCGTCGAATGTCACATCCCTGGACAGTCTGACAGAGCAGGTTTGGTGGTCCCAGAGCTTATAGCCCTTAGATTCAGGCTCAAACCCAATAAGCGTGACCTCAATGGCCTTCGCATCTAATTTGCGACACTTATCAGTGGGTACATGCATGTACCCCTTGCATCCAAAGACGCGTAAATGTGAGACACCTGGTACTTTGCCAGAGTACCAGAGCTCATGAGGTGTGCGCCACTTAAGCGTACGGGTGGGAGAGCGGTTATAGATGTGTACCGCTGTGCTCATAGCATGCTCCCAGAAGCCTTTAGACATGCCAGCTGTGTGTAGCATGGCCATTGCCTTATCCATAATGGTGCAGTTAAACTGCTCAGCTTTCCTGTTCGACTGTGGTGAACCTGGCATCGTAAGGTGATGCTCTATCCCTCTCTGCTTGAGAATGTCCTGCACTTGGCTTGCCATATACTCGCCACCACAGTCAGAGTGGAGTGCGCGCAGTTTATGGGATGTCTGGGTTTCACCCCAGGCCAAATACATCTGCAGCGCCTTCACAAACTGATCCTTCGACTTAATAAAGTACACCACTGTGAACTTAGAGTGGTCGTCTATGAAGGTGGCAGTGTAGGCAGAGCCTTGCAGGGACTGAGTCTGCATAGGACCAGCTAGGTCACTGTGCACAATCTCAAAGATACAAGTTGTCCTTTTGGTGGAGGACGCAGAGAAGGGTTGGCAAGTGGATTTGCCTAACTCGCACCCACGACACACACCAGTGTGCGTGGTAGAGCTGTCAATGTCCATGCCAGTAGTGGCAGAGGGACCGTACAACTTGAGGGCAGCAGAGGAGATGTGTCCCATGCGCTGATGCCAGATATCAAGAGTGGTGGCAGCACTTTTGACGTGAGCATTTAGGCCAATGCTTGAAGTGTCCAACCAGTACAGGTTGTCCTCCAAGTAGCCAACAGCTACACAGCTTTTATTGATAGATATTTTAAATGAGCCACTGTCAAAGGCCACTGTTGCGCAGCAATGCACGCAGTGTACAGGCAGACCCTTACCTGTGTAGAGAGCTTAGACGAGGCTTAGAGTGAAGCAGAGGAAGCTCAAGGTGGGGTGGAGAGAGATGTGTATAGGTACTCACTCCTACAGTAGGATTTATATACTCTATGGTCCACCCATGTCCGTTTGGGGAAAAGTGATGAGTAGAGGCGTCCACAATATCACGTTTTCAGTGTCACCTAATGTCTAATCACCAGTGGACTCGGAATAATCCCTTAAGGGGATTCTGTACGTATACTGTATGACTAAATACTCCGAATTACGTGTATAGAATAGCTAATCGTACTGTCATTCCTACGTAATGAGCCTTATAGTAGGTATTACGGCTCAACAGCCACTTCCACACCCTTTTGTGCTAGTGCACGCGTTGACAAGAAGCGTGTTTTCACCTGTGGAAGGTGTAGCACATTACTTAGGGTGATAGGAATGCCCTGGCTCGTAGTGAAGACGATGGAGCCTACACCAACTTGGTCTATTGTGGACTTGTCCCCTAGGTGCACACTGCCTTGGCATGGGGTATAGTCCTTGAAGTCAGACCGATGTGGTGTGATGTGGTGTAACGCCACCACAGGGGCATTAAGTACGGCATGTACTTCAGCAAGTCAACGGGATCAGGTAAGCGTGAGTCGGTTAGGACTCAGTTCAGTGATGAACAAGTATCACTTGGTCTCCCAGGGACACAAGGATAATAGCGGAGGGTCAAGGCTCAAGCAAAAGGGCGAGCGAAAGCAGGGACTCAAGTGCAACGGTGAGTCAAAGTCGGTTCGTGAGGCAAAGACTATGTGGTATTACACAAGAAGTCAAGTCTACCGTACAAGCTAGGTAGGGCATGACTTATATACTAATACAGGGTGTTTGGCTAAGCCAAACACATGACGCTAGACTGACACCTTGCACTAAACTGAGTACAAAGGGATGGACTATATCAAGGATGGTGAGGACACGCGGGTCTGCACGTGGGTCAGATCAACTTGGAAAGGTATCGTGGTTTTCGATGGCGCAAACCGCCGGTCAAAAGGAGTCAGGCGCAAGTGGAACAAGATGAAACGGATGGGCGCCTGACAAATGAAAAGCCTGCAGAAACCACGTATTGTACAATAGGTGATGGAACAAGTCAGGACGCATACAGTAAGAAGTAGAAATCGTAACATTACCCCCCGTCAGACTCGAAGTTGCCACGACTTTGACTAGTTGCTGGTGTAGTACCAGTCATCCTCGACAGGGGTGTTATCCGGAGTAGGTGAAGGGGGTTGTGGACATGTATGACGACGCAGGAACATATGCCTACCACGTTCCCCACACTCTCTGCACTGTTTGTACTGAGAACAGTGAATCTCCTCATGCCTTGCATTGTACTGCAGACATTGAGGACGATCATCAGGGTCAATATAGGCCGGTGACATGGGGGAGATGCGACGGATAAGACATATGTCATACTGGTGAGTGTGACTTCCGCACCACTGACACGGCTGCTTGGCCCTCCTTTGAGGGCACTGAGCGATCAAGTGGTCTGTCGACTTACACTGGAAACACTTGCGAGTCCTCTTGCGCTCTTCTCCCTGTAAGCGTGGCATCTCGCAAGGTGCTCTGGTGCGCAGGGGAATAGGAATGGATTCGGGAGTAGGTCGTGGGCGTATGAACTTGGCTTGGAGCTCGTTGTACTTTTCTGATATAAGTGGTATAGCCCACACATACTGTAACCTCTTCCGCACGCTCGCAAGGTCCATGTCCATGTGGAAGCGGTCGCACATGAGGTCCGTCTCCAGTCTTCGGAGTTCCGACTCACGTACTGCAATCGCATCCTTCTGCAAGAGGCATTCCCTGAGGCGGGATACGTCTGCGTGAAGATGGACATTGCGCAACTCCGTCAGGACCTTGTTGACACATATAGCACAAGGGTCGTGGGGATGGAACATGGCGAGCTGTTGGTCTGTGACATGTTGGGGAAGTTACCCTTCATAGACTCCTCGTAGGTAGACCAATTGCACGTAGCAGGGGTGCCCCCTCCCCATAGTTCCAACAACTTCTTGATAGTTTTTGCGATAATAAATGAAGCGTGCGACTTGCTTTGGATATCCTGCCTCCCCGATCTTCAAAGGGAAGTATAGATAGGAGAGGTTGGGGTCGTTGGGGAGGAAGGGGAGCCCTGGGTCTACACCGTCCTCATCATCATCAAGGAAGGCTAGGGCGGGGTCTGGCTCAACAAGACGGGGTTGTGTAATAGGTGTAGTCACGTGGCCGATGCCAGGAGGGAATGGGGGAAGTGGTACGTGTTCGAGAGGTGGTGGCAGGGTATGTTGTTGTGGCTCAGGGGGAGTAGGGATGATAGGGACATGTACTGTGATGGGAGTATCGACGGGCGAGGCGGTGAGGGTGAGCAATGAGGTAGCTGCCTCTTCCTGTGCGAGGCGATCAAGAGTGGGGGCGATCAAAGATAAGATAGGGGGGTCTGGACTGGGGACTACAGAGTACAGCGTACAACCCTCTGGCTGCGAGGGGACACCCTGGTCCTGTGAAGGTACAGTTAGCTGTTCAAGTATGAGTTGTGCCGGTGGGCGCGAGGGTATTTCAGAGACGATGGGAGTGGATGTCATGGTGGTAGTGATAGTGGGAAGGGGGACGTGTTGTTCGAGTTCGTTGGGCGTTCTTTTATATCTTTCATCCAGCCCCTTTGGTGGTAGGGTTGTGCCAGTAGAAGTCGGCGATAAGGTCAGGTGTGTGTCGGATGTTCTCAAGCGGTTCCCATGAGCTATCACTCATGGGGAATCCCTTCCACTGGACTAGGAACTGGAGTTTGTGCCCTCGGCTGTAGAGCCGTGACCCGAGGATTTGTTCCACCTCAAACTCTTCTTCTCCATCCACAAGGTCAGGGGGAGGTCACATGAAGTTTTCCCCATGTAGTTCCGTCTCCTTATATGGGGTGAGGAGGTTGGCATGGAACATGGGGTGGATCTTCCATGACTTTGGAAGTTCCAGCTCATAAGACACCGCTGATAGGGCCTTCTTAATGCGGAATGGCCCATGACATTTGGGGGCTAATTTGGCTGTGGGGTAGAACATTTTAAGGTTCGTCCCTTCTAGCCATACTTGTGCTCCTTCCTGATAGGGGATAAAGCGGGTACGCCCTCGCTTCATCATGAGTTCTTGGGCGTGTTTGATGCAATCTTGCACGTGTTGTCAGCGAATGTCCATATCTTCTAGCCGTTGATCAACAGATGGGGATGTCATGGGCTTCGGGGTCCATGCAGTGCGTGGTTCCCAGCCCATGATGAGTGAGAATGGGGAGTGTTTCGTGGTTGTGTTGGGCCATGAGTTGTGCGCGAATTGTGCCACTGGTAGAGCCTCTGCCCAGTTGTCCTGCTGCACATTGCTCCAATGGCATAAGTACTGCTCCAACCACTGATTCATTCACTCTGATTGGCCATCTGTCTGAGGGTGGTATGCTGATGAGATGTTTTGTTGGATTCTGAGGACTTGGCAGTGTTGTTTCATGAATGCCGATGTGAACCGGGGGTCTCAGTCTGTGATTAGCTTGCGGGGTATCCCATAGTGGAGGTAGACGTGGCGGAGGTACAGTTGAGCTACGCCTTCTGCTGTGATGGTTTCATTACACGGGATGAAGATGGCTGCCTTCGAACAGTCGTGGTCGGTGATGGTGAGGATTGAGTCATATCCTTGCAACAGCAGTAATTTCATGATAAAGTCCATGGCCATGACTTCAAATGGTTCCACTTCTGGGTCTGTCGTGATGGGGAAGAGGTGTGGTTTTTGTTGGTGGGGGTTGATTTTGTTTGCCTGGCACGTAGCACATCCTTTGACATATTCCTCTACATCTTTGCACATGTTGGGCCACCAGTAGTTCCGTCGTAAGAGTTCATAGGTGTTTGTGGTTCCGGGGTGTCCCATTGCTGGTGTGTCATGGAAAAAGGTGATTACCCCCGTTTAAGATCGTTGTCCCCAACAACAACAAGGGCTTCGTTCTTCCACCATAGCCTGTCGTGCTTTTTCAGGTTGTGTGGTTCGACCCACACTTGCGATTCGTCAAGGTTTTGCGCGATTTGTGTCCAAATGTCCATGTCATGCATTGACATTTCTGTGGCACGAATAAAGCGCTTGGCAGGGAGGACAATAACATTGTTGTTGTCCTCATCGTTTGGCGTGTAGTCCGCCCAATGTGATAGGGTGTCTGCACAGCTGTTCTTGGTGCCAGGAACGTGTTTTAGTATGAAGTTGTATTCTGACAATTCCAGGAATTCACGCGCTACTCAACAGCTGATCTTTCATGGTTCCTTCCAGTACTGCAGGTTGTCATGATCGGTGTGTATGATGATTTTATGGGGGGAGCCAACGAGATATGTATGCCAGGTACGGAGGGCTTTGACCACTGCAAGTAGCTCCCTGTCATAAATGTCGTAGTTCCTCTCGGCTTGGGACAGTGATTCCAAGTGGAATACGACTGGGTGGAGTTTCTGGTCGTCTCCCAGTTGGTTGAGCACAGTGCCAATTGCAACGTTGGACGCGTCTACCTCCAGTTTGAATGGTTTTGCTAGGTTGGGAAATAGGAGGACCGGTTCTTGGCATATCTGATCTTTAACACGCTTGAACACGCGTTGTTGATCCATTCCCCAGTGCCACGGGATGTCCTTTTTCGTGAGGTCATGAAGAGGGCATGCGAGCGAAGAGAATCCCTTAATGAATCGGCGGTAGAAGTTACAAAAGCCGATGAAGGCGTGCACTTCCCTAAGGTTCTTTGGGGGTTGCCAGTTGTGAATACCCCATACCTTTACAGGGTCCATTCGCAGCTTCCCATGTCCGATGATGAGTCTGAGGTATTCGGTCTCACACACCTTGAACTCGCACTTCTCTGGTTTGATATAGAGGTCGCTTTCTTCGCAGATTGTTAGGACTTGGTGAACTCTCTCACGATGACGCTCCAGGTTGTCGATGGTGGCGATGAGAATGTCATCCATGTACACAATTACTTCGCCAGTCAGCACTGGCCCTCTGAACGTGAAGTCCATCATTGCTTGGAACGTGGCTGGGGAGTTTGTGAGGCCGAAGTACATCACGAGTGGTTCAAAGGCTCCTTTGTTCGTTTTGAAGGCAGCTTTCCACTCATCTCCTTTGTCTACGCAGATGTTATTGTATCCCCAGCGAATATCCAGTTTGGTAAAGAGCCGCGCATCACGGATTTTGTTGATGAGTTTAGGAATGAGGGGTAATGGATAGTGATTGTGAATGGTGACTTCATTGAGATGTCAGTAGTCTTGTATGGGTCTAAGTTTCCTGTCTTTCTTTTTTATGAAGAAGAACGGTGAAATGTATGGGGATTTCGACGGTCGGATATACCCTCTTTCGAGTTGCTCAGCGAGAAATACTTCGAGGGCCTTATCCTCCTCTTGCATTAGTGGATACACTTTGCAGTCCATCGTTGCAGGGGCATTGGGTACTAGGTCAATGGCGTGGTCCCATGGCCGTCTTGGTGGGAGGCGATGGGACGCTTCCTCACTGAAGACCTTGCAGTGTCGTTGATATTCTGGTGGGACCATTTCTTCAAATGTTCGCTCCTTCTTTTTGGCTGCTTCTTGTTGTGCCAGTTCAGATGCGGTCGTAGTTTTACATATCAGCGCTACGTGGGGTTCCTGCTCGTTGTCCATTAGCTGCTCCCATGCCTCCTCATCGAGTTGATACGTCTCCAACGCCCTTACGGATGCTTCAATGGGCGTGGCTTCGTCCGATGACTGGAGGCTGGATATAACTACAGGTTGGAACTCTTCATTCAGCGTTGCTTCTCCCCACTTTACAAGTGGTTCGAACGCCAAGAACCAAGGGTAGCCCAATATAACTTCGTCCTTTCCTAGGTTTGTTACTAGGAAGCGAAGCGTCTTGGTGTCGTTCCCGGTGCGGACATTCAAGTCAGTGTATTGGGTAATCGCCCTGTCCTGGTTATAGGTTCCGTCCACGTTCCAGATGCATATTGGTTGCATGACACCACATGTTCCAATTTGCAGCTGCTTCAGTAGTGAGGCGCAAATAAAGTTGTCGGTAGCTCCAGAGTCAATTTCACAATCCTAGAGGTGGGCTCTCAACTGCGTTGATACCACTTAGTCGTGAGTGTACTTCTGGGTCACGCTTAGTCAGTGCACCAGTGCGGTGGTCAGTCAGCAGGCTCTTCTGTCAGCGACAGATGCAGCAGTAAGTAGGCTCTTCAGTAAGTCAATACTGATGCAGCAGTAAAGCAGAGGGGAACAAGAGGCAGGATCTGGACAAGAGGTGGCAATAGCTTGTATTAAACAAGACTAGAATGATGAATACAGGTGGACTACAGGCTCCTTAAATACAAGTACGAGATATTCATTTTTCTAGTATTTTCTATGTTTTTCTTGGAAGCACAGCAGGGAACATTCCAGAATAGAAAATTAGAGAGAATCTTCCAGAATCAAGAAGCAGAACCTGGGAATTGCCGAATCTGTTATTGATGGCATGATTAGATCGTGACATGAGACATTTCCAGAACACTGATTATCAGAGATAATCAATGGCACGATCTGATGATTGTGACAGTCAAGGAGTACTTGTCGTTCAGCCATTGCATGTGCAGATTTGAAAAGAACTGGGATTCTCATGGATTGATATCTGCTATGGTACACGTTTACATTTAGTGCTCTAGCCCAGGCCATCAGGTTCAAGCATCGAGAAAATCCTCCTTTGCGAACAATTTTTCCACCATGAGGTCTCGTACCTCCTGTGGTTGTGCTTTCATCGCAGCGATCTGTGCTTCAGCCTGTTCTTCCGCCGATAGTACGCAGCTAGACTGTACGGTGATAGTAGTGACGGTGGGAGCTGGTATGGCTGGGGGAGAAGAGACGGGAGTTTGTTGGGTGGTCGTGTGGGACGTAGCAATTTGAGTGCCCTTTTGTGGGCAGTTACACAAGATGTGCCCCGTAGCACAGCATCTAAAACAATGTCCCTCCTTTTGGAGTTGGAGTCGGTCGGTGTCTGTAAGAGCCACGGAGGCTCGGGCGTGTCCAACATCCATGGCATTTGGGTTGCAATTTTTGTTAAGGGCTTGTACCCATTGTTCGCGGTTGTGCCCTCCTTTCTTTTGTCGTGGGGTTTGGTTTTTGCCAAGTCTGTCCTTCAAAACCAGATACTCAGCCTGTTGTAGATGGGCGGCCCGCTTCCAGTCTTCCCATGTAATAAGATGTTGGAAGCGGATGGCGTTAACTACTAACTGGTTTGGGAGTCCATCTTGGAACAACTCCAATGTGGTAGCTTCATCTGGGTTGTATCCAGCCTTCGTGATTAGGTTGCTGAATTGTGCAATGTAAGAGTTGATGTCTTCTCCCTTCATCATGAAGTTTTGTAAGGCTTTGTGGGCCTTGGTCTGTTCAGCAGTATCGGTGTAGGCCTGCGTGAATTGGGTTTCGACCTCATTCCAGAGGTTCTCTTCAGTTCAGAGAACTCCTCCTGCTAGCTGAGCCTCTATCCACTTCATTTGTTCGTTGACCCAATCGTCAACAAGTGGTCCTCTAATGTAGGACAGAAATGTCATGGTTTGTTGGGCTGGTACTGCTAGCAGGTCGACGGTGGGGTTCATTCCCCAGTACAGTTTGAAGGCTTGTAAGAATGCCTTGCTTTGTTCTCGGTTTCCATCGAACTCTGGGGGTGGGTTTCCTCCTAGGCGGCCGTTGCCTCCCAGGACTGGCATGGGTGGTGCAGCTCCTCTGGCTGGGGCCGGTCTGCCACTGCCACTGCCACTGCCACCGCCACTGCTGGCGGGGGTTCCTCCGGTGGGAGCTCCACTTCCACTGGGTGCTCCTCCCCCACTGGTGAGGGTGGTACTTGCTGATGCAGATGTTTGTCCCTGCTGAGCCATTGCGTAGGATGGGAATGCTGAGGTTGGGAGGTTCATTGTTGGTACAGATACACTTGGAGACGTGGTGTCTTGGGGGTCAATATCAATTCCCGAGGGATTTGACAATCCCAAAGGGCCGGTTTGCAAAGTGAGGGGTACTGGTCCAGTAGTGTACCATGCTCCTTCGTTTGGGGAGTATTCAATGAATGCCCAGAGGCATTTGTCTTCAAGGTAGTGAATCTGTCGGTAGGATCTTGTCATAGGGTCGAAGATGAAATATCCTTTGACTCCGTTATTTTCTGCCCAGACCACTGCTCCCTTAACTCTGTCGGATAGTTTGTCAGAGCTAAGACGATCAATATACTCGGGCTTGAACTTGGTTCAACTGTGACTGGATGTCGCCACGGTGAGAGACTTGACTTAATGTAACGCCACCACAGGGGTGTTAAGTACAGCGTGTACTTCAGCAAGTCAACGGGATCAGGTAAGTGCGAGTTGGTTAGGACTCAGTTCGGTGATGAACAAGTATCACTTGGTCTCCCAGGGACACAAGGATAATAGCGGAGGGTCAAGGCTCAAGCAAAAGGGCGAGCGAAAGCAGGGACTCAAGCGCAATGGCGAGTCAAAGTCGGTTCGTGAGGCAAAGACTATGTGGTATTACACAAGAAGTCAAGTCTACCGTACAAGCTAGGTAGGGCGTGACTTATATACTAATACAGGGTGTTTGGCTAAGCCAAACACATGACGCTAGACTGACACCTTGCGCTAAACTGAGTACAAAGGGATGGACTATATCAAGGATGGTGAGGACACGCGGGTCTGCGCGTGCGTCAGATCAACTCGGAAAGGTATTGTGGTTTTCGATGGCGCAAACCACCGGTCGAAAGGAGTCGGGCACAAGTGGAATGAGGTGAAACAGATGGGTGTGTGACAAATGAAAAGCCCGCAGAAACCGCGTATCATACAATAGGTGATGGAACAAGTCAGGACACATACAGTAAGAAGTAGAAATCGTAACATGTGGTGTGTTGCACCACTGTCCATCATCCAACACACACGCGAGGCAGCATACAAGGCAACACCAACTGAATTTGCAGCCCAGTCAATGGCGGGCTCATCAACAACCTCCTTAATGGAGGTGGTGGTTGGTACTAATACATGACTATTGGCAGCCTTGTTGCTAGTGTCCTTCACCTTCCCCGCAGCTTCATCCTTCTTCCTCTGCCTGCAGTCAGGCTTGATGTGCCCCTTTTTGTTGCAGTAGTGGCACGTAAGCTGAGAGTGATCCTTTTTCTTATGTGCACCTCCACTAGGCTGTTGAGACGCGACTGAATCAAGTCACATGTCTCGTGGGATATGATTGAGTCATCCCATATACTAAATACAGTATCTGTCCCTTATGGACTGATTTGGACTTGGCCGGACTCTTACAGACCGCTTTTGTTTATCCTTATTGACAGAGTCATATATGGCTCCTATTGTTCTTTATTGTTAAGATACCGGTATTGTCTGCTTTAGGCAGCTATTGTTCTCTGCCCTCCAATGGCATTTCTCCCTCTGGCGCACAGACCACCTGTATTGTGTTTGGATCACCTGTGCGCACAGACCATTCTTAGCTAAGCGTCCTGTATATAAGGACTGCTGTTTTCGCCTCTACACTTCAGAGTTCCCTTCACCTCTGAAGTGTAAGTCCCTTTCCTTTACTTCTCCAACTACCTTTGCTCATAGACGTTCTATAGTAACTTGTCTATTAGGTATGCAGTTGTAATAGAGTTCCCTTCACCTCTGAAGTTAACTTGTCTATTAGCTCCTCGCTACTAAACCTCCGCTCGTTAGTTCTGCGCTTCAACATAGGCTTGATAGGGGCAGCCTTATTGAGCAAGGAACCAGAGGGGCCAGAATGGTGCGCCTCCTCTGAAACGATGCGTGCAATTATTTCAGCGTGCTTGAGTTTGGAGGGGGCACCACTGGCTAGGATGGTAGATGCCAGAACCTCATAAGAGGCAGGCAGGGCGTGGAGGAGAATGAGACAGAATTGGGTGTCGGTGACACCCATCTGTGTGTTGGAAAGGCCAACCTGCAGCTCATTGAGCTTGGCCAACTGTGAGGCCATGGGCGTGGAGTCGTCAAGGTGGGCTTGAGTTAACTGGATCCACAGATTAAAGATGGTGGTGCTGCCTGAAGCACCAGCATACACATCCTTCAGCTTGTCCCACTTTGCAGCGAAGGTGGGGTAGGCATAAGGATCGGCAACAAGGGAATAAACATCTGGTTTAAGGTATAGGTGGAGGTACACCTTGGACTGATGTTGGATAGAGTCCCATTCGTTGGCAGTGACTCTGGTTGGCAGGGCATGGTGTGTAAACACATCCTCAGCCTCATGAAGGGTGAGGATTGCCTCCAGCATTCCGGACCACTTGTTCCAGTGTGTCCCATCGAACTGATCAAGCCAAATGCCCACAGGCATGCCGAAGGTTGTGCCATACACGTTGGACAAGCGCATGGAGGGTGTGGACCCAGAGGTGATAGGGGGCAGGCCGGTTGAGGCACCTGCCGTGGCTCCTGCAGCTGCACCAGTGGTGGCAACACCGGTGGGCGAGGCAGCGCGAGAGGAGTGTGTAGACAACATAGGGATGATTTATCTGTCACCAAGGAGCAGTCAGTGACAGTGCTTCTAACAGTTTGCAAGATATAATGGGGGTACCACTCCTGTCTGTGAATCTGTAAGGCCAGAACACTAACACGTCCTGCCTCCTGTGGTATGCCAGTGATACAAGGGCTAGGCCCAGGATGGAAGATCCCTTTGCCATACTAGGAGCCAGCTGCCAGCCAGGGTGTGTCTAGGACACGGCTCACTAGTTTGCGTCAGGGGGATATGGAGTGAATGCTTTCAGAGCCCAAGGCTGTCTACGTCAGCCTCCTCGGCCTGTTGGTTGCCTCATCACCGCAAGTGGCTTTACTGAATCCTTTCCCATTGCCGCTACAAGGCAGGTATCTGGTTGCAGAACACCATAAGGTGAACACCCCCCAGAGTCTGAACCAGGTTTTACACTCCCATGGTGAGGAGATCCTGCACCCAGTGTGGAGCACCAGAGACAGCTGGCGCTAAGCTCCACAATACACAGCCCAGTGGGCCATGCACACCTGGATATGTATTAAGGGGCTACCAGACCCAATCTCCTTGTGCATAGCGCAGGGGCTAGGAAAACAGTAGGGATGAAAGTAGGACTACTGGGCAGTACATAGCAGGAGGTTCCTCAGCAGGGACCACTGGCGCCCCAGTGTCCACTGCCTTGGGCAAGGCTGGTGAGGCCCCAGACAGACCTTAGCCTGGTGTGTGATCCTAAGAACACAGTGACCAGCCAAGTGGAGTGGCTAGGGCACCAGGGCCCATAACCTGATGAACAGCGCACATGAAGGGATGATACTCACAGTGAACTGAAGACTGTGGTGAGATATCAAGAGTGGCTGGAAGCAGCAACAGAGTGTTACCAAGCAAGTGAAGCAGATGGAAGTCTGGCACACAACAGATGAGAACTGATGTTATTATAGAGGAGAAGACATACCTGGCACACAACAGATGAGTACTGATGTGGACCAGGAGCGTACAGGCTGCACTACTTATACAAAATACAGGGTGACACAGGTAACAGCTGGTCACAGTAAATACAAGACACATTGTTCTACAAGTGGACAAAGGAGTGTATGATGAACAGCGCACATGAAGGGATCATACTCACAGTGAACTGGTGACTGTGGTGAGATATGAAGGTGAGCTTGAAGCAGCAACAGAGAGATCTTGCAAGTGAAGCAGATGAGTGTCTGGCACACAACAGATGAGAACTGATGTTACATTGGAGAGGTGGAGACATACCTGGCACACAACAGATGAGAACTGATGTGGACCAGGAGCGTACAAAGTACTCTACTTATACTGCTACAGGGGGTGACGCTGGTAACAGCAGGTCACAGTAAATACAAAGCGCATTGTTCTGTACACGGACAAGGGAGTGGACTAGAAAGAGAACAAGGTGTAGAGAACAAGAAGAGTCCAGACTATGATATCATAGTGACATTATAATAGAGATAAGAACAAAGGAAAGTACATAGACGTAGTACAAGGGTAATCCAGAGTGGTCCATGATGTCATGTACATATATGATGTCATAGATAAGAGAATACAAGAAGTCCAAAATTGTAAAGATCAAAAATAATCTAATCTACATAAGTCCAATATATCTTATCTAAAGCAGTCTGTTATCTGCATGTCCATTGAGCCGCTAGATGTGCTCAGGCCACTTATCAATATCAACTCAATGAGGAGGCATGGGAGCAGCTTGTAGATGACAAGTGAGAGCCATGTGTGGCACTGTTGTGTAAAACTATGATGGTGTCTGAACTAGCACACCAGGAAGTGGCCAAAAGGGAGGCACACACCTTCAAAGAAATGGTCCCACCGGAATACTGGTGATACCATAAAGTCTTCAGCAAAGCAGTGTCCTGCCACTTCCCACCAAAGAGACTGTGGGACCATGCCATCAACTTGGTACCAAACACACCTGCAGCAATGGACTGTAAGGTGTACCCTTTGATGCAGGATGAGGACAAAGCACTTGAAATCTTTCTTGTGGAACAACTTGAGAGGGGATATATTCAACCATCAAAATCCCCATACATCTCACCATTTGTCATGATCCAATTGTGCCATGTTCTACTTCTGCGATTTCTGGAATTTGGTCTTGGGTATTCTTTAGAAAAATGTGTTTCATGTTTCAATTCTCTTCTGAAAGTTCCTGCTTCTGCTTCCAAAGTTCCTGGTTTCCATTTTACCTTCTTCTATGTTTCAGATTCAGTTTCCCCTTCTGCCAGCTCACAGTTTGTTCTTGTTTACCCTTAAAAATACTAGAAAAACAGATTTCCTATACAGTACTTAAGGAGCCTGTAGTGTAGCTTGTATTCTTCATTCTAGTCTTGTTTTCTGTCTCTGAACTCATTGCTATTACCATTCACTTGCTAGAGGCAAGTCATCTTACATAACCATACCCGACTGCAACCTGGAATAGTGCCTGATGAACAGCGCACATGAAGGGATGATACTCACAGTGACAAGAGGACTGTGGTGAGATATCAAAGGTGGCTGGAAGCAGCAACAGAGTGTAATCAAGCAAGTGAAGCAGATAGAGTGTCTGGCACACAACAGATGAGAACTGATGTTACATTAGAGAAGTGGGGACATACCTGGCACACAACAGATGAGAACTGATGTGGACCAGGAGCGTACAAGCTGTACTACTTATACAAAATACAGGAGTGACACTAGTACAACAGAAGTAACACAGAGTCACATAATACAAGGAGTGTTGTTCTACAGACGGACACAAAGGAGTGTGCAGAAGGAGAACAAGAGCGCAAAGAACAAGGGAAGGCTAGACTATGATATCATAGTGACATCACAATAAAGATAAAACAAAGGAAGTAAGTACAAGGACGAAATACAATAGGAGTCCAGAGGAGTCCATGATGTCATTGTACAGTGATGTCATAGATAAGAAAGTCTGAGATTGTAAAGATCATAATAATCTAATCTACATAAGTCCAATATATCTTATCTAAAGCAGTCCGTTATCTGCGTGTCCATTGAGCCGCTAAGTGCGCACAGGTCACTTATCAACAGTGCCCGGGCCCTGCACAACTTTCCCGAACACGACCAACTCGGTGCCAGCCTGAGCTCTGATCGTGAAATAAGACTAGAACCATATATTTTCTATACTGACCCTTTTGTGTGTACGCCGAAAGATCCCGACATCGACTCTGTAAGCCACCCCGGTGGTCGAGTCAACGACACCCCCGAACTTGGTTCCACGCTTAGGAACACACTGACTGACTCCTGACCTTATGGCCCCACGAACGAACAGGCGGACAGACCCATAAGTGACTTGACCCTACGAACTCGCAGATTGGAGAGTAGAACTCTCAACCTCGACTACTTGGAGAGCCGCGCTCTCGCCCCTGAAACCCCGGAACCTTCGACAAGGAACAACAATGTTTTACGACCCCCCCATTACCTGACATGTTGCCCCTGTCCGTGTTACGCACCCTAACTGGACCCTTCCCGACCCCCTTTACCGGAAATTTGACACAGACGGTGCAATTCTTGGACGACCTGGACCGTCTCATATGGAAGAATCTCAATCACCCAATTGTTTCGACCCCCCAACTGCGCATTGACATGGCGCTTTCGTTCATTTACGGCCCGGCTACCAAGACTTGGAAGCATGGTATTTGACAAACCCTTCATCCAGAACTTTCCATCGACATTGAATCACTCTGGGACAAGTTCCTAGACTCGTTCTGTGAGATCTGGGTTCACTATACTGAGTCGACAGTACCCACGGCTGCTCCCGTTACTCAGACTGCGACAAAAGACTTACTGATCACCCTTGCTGCGGAAGAACTTTTGCTGCACCATGCCTCCGGGACCATCAATCTGACGACGGATGAGGATACCAACGATTGGTCTCCTTTCACCCCACGTATCCCCATCTCCCTGCCTTCTCTCGTTTTGATCCTCACACTGGTCAAACCAGTTGACGAGGAACCCCTCTTGACCGTATGCAGAACCCCCACTGCCCCGGATAACGCTCCGTTGCCCCAGTCACCGCTTGCCAACACGAACCCTTTGTCCAGCCCCATCATGGACAGAGTCCTCCCTGCCACACCCCACACATACTCCCAAGACCTGCATTAACACAGTCCAGAACAGCAGGCCTCTTCATGTACGCACGATCATAGAGTTCACCCAAGAATGCGTCGTTGGTCAGTTCCTCCGCCCTCCACCTCCGCAGTACCGCTTTGCTCGCCGCCCTGTCATCATCCCGTTGCCAGTGGATGATATCGACCGTTTCCTCGAATCCCATGATTCCAACTCTCGCAGCAGTCTCCCGCTGCAGGCCTTATCTGAAACCATCGACCGGACTGCAGATGAAGACACTGATGACTGGTCCCTTCTCACCCCGCAAACTCCTGTCTCCCTGCCTTCTCTCGTCTCGGCCCCTCGCACCTCCGTCATCTTGCAGATCGCCCCATGTACGCCATACATGGACGTGACTCCCATTCTGCCCCTTGCCACCCCGGGCGTGCCACTCATGAAAGAGAGTGCATTACCCGACCGACCTTGTATTTCTGGACAATGCATTACCATCGTACCGATCAATTACCCCTTGTACTCACACACACTTGCAAAATGTGAGCGTGAGTACGATGCAGTTGCCAAATCCTTCCCCCATTCCCACAAACACTCTCGCGTGCAGCAATTGATCCCGTTGCCACAGAAATCTGACTTCATCCCTCGTCGCCCTGTCCCTCTGATTCCCCCGTTCAACGATTCAAGCGGACTGTCGACCCCAGCTCACAACTTCACGCACCTCATGGCATCCCCGCACCTTCCCCCGGATTCGCCCATTCTTACTAACCCTTGCCGCGCCGTCCTTGCGGCTCATGACAATTCTATTTGAATCAGCGACCCCTGCCTGAAGTTCTTCTCGAGGCCTCTTGCATCCTTCTCAGATCTCGCACCTTCGCTCGCTGTCACCCTCCCTTCACCACCACATTCTCAATCAACTGCCTGCTCTCTTCCAGTTGCTTTTCCCGGTCGCTCGGATGTTCCAATGAACCGTCCCCTCTTCGCCTCACGCTGCCGCCCTCTTTCAGACCCGGAGACTAGCCACTGCCATGCACGTCTCTTCCCCTGCACCTTTCCTACCTTGGACCATTGCTCCTGTGCTCACGTGTCTTGTCACCCGCAACCCTTCCTTGCATCTCCCCGATCTACCCTCGCGCCTTGTCCCTCGATTGCCTGCATTCCCTTCTCGCACAGTTCTCTCGCTTGACACCAACTTTGGCCTCGATCGCAACCCTCGACCCTCGCTCATCCTCCATGTCTCCCCCATCCCCCAATATTCGCTTCCACCGCGCGCCGACGTTTCGTCCGTTGTGCCCACCTCCTGCCTGCCCCCGCTGCCAGATCTTGCATCTCAACACCTTTTGGTTGTCATGGAAGACAACACTTCTAAGAGGGGAGTAAAAATCTTGCCAGTCTCGGTTTCGACCCCGAGCACCACTTGCTACCCCCCGACATTTCCCTCTCACACTCTCGAACAACCACGAGACCCCAATGAAGTCACTCCAACAACACGTCACTACAACGCGTCAATGCTGATATACGCCGTCCCACCAGTCATGAAATCGTCAGGGGTGAACAAGATCACGAAACACCTCTCGACGTTGACTGGCACCCAGACAAATCGCACCACATGGAGTATGACACTGCAATATCCACTTGACAACCTCGACGCCCACCCCCACATTGTGTGCTGTCATCCACACACCTTCGAACGACCCCAGGACCCGGATGACGGCCATACAACGACAAGACAAGATAAAACCGCCGAACGAAGTCGCGCAATATGCGATGATGCGTACCCCCAGACCCCGATGTCATCCAACGCCCCATGCAAGTACCAGACACGTCACAAACGTGAAGACGCAAGGACGACACTTCAACAAAACGCATCGAAGAATGGGGTGCCCGAATCGTGCCAGGACTTCGCTGGACCCATCCTGACCCACATCACACAACCATCCTCCCACGCCCTACGACATCGCCTGCGTATACGACACCGGAGGATCAAGACTGCCATGCAAACCCCAAACAATGTAATATCGATAACAAAACGAGGCCACGCCGATACGTGAAGACGCAAAGACTGCGCTTCAACAGCACATCGAAGCTTGACACACTCGAATCCCACCCGAATGAACAATATTACCACATGCACGTCCCGGATTCTGATACTGATCCCTTTGTGTTTGCCCCAGACCCACAAAACTACAAGCACAAGTATGACTACGAAGATGCCCATTGTGAAGACAAAAAGGGGAATTTATTCGAGGACGAATAAAGGCAAGAAAGAGGGCTATGTCACGATCCGATTGTGCCATGTTCTACTTCTGTGATTTCTGGAATTTGGTCTTGGGTATTCTTTAGAAAAATGTGTTTCATGTTTCAATTCTCTTCTGAAAGTTCCTGCTTCTGCTTCCAAAGTTCCTGGTTTCCATTTTACCTTCTTCTATGTTTCAGATTCAGTTTCCCCTTCTGCCAGCTCACAGTTTGTTCTTGTTTACCCTTAAAAATACTAGAAAAACAGATTTCCTATACAGTACTTAAGGAGCCTGTAGTGTAGCTTGTATTCTTCGTTCTAGTCTTGTTTTCTGTCTCTGAACTCATTGCTATTACCATTCACTTGCTAGAGGCAAGTCGTCTTACATAACTGTACCCAACCGCAACCCGGAATAGTGCCTGGGCCCTGCATGACTTTCCCGAACATGACCAACTCAGTGCCAGCCCAAGCTCTGATTGTGAAACCATTCTTCTTTATAAAGAAGAAAGATGGGAAGCTCAGACCTGTACAAGACTACCAACAACTGAATGAAGTCACTGTTCACAACCACTACCCACTACCCCTCATCCCTGAACTCATTGATCAAATCCATGATGCCCAACTCTATACCAAACTCAACATATGATGGGGATACAACAACATCCATATTGACAAAGGAGACAAGTGGAAGGCTGCCTTTAAGACAAATAAAGGAGCCTTCAAACCACTTGTATGTTGATAAGTGGCCTAAGCACACTTAGTGGCTCAAAAGGACATGCAGATAATGGACTGCTTTAGATAAGATATATTGGACTTATGTAGATTAGACTATATATGATCTTTACACTCTCGGACTTTTCTTATCTATGACATCACTGTACAATGACATCATGGACTCCTCTGGACTCCCCTTGTATTTCGTCCTTGTACTCTGACCTTTGTTCTTATCTTTATTATGATGTCACTATGATATCATATTCCAGACCTTTCTTGTTCTATACGCCTTGTTCTCCAGAACAGTACACTCCTTTGTCCACTTGTAAGACAATGCGTCTTATATTTACTGTGACCAGCTGTTACCTGCATCACCCTCTAGCTTTGTATAAGTAGTGTAGCTTGTACACTCCTGGTCCACATCAGTTCTCATCTGCTGTGTGCCAGACATCATCTGCTTCACTTGCTAAGATCTTACTCTGTTGCTGCTTCAAGCCTACTTGCATATCTCACCACAGTCTTCCCAGTCCACTGTGAGTATGCCCTTTATGTATGCTGTTCATCAGGTTATGGGCCCTGGTGCCCTAGCCACTCCACTTGGCTGGTCACTGTGTTCTTAGGATCACACACCAGGCTAAGGTCTGTCTGGGGCCTCACCAGCCTTGCCCAAGGCAGTGGACACTGGGGTGCGAGTGGTCTCTGCTGAGGAACCTCCTGTTCATGTACTGCCCAGTAGTCTTACTTTCATCCCTCCTGCTTTCCTAGCCCCTGCGCTATGCACAAGGAGATTGGGTCTGGTAGCCCCTTAATACATATCCAGGTGTGCATGGCCCACTGGGCTGTGTATTGTGGAGCTTAGTGCCAGCTGTCTCTGGTGCTCCACACTGGGCACAGGATCTCCTCACCATGGGAGTGTAAAACCTGGTTCAGACTCTGGGGGGTGTTCACCTTATGGTGTTCTGCAACCAGATACCTGCCTTGTAGCGGCAATGGGAAAGGATTCAGTAAAGCCACTTGTGGCAATGAGGCAACCAACAGGCCGAGGAGGCTGAGGTAGACAGCCTTGGGCTCTGAAAGCATCCACTTCATTTTCCCTTGATGCAAACTAGTGAGCCATGTCCTAGACACATCCTGGCTGGCAGCTGGCTCCTAGTATGGCAAAGGGATCTTCCATCCTGGGCCTAGCCCTTGTATCACTGGCATACCACAGGAGGCAGGACGCGCTAGCATTCTGGCCTTACAGATTCACAGACAGGAGTGGTATCCCCCCCATGTCTTACAACTGTTAAAAGCACTGTTGCTGACTGCTCCTCGGAGACAGATAAATCATCCCCATGTCGTCTACACACTCTTCTCGTGCTGCCTCGCCCACCGGTGTTGCCACCACTGGTGCAGCTGCAGGAGCCATGGCAGGTGCCTCAACCGGCCTGCCCCCTATCACTTCTGGGTCCACACCCTCCACGTGCATCTCCAATGTGTATTCCACAACCTTTGGCATGCCTTCTGGCATTCGCCTCGAGCAATTCGATGGGACTCACTGGAACGAGTGGTCTGGGACACTTGAGGCCATCCTCACTCTACATGAGGCTGAGGATGTGTTCACCTGTCATGCCCCTCCCACTGGAATTTCCCCTGAAGAGTGGGAATCCATCCAGTGTTGGTCCAAGGCGTACCTCTGCCTATATCTTAAGCCAGACGTCTACTCCCTTGTTGCCGACCCATATGCCTATCCCACCTTCGCTGTGAAGTGGGACAAGCTGAAGGATGTGTATGCTGGTGCTTTGGGCAGCACCACCATTTTTAACTTGTGGATCCAGTTAACCCAAGCCCGACTTGATGACTCCGTGCCCATGGCCTCACAATTGGCCAAACTCAATGAGCTGCAGGTCGGCCTTTCCAACACGCAGATGGGCGTCACTGACGTCCAATTCTGTCTCATTCTTCTCCACACCCTGCCAGCCTCCTATGAGGTTCTGGCATCTACCATCCTTGCCAGTGGCACACCCTCCAAGCTCAAGCATGCTGAAATAATTGCGCACATCGTTTTGGAGGAGGCACGCCGTTCTGGCCCCTCTGGTTCCTCGCTCAATAAGGCCACCCCCATCAAGCCTAGTGGTGGTGCCCGTAAGAAGAAGGACCACTCTCAGCTTACGTGCCACTACTGTAACAAGAAGGGGCATATCAAGCCTGACTGCAGGCAGAGGAAGAAGGATGAAGCTGTGGGGAAGTTGAAGGACACTGGCAACAAGGCTGCCAACTCACATGTACTCGTACCTACCACTGCCTCCATTAAGGAGGTTGTTGATGAGCCTGCCATCGATTGGGCTGCCAATACAGTTGGAGTTGCCTTGTATGCTGCCTCGTGTGTGCGTTGGATGATGGACAGTGGTGCAACACACCACATCACACCACATCGGTCTGACTTCAGAGACTATACCCCATGTCAAGGCAGTGTGCACCTAGGGGATAAGTCCACAATCGACCAAATTGGTGTAGGCTCCGTCGTCTTCACTACGAGCCAGGGCATTCCCATCACCCTGAGTAATGTGCTACACCTTCCACAGGTGAAAACACGCTTCTTGTCGACGCATGCTCTAGCACAAAAGGGTGCAGAAGTGGCCTTTGACAGTGGCTCATTTAAAATATCTGTCAATAAAAGCTGTGTAGCTGTTGGCTACTTGGAGGACAACCTGTACTGGTTGGACACTTCAAGCATTGGCCTAAATGCTCACGTAAAAAGTGCTGCCACCACTCTTGATATCTGGCATCAGCGCATGGGACACATCTCCTCCGCTGCCCTCAAGTCGTATGGTCCCTCTGCCACTACAGGCATGGACATTGACAGCTCTACCACGCACACTAGTGTGTGTCGTGGGTGCGAGTTAGGCAAATCCACTTGCCAACCCTTCTCTGCATCCTCCACCAAAAGGACAACCCGTATCTTTGAGATTGTGCACAGTGACCTAGCCGGTCCTATGCAAACTCTGTCCCTACAAGGCTCTGCCTACACCGCCACCTTCATAGACGACCACTCTAAGTTTGCAGTGGTATACTTCATTAAGTCGAAGGATCAGTTTGTGAAAGCGCTGCAGAGGTATTTGGCCTGGGGTGAAACCCAGACATCCCATAAACTGCGCGCACTCCACTCTGACCACGGTGGCAAGTACATGGCTAGCCAAGTACAGGACATTCTCAAGCAGAGAGGGATAGAGCATCACCTTACGATGCCAGGTTCACCACAGTCGAACGGGAAAGCTGAGCGGTTTAACCGCACCATTACGGATAAGGCAATGGCCATGCTTCACACAGCTGGCATGTCTAAAGGCTTCTGGGAGCATGCTATGAGCACAGCGGTACACATCTATAACCGCTCTCCCACCCATACGCTTAAGTGGCACACACCTTATGAGCTCTGGCACTCTGGCAAAGTACCAGATGTCTCACATCTATGTGTTTTCAGATGCAAGGGGTACATGCACGTACTTGCTGATAAGCATCGCAAATTGGATGCGAAGGCCATTGAGGTCACGCTTATTGGGTTTGAGCCTGAATCTAAGGGCTATAAGCTCTGGGACCGCCAAACCCACTCTGTCAGATTGTCCAGGGATGTGACATTCGACGGGAGCAGCTTCCCGTCCCTCCAGGGTGCTGAGCCACACCCACAACCTTCTCAAGTGGTGTCACAACCACTACCTCCACCAGTAATTGCCGTACCTAGCACATTGGCGTTACCACCACAGCGAGTTACCTCCCCTGCACACTCCAGCAGTAGTGAGGAGGAGGATGTTGAAGAACTCCTAGACCCAAAACAAGAGCGTCCACACACGCCACCACTAACACCTGCACTGCCCACTCTGCCCACCACTCCAAAGCATGAGCAAGCCACCCCTACCTCACCACCACTGCGCCAAAGTGCAACGCACATTATGCGCCATGTCCCACCTCCTTCACCAGATATGCCTGGAGGATTTGAGGCTCGTGCACAGCGTAGTCAGCTGTTGCGCGAGATGGACAATGCACCAAGGCGCTCTAGCCATGTGCCTGTGCCCAACCCTCGCTATTACAGTGGGGACAATGTGGCACTGCGCGGCAGGTGACTGGGGTATGCGGAGCTGCTAGCTGCGGCATATGTCGGCAGAGACCCTGCATCCTATGCAGAGGCCATGCGATCTGTAGACGCAGATGAGTGGACTAAGGCGCGTCAGTATGAGATGGACGCACTCGCCCATAATGGCACATGGGAGCTAGTGGATCTCCCGCCTAACTGAAAGGCAGTAAAATCCAAATGGGTCTTCAAGCTCAAAGCGGATGGCCGCTACAGAGCTCGCTTGGTGGCTAAGGGATTTACGCAGATCCCTGGCATAGACTTCGATGAAACCTTCTCTCGTGTTGCACGATTTGAGTCGCTGAAATTGCTTCTGGCGTTGGCCACGCTGGAGGACTGGCACATCCACCAGATGGATGTCAAGTCCGCATTTCTCAATGGCGTGCTTGATGAGGAGATATACATGGAGCAGCCACAAGGTTTCACTGTTACTGGTGCAGAGACGAAGGTGTGTCACCTTGTCAAGGCGATATATGGTCTCAAACAAGGAACTTGCAATTCCATGGAGTGCTCCTTGCACTCAGCTTCAAGTGGACGTTTGCCGATGCAGGTGTATATGTGTTGCCTCAACGAGAGGGGGATGGACCACTCTTCGTTATTGTTTACATTGACGACATCACAATTTTGGGTGCCTCTTTGGAGAGGATTAAGCATTTAAAGTCAGATCTCTCTGAACGCTATGAGATGACAGACCTTGGGGAGATAGAGTCATATCTTGGTATGTGCATTGTGCATGACCGCTCCCTCAGACGCATTGAAATAGATCAGTCTGGCTATGTCAAGGATGTCCTTGAACACTTTGGCATGTCCAATGCCACTCCACACTCCACACCCTTACCTGCTGGTGCTGATGAGCACCTTCATAAATATACGGGTCAGGCCACTGCCTCTGACATCACACACTACCAGTCACTCATTGGTAGTCTGCTATACGTCCAGATTGGCACTAGGCTGGACATTTCCTTTGCTGTATCACGTCTGGCGCAGTATGCAGCAAATCCTTCCCCTCAACATCTACGGCTTGCGCAATATGTTCTGTCTTACTTAGTAGGAACTGTGGACATGCGTATAGTTTATGATGGCGCCAGTGGAGACGGCCTTCATGGCTACTCTGACTCTTCCCTGGGTGACCAGGTTGATGACAGACACTCCACTTCTGGTTATGTGTTCTTGTTAGCCAATGGTGCAATAAGCTGGTCTTCGCGAAAGCAAAAGACTGTAGCCCAAAACACTACAGAGGCAGAATACCGACGTGGCAAACCAAGCTGCATGGTATCAGAGCTTCCTTGTGGAACTCAGGTACAAGGTCGATGACCCCATCCCACTGCATGGTGACAATAAGGGTGCCATTGATGTGGCCTTGATGTTACGGTTTCGCCCGTAACTGGTCCCCCAGACACCCCTGCAAGACCTCGGAACACTGCCGTGAAGCGATCACGTGCTGAAAATGCCGAAGAAGAAGTTGAAGTTATGAGACTTGTGGCTGAACACGCCCAGCAACCAGCTAAGTCATGTGACCTTCCTGCCTACCTTGGAAACGCTCAAGAATATTGGGAGTAGATCACGTGATCTTACATCAAGCACCCATCACGTGACCCTGGCACGTGACCTGGCTAGACTTGCACCAGAAGGGTCCAGATGAGCTTGTGCCTGGACCAGTCTCGAATGCCTCATGTTTGTGATGACTCGTATGTGCCTGATTGATTGTGCCTTGATTCTGATAGATTGTACCACGTTCACGCTCTGATTGGATGGAAGCAGCGCTCATACAGCTGCGGACGATTATCTCTGACTCATACCTTTGCACCTTACTGCCATTGGTGGATTGTTATCTCTGACTTGTTTGTGACTCATTCCTAGGATCCGTATATTAGGGTTTCAGAGTTCCAAGCTGGGGTTCAAACCTCCTTGGACATGTATATAGGCTCTGGCTTATGGTTGCTGAAGACCTAAGCTTGACTTCTTGGATTATACCACCCAAATGCCTTGCCTCTCCTGTGCTGTCTTGCCAGTTGAGTGCTGAATAGACTTTGGTTGTCAACTCCTAGTCCTTAGCTGGTGAATCGCCATAAGGCCTCACATCCATTCCTTCCCTCTCGACTCTTGCCATTCAAGGAACGTGCTGCATCATCTCCTTAGTTGTGCTGTCTTGCCGATTATCTCTGCCACATCTACTCCAACTCACTCTCTTCATCCCCCTTTGCATCCTTTGGGGAATATTACTACGCCTCGTCACCGAGCTAGTAGAAGATCGAGTACGTGACTTTGACATATCTGGTGATCGCTAGGTCGTCCTGGTAGCCTTGTCCGCAGTACAAGAAGAACGTCCAGTGGAACGTTACACTTGAACCCTGTCACTGGGAGGCGATCAAAGCACATTGCCATTAGGCATCATGTCATTAGGGAGTACATCAAAAAGGGGACCATCACCCTCATTAGAACCCCTACTGCGGAAATGGTTGCGGACAGCTTTACCAAGTCGCTTGTGCATGTCCTGCTGCAGCAACACAACATAGACATGGGCTTGTGCTAGTCCTAGATTGCTGATCACGGGGAGATGTTGATAAGTGGCCTGAGCGCATCTAGCGGCTCAATGGACATGCAGATAACGGACTGCTTTAGATAAGATATATTGGACTTATGTAGATTAGATTATACTGTATATGATCTTTACAATCTCGGACTTTTTTTATCTATGACATCACTGTACAATGACATCATGGACTCCTCTGGACTCCCCTTGTATTTTGTCCTTGTACTCTGACCTTTGTTCTTATCTTTATTATGATGTCACTATGATATCATATTCCAGACCTTTCTTGTTCTATACGCCTTGTTCTCCAGAACAGTACACTCCTTTGTCCACTTGTAAGACAATGCGTCTTGTATTTACTGTGACCAGCTGTTACCTGCGTCACCCTCTAGCTTTGTATAAGTAGTGTAGCTTGTATGCTCCTGGTCCACATCAGTTCTCATCTGCTGTGTGCCAGACATCATCTGCTTCACTTGCTAAGATCTTACTCTGTTGCTGCTTCAAGCCTACTTGCATATCTCACCACAGTCTTCCCAGTCCACTGTGAGTATGCCCTTTATGTATGCTGTTCATCAGGCAACCCCCAAAAAACCTTAAGGAAGTACATGCCTTCATCAGATTTTGCAACTTCTACCACCAATTTATCAAAGGATTCTTGACACTCACCTACCCCCTCCATGACCTCACAAAGAAAGACATCCCATGGCACTGGGGGGCAGACCAACAATGTGCATTCAAGTAGTGATGTCAGGTACAGTTGGGTTCCAGTTCTTTCCCCTTTTGGCCACAACTGAAACTGTGACTGGTCGGTCTTTTTATGGCCATCACATGACTGACAACTGGACTGCAACTGACTGATTGTCATCAGTTGTGTGACCAGTTCTAGGTGGTTGGAACTGGTCTCAACCAACAAAGCACCACTACCAGTAGGGAACAATGTGAGTCATACTGCAGGTCCAATGCAGGTCAGACCTGTGGTGTAGGACTTCAACACCATGGTATAGGGACAACACACCACCGTTGCCCTATACCATGGGTCATTAAGATGGTACTACTAGATATAACTACTGAACAAGTACTGTAAAAATAGTTATCCAAGTCATTCATATGAAAGCCCACTGCAGCATCACTGCCCCCTGAAGTTGTCATGTCCCCAGAATTCCTGCCATTGTCTGTGTGACTTGTGTCATTATTGTCATTGTCATTTGTTGTTGCCTCAGTCTTCACCCTCACCCTCACCCTTGCCATTGTTGAGTTAGACTAAAGACTGCACCATGGTCAAAATGGTGTTGCCACCTTGCCACCGCCTCTGCCACTGGTGTCACAGACATCATTGTGATGGTGCTGGCATTGCATTTGAGGCCTGGGTGACGCAACTGGGCTTGTGTTGGTGGGACGATGGTGGCAGTTGGTAGCTTGATTGGCTCAGGGCTGCATTGTCATTGTTGTTAGTAGTGCATGTGGCTGCATTTGTGAGGGGTTTGCTATTGATGTGGTCATTGTGGTCTGGGTATACACCAAGGTGTATGGCAAAAAACAGCTGGCATGCAGCTGTCACAGCTGAGTCACAGTTCCCTAAAGCATGTGTATGGCCTGGGGTGCATGGCCTGGGTGACTGCCAGTTTGTTCACTGGTCTGCAAGCCATGTGCACTCTCAGTGCCTGCTATCAACAAGGACCAACCACAAGCCTGTGGTGACAACTCAGACACCATGCACCTCCCTGATGCAACAGCAGCACAGTTTTTACGATCCAGCTGGATCGTTCATGCTGTGGGGCGAAGGGTTCGAAGTCGAGAGGGGGAGCAATGGGCAAAAGGGGATGCCTTTGCCAGGAAGATGTATGATGATGAGAGGGAAAGCGCAATTCACTCGAGAGCAAACGTTGGCTGGGATTCAAAGAATCTAAGACAAGAGTCATACAGAGTCAACTACCTCATACTTATACTCATACAGACTAATGGTTTTTGTGACTATTTTCTGATATGAGGCGACTAGCACACAATCCTCTCACTGGCATCGATGCGTTGTCAATCCAAGACTTTACTGATAACGTCACGTGGCACATGATCGTGACACAGCCCCCCCCTACTAGCCAGAGTCGTCTCGACTCGATCCTGCGACCGAGGGGAACTTCTTGCGCCTGTCTTTCACTGTCCTGTCATAGGGTATGAAACATGAGTGCGAGGACATGGGGGAATGGAGTCATGGACACTGCGTGTGGTATCGAGGGTGTCTCGGAGGTACGGGGCAGGGTGAGAACGGCTCGCACAAAGCATGGGGCCACGGGCAGTCGACAGATGCGTGCTTCTGGGTGCAGTAGTGGCAGGTGATGTCGCATGGAGCTTCATCGTGATGGAGGGGGAATCGAGTATCTGGGATGCGTGGTGGTATCATGAGGGCAGGGGTCTGATGGCGAGGAGGGATGGGGCGAGGGGCTACGTTATCAAGATGATCAATATGAGCCCTATACCTCCGATCATTGCTATTTGGCTTGTTGATGTGGTAGACGTCGAGGCCACGGGGTAGGGGTTGCGGAAGGAAGGGGTGGATTCAAGACATGATGTTAGCTTCCCTAATCCGCTTGTCTATACCTTCAGCCTCCATGAGCCAGTCGCTCCATATGTTGTCGAGTTCCCTCATGCGTGCGAACAATTCTGTCTTTCGACGCAGCGAGTTGCGGAAATGGTATATATCAGCAGCTGCCCCTGGGTCAGCGACCAAAGCGAGGGCTCAGTCTACTTCATGACGCGCAGGGTGTTCTGCCAAGTATAAGGCCAGGGAGTGTCCAGGTTGCAAGCCTATAACAGTACGAGGCGGCATGGGCACAGTGTAGAGTGGTTTGTAATATTGAGGTAGCCCCTTGCCTTCAGTGCCCAGGGTGACGGGCTGGTCCTTCTGATTGACCGCAAACCTAATGTAAGGGGCCGGACCTCTCTCCGAGCCATTGCCGAGGGGAATATTGAATTTGTATAATTCTGTTTGCCGTGTGACCTTCCAGCCTGGACCGGGATGTTCCGGTGCTGCCGGTTCCACCAATCGAAATTCCGGTGGTGATCTGAAGGCTCCCTCCCAGACGTCCCTCTCTTCTTCGACTGACGCTCTGTTTCCTTCCACTGGTGCGTCCCTGGTCGAGATAGAGACGATCTCTGGAGGTGGCGAGTCTCTAGCAACTATGGGAGGCGGGACGTCAGCAGGGTATACCCCCAACTCACAGATGTCTTCGAGAGCGAATCTCTCTCTTGCCTCCCTCCTCAATCTCTCACATCTGCAGGCCCTGGCTCTGGAGTGCCTCCATCTCCTCCCATCCGTTTCCAGATAGGTGAAGAGTCTGACCAAATCGTCTTGTGTCATGGGCAAGTCCACTCGGATATCGTGATTGGCGGGTACCCATGCCCACTCATTGACACGCCTGTCGATGTCGCGTCGGATCTCGACTGGAAGTTCTTCATCTGGTACGAAATAGTGCTGAGGAGGGTGATGAGGGTGAGGTTGTACAAGAGGATCCATGATGAGTGTGTTGATAGTTAGCACTTGGGGGTGTCATCTCGCTTTATACCTTTGAATGAGATCCGGAGTGTGCACATCAGCCACATTTTCCCAACTATCATGGGCATCAGAGTATCCCTTCCATTGTACGAGATATTGCATTGTTTTGCAGTGTCCCGTTCTTCTCTCATCCTGTATTTCTTCCACTTCCCACTCTTCCTGCCCATCAATAATATTGGGAGGGGGTTCTTCGTAATTAGGTCTGTGGATGATTGTTTCTTGAAATGGCGTTAAGAGGCTGGCATGGAATATGTTATGGATCTTCCATTGTTTAGGGAGTACCAATTTGTATGCCGTTTGCGAGATTTCTTGGGTGATTGTAAAAGGTCCATATCTCTTTGGGGCCAATTTGGCGGTAGGATGCGTAGTTTTCAGATTTGTGGCTTTGAGCCAGACCTTCTGCCCTACCCTGAACTTCTCGTATTTTGTGTTCCGAATCCACAAGACTTGTGTCGCTCTCATAGCGGCTGCGGCGTGTTCTCTGATTTTCTGTAGTCGTTCCAATCTGTTGGTGGCCACAACAGCATTAGTTTCGTTGTGGACTGGCTAGTGGACTCGAGGGTTAAACCCGAAGAGTAGTCCGAACGGGGTCTGCTTAGTAGTCTCGGACTTCCAGGAATTGAGGGTAAATTGCGCTATCAGCAGCCATCGGGCCCAATCGTCGGCATGATTGCTAAAGATCCTCAGATACTGTTCCAGGCGTTGATTTGTTCTCTCCGATTGCCCATCGGTCTGTGGGTGGTGATATGCAGTACTGATGTTCTGTTGAATTTGTAATTTTGTGAGTAATTCTTTGAAGACCGTGGTCGTGAAGCAGGGATCTCTATCTGATATGACTTTCTTGGGTAGTCTGTAGTGGGGGAGTACTCATTTGAAATACAATTCAGCCGTACCTAGCACCGTTATCGCTTCATTACAAGGCAGGAAAATACTAGCTTTGGTGCATCCTTGATCTGTGATGGTCAGGATTGTATCATACCCTTGAGACGCAGGTAATTTCGTAATAAAATCGAGGGCGATTGTTTGAAATGGGAGTTGAGCTTTGTTATGCATTATGGGGTCTAGTGGGACCTTTGGTTTGCCCAGCAGATTCTTGTTTGATTGACATTTTGCACACCCATTGACGAAGTTTGTGATGTCTGTCTTCATTTTTGGCCACCAATAGTGTTGTTGTATCGCATCTAGTGTTTTCGTTATTCCTGGGTGTCCCGCTGTGGGTGGGTCGTGAAATGAAGCGATTACCCCCCTCCTTAAGGTGAGATCGTCCACAATCACGAGGCGAGAGTCACGGAAGAACAAGGCGTCTTCGTGGAGGATGAGACCTTTGGCACGGAGATTGTCCAACCAGTCGAGATGAGCAGCCTGTGCCATGCGAAGGCGGTCATCGAGGGTAACAAGTTCTGCGACATTAATGAAGAGGGAGGGAGGAAGGACGATGACATCCAAGTTGTCCGGGAGGTCAGAGCCCGCAGCGGCGGGGTGACGTGACAAAGCATCCGTGTGAAGCAAAGGACCAGGTCAATGGACGAGGCGGAGGTTGTAGTTGGCGAGAGTGTTGACCAGACGAGCGACACGACGGCTGATGCGTTGAGGGTGTCGATAGTGGAGGAGGTTGGCGTGATCAGTGTAAACTGTAACAGGGTGAGGAGAGCCGACAAGAAGATGGCACCAGTGTTCAAGGCCGTGGACGAGCCCTAGAAATTCGCGGTCGTAGATGTCGTAATTGCGTTCGGCGTCATTGAAGGTTTTGGAGAAGTAACCAACTGCTTGAGGTTTACCCCTGCTGTCCTTCTGCATTAAGATAGCCCCAGAAGTGACAGCGGAGGCGTCGGTTTGTAGTTCGTAGGGAGTGTCAGGATCAGGTTGATGCAGAGCGGGGCGACTGGTGGCTATGGTGAGAAGTTGGTCAAGTGCTTGGGAGCAGTCCTTGGTCCAGACAAAAGGGGTATCCTTCTTGAGTAGGGTGTTCAAAGGCCGTGCGATTGCTGCAAAATTTGGGATAAAGGGTCACTGGTAGTTCAAGACTCCTAAAGTGCTTCTGACCTGCCAGACAGTCGATAGTGTGCGGGGCCAATCGCAGAGACCGCTGACTTTGTCGTCCCCCATGCAGATAATACCTCTGTTGATCGTCATGCCAAGGTAGTTGACTTCATGTGTTTCAAACACGCATTTCAAGAGCTTCAGAAAATAGCTCTCTCGTTCGAGTACTTCTAGGACTGCGCAAACGATCTCTCAGTGATGGTCGAGGTCTTCGGTAGTGGCTATGAGAATGTTGTCCATGTAAACATAGAGTTCACCGGGGTATTTCTCCAGAAGGTGCCTGAGCATTCTATACATAGCACGCGAGAACATAGCTGGCGAGTTTGTAAGTCCAAAGTACATCACCAGAGGTTTGAATGTTCCATCAGGCGTCTTAAATGCCGCTTTCCATTGGTCACCATCCTTGACAAGGATATTATTATAGCCCCAGCGTATGTCGAACTTAGTAAAGAGGCTTTTATTCCCCAGCGAAGTCAAGATGTTGCTGATCAGTGGCAGTGGGAACTCATTGTGGACCATCCAAGCATTCAGTGCTTTGTAGTCTTGCACGGGTCGTGGCGTCCTGTCCTTTTTCCAAATGAAGAACAACGGTGTGGCGTAAGGAGATTTGGATTCTCGAATGTAGCCCTTACGGAGTTCTTCGAACAAGAAAGCGTGAATGTTGCGTTTCAGTTTGATCAGCGCCTCGGGCCGGGAAGTGGACACTGACACATCGACTATGACATCACTGTCAGCAGGATATCGTCATGGACTTATAGGATCAGTCAGCTGGGTAAGCTCCGGCACATGTGATTGTACGATAACAGATCGGATCTCGGATGACTCGTAGTGACTCATACTAGGATAGCAGTACTAGGGTTCGCTCTACTTATGCTATTGGCTAGTTAGTGTTTGAGTGGTGCTTTAAAGCCCGTGAGTATCTGTATAAGTAGAAGAATACGAAGACCAAGAACGGCATCTTGGTCTTCTTCCAATACCACCATCATCTACTCGTCTATGCTAAGAGGTTCCCCCTCTTAAGTGAGTTGTCCGGCATATCCCCTTAGACCAGGGATCCCCGTGACTTACCTATTGCCTGTCCCTTCGCGGATCAGTGGACTATCCTCCAGACGTCGCAGCTTATCAACTGTATCTGTACTGCAATGAACGCGTAGCCGCCCCGTATCATTCCTTCTTCATACTCGACAGCACTTCTTGGGCGAACACCAAGTACATCGACAGGATCCCTCAAGGAGTCATCCAGCTAGAAGACCTCCACACTTACTTCGGAAGAGACGAAAGCCTTCAGCCTCATCCCGCCTTCTATCCAGAGACCTTTGCTAACTGCAACTTCCAACTCTCAAGGATTGCCACCAATCAAGAAGCCTAAGTCAGGCAAGCGTCCGTGGTAGACGCTACATTAAGACCAAGATCCCACCGTGGCCAATCCTACGAGAACAACCAAAGACTTCTGGGTTCCCTTCCGCCCCTATTACATCGACAGAAGAGGAGACTGCAACGTCCCAAAAAGGTACCTAGAAAATGCATTTTGGAAGGACGACACAGAAAGCCCAGGATACTTCACCTACTACACCAATCGACAGGGAAAATCCCAACTCATTCCCGTAGAGTTCAACTTCGACAACCTCTGCTGGGTCGAAATTCACTGGAACGACGCCCACAACAAATACCAAGTTAACAGACCCACAAGCTCAAGTCTCAACCTCAACATCCTCCAATCCAACGTCACCACCAGAGACCAGTGGGGACCAATCAATGGAGACGAAGAAGAACCAATCTGTTCACCAACACCTAAGACACCAGCACCATTCCCATCCATCACAAGCAACCTGGAAGAGATCCGCATCATCAGAGACCAACAAGAGGAAGAATACCTTGAACAAATCGCTAAGTCCATCCCCACAGATATGTCGGCTACAGTAACAATGGCCCAAGCCAGAACCACACTATTCGGAAAATCCCCTGACAAAGGAGGAGGAGGAGGAGGAGCACCACCAGGAGGAGATCCCAACGACAACCCTCACGATGACAGACAAGTAAACACACCCACGTTCACCATGCCCGACACAGATAAGTTCCTAGGGAAGGAACCCAAGATATTCACAGGCAACTGCGATGAAGCAGAAGCATTCCTCTCCCAGTGGAACCGATTCGCGGGAGTCAACGCTGCCAACAGAAGCCTCAAAATCCCCTACATCAAAGCAATGATGTTCCTGACCTACATCCAGGGACCACTCGTCGACAAATGGGCAACAGAGACCACCAAGTGGCTCGACGCCCAAGCCAACAAGAACGACCCATGGCTCTGGGCAGGGGTGGAACTTGCATTCAAGGGTCAATTCCGTGACAACCTAGAAAAGGATCGCGCAAGAGTAGAACTCGACAAGGGGTTCAAAATGGCTAATGAGGACATCGACAGCTACGTCACTAAATTTGAAAAACTATTCCCAATGGAAGAGCACGCTCATAGAACAACAGAAGCAGTATCTGCACATGAGGGCAAGATCAGATGGCTTCGGGAGACAACCACAAGCCACACAACATCCCCACCAAAATCAACCTCTTTGATTCCAAGCCCTGCAAAGACAAGGAAACCAACAAGGGTGGCAGCAATACCGAAACCACCCTGACGCAATGGACACCACCCTGGGGAGGGTCCGGGCACAAGTCACTGAAATAGGTGACGTCAACTGCGATCACCCAGAGAACCCAAGGGACTGGACCCCTGGAAGACCCCCGTTCCTGCCAAGGGCTGGGTTCATGCAACGAAGAGGAGGAGGACGCGGAGTCCTGAACATAAGGGATGTAACTTGCTTTAACTGCAACCAGAAGGGACACTTAGCACGAGACTGTCGCCAGCCCAAAAGGACCAACAGAAGAAGTGCTTACATTGAAGAAATACCTACAGCGCCTCAGAGCGTGGTAGAAGACTCCCTCATCGACCTTGACGAACCCGTCCAAGCCAACCGTGCCACCACCAACTCCCAGGTAGAGGATCTCTGGGAGAAAGTCCAAGGGCTGCCAGATGAACAAAGGGAGATATTTGTGAAAGGAATGATAGGGAGGTCGGATTTTCTGGATGCCTGAACCCAACAGCCTGGGTGAGGGCTTTAAATTGTAACTCAACGTTCATAACACACTATCGATCTATGCATGTTCCAGTTTCGATTCACACGAGTTACTACATGGCTGAAAGGAAAGCACTGGTGGACTCTGGAGCCACCCACAACTTCATACATCCGAATTTCGTAAAGAAAATGGGGCTAGGAACCAAAGAACTACCTAACCCCCAAAACATCTGGAACATAGATGGGACGCATAACAAAGGAGGGAAAATCACTCACTACATCAACCTAAACATACAAACTGATGGAAAACTCAAAACCATTCAGTTCCTCATCACCAACGTAGGAGGAGAAGACCTCATTCTGGGGTATCCTTGGCTAGCAACGTTTCAGCCACAAATACAATGGGCTACTGCTACCATGGACACAAAACAATACCCAATCATCATATGCACCACCAACCCAAACAAACCCCTGAACCCAGCCACTATCCAAGCCGAAATCCGAAGCATTGTCACAAGGATACAAGACGAAGAACGAGAACAGGCCTTCAGAGAGCTGGAAGAAGAAATGAACCCAATACACGGACGAACAATGGCAACAGATTTAGCAATCTTGGCACACTCAACAGAAATGAAGGAACTACCCAAAGAATACAAGAGACACGCGAAAGTATTCAGCAAGGAAGAATCCTACCAATTCCCACCTCCCAGACCATGGGACCACGCCATCAACCTCAAACCAAACGCACCGGACCACATTAACTGCAAGGTTTACCCGCTCAACCAAACGGAAGATAAGGCCTTAGAGGAATTCTTGGATGAACAGTTGGCGAAAGGATACATTCGACTGTCTAAATCCAAGTACGCAGCCCCATTCTTCTTTGTTAAAAAGAAGGATGGAAAGCTATGGCCAGTACAGGACTACAGGGAACTCAACACATG
The DNA here is from genome assembly GCA_021524915.1 of Lactarius akahatsu. Taxonomy (NCBI): domain Eukaryota; kingdom Fungi; phylum Basidiomycota; class Agaricomycetes; order Russulales; family Russulaceae; genus Lactarius; species Lactarius akahatsu. The sequence continues at coordinate 27,969 of JAKELL010000106.1, read as the reverse complement.
GACCATATGCAATCAATACCCGCTCCCACTTATACCTCAGCTAATCGCAGACCTCAGTGGAGGATGGATCTTTTCCAAATTCGACGTCAGATGGGGATACACGAACATCAGGATCAAGCCAGGAGATGAACACAAAGCAGCGTTCAAAACTAAACGGGGATTCTTCGAACCATTGGTAATGTACTTCGGCATGACAAACGCACCGGCAACCTTCCAAGGAATGATGAACTTCATCTTTGAACCACTCATCGAATATCACGAAAAGAAAGGGACCATCATACGCGTATACATGGACAATATTGGGGTCGCAACAGCAACCACAGAACAGGCCCATACGGAAGCAGTTCACGATATCTTGGACCTATTAGAACAACATGACTTGTACCTCAAACTGGAGAAATGCACATTCCACTCCGACACCCTCAATTACCTGGGGGTAATCATTAAGAAGGGGGTGATTCGCATGGACCCTGTCAAAATTTCCGGAATCTGCGACTGGCCAGTTCCCAAAAACGTCAAACAGGTGCAATCATTCCTAGGTTTCTGCAACTTCTACCGTGCTTTCATTCAAAATTTTGCCACGCACGCACGACCACTCAACAAACTCACACGCAAAGACATGGAATGGCTATGGGGAACAGAACAACAAGCAGCATTCGACAAACTCAAAACCCTAGTAACAGAAGAACCGGTACTAAAACATCCAGAATTGGACAAATCCTTTGAGCTGGAAGTCGACGCCTCGGAATACGCAGTAGGAGCAGTGCTACTCCAACGAGACAAGGACAACAAACGACACCCAATCGCGTACTACAACACCCTCAATGCGGCTGAATGGAACTACGACATCTATTACCTGGAACTGTTAGCTATTGTCAAAGCACTAAGGAACTGGAGACCCTACCTAGCGGGATCCCCACACAAGATCAAAGTATACTCAGACCATATGAACCTGCAATACTGGAGATCTCCACAAAAGATCAGCAGACAAGTAGCAAGGGAAATGCTGGAACTCTCTGAATACGACATAGAGATTCACCACATCAAAGGAACTGCAAATGGAAGAGCCGATGCCTTATCAAGAAGGCCCGACTATGATCAGGGAGAACATGACAATGAACAAGTCATGGTACTCCCTGATCACATATTTGTCTGAGCTGCAACCATTGACACCATGGAAAACCCAATACACATGAGTCCAGAAATCGCAGTGGATGAAATGCAACCCACACACCCAGTGTACACCCAAGACAACAATATCATCACGAAATGGGTGGGCCCACACAAACTCAAGCGCATCGAGAATACGTGGTACAAGGAAGGATGAAGAGTGGTTATGGGGGACGCTCACAAACGAAGGCGTATTATACAAGCCCACCACGACACGCTTGCCTATGGACATCCCGGAATCAACTGAACCATCAAACTAATCAAAAGATATTATTGGTGGCCAGGCCTTCGGCAAGAGGCACAAGACTATGTCAAAGGATGCGCCAACTGTCAACAGATCAAGGTCAACAACCAACCAACACGTGCCCCTCTGCAGCCAATATTCCCCAAACCAGAAGCAACCCCATTCGAGGTCATAGCACTGGACTTCATCACGAAATTACCCCAATCGAATGGCTGTGACTCCATACTGACGATAACAGACCACGACTGCTCCAAAGCGGCAGTATTTATCCCATGCCTAGAGGAGATAAGCGTGGAAGGAACTGCGGCCCTGTACGTGACACATGTATTTCCCAGATTCGGACTGCCAGCGCGCATCATTAGCGAGCGAGACCCCAGATTCACATCAAGATTCACCCACGAACTATGCTGAATACTTGGAATCAAACAAAATATTTCCACAGCATACCACCCCAGAACCGATGGCCAATCGGAGAGGACCAATCAATGGCTAGAACAATACCTAAGGTTCTGGGTCAACGAGCGACAAGACGACTGGACACAATACCTACCAATGGCAGAATTCATGCACAACAACTGGCCGAACGAATCCACCAAGGAATCCCCTTTTAACATCCTCATGGGATACAACCCACATGCTGATTGGATCGACTGGCCTTCCCCTATTCCACAAATGGCGCTACGAGCGCAGCAGTTCAGGGAAGCTAGAACACGCGCCCAAGAACTGATGATCAAAGGGCAGCAGGGGTGGATCAAACACAAAGACACCCCAAAATACCAAATCGGGGACCTCGTGTGGCTTGAAGGACGCCACCTACATACGAACCAACCAACCGCAAAACTCATGCCAAGGAGACATGGCCCATTCCAGATTGTCCAGGTGATGTCCGCAGTCAATTACCGCCTAGAACTTCCCACGCAGTGGAGCATCCACCCAGTATTTCACACAGACCTTCTGACCCTGTACAAAGAAACTCCCACACATGGCCCCAACTATCAGTGCCCACCGCCAGATTTGATTGATGGGGAAGAGGAATATGAAGTTGAGAAGATTCTGGACTCTTGGCGGTTTGGCCGAACCAGGAAACTGCAGTATCTGGTCAAATGGCGTGGATACCCAGACTTGGACAATCAGTGGGTCTCCAAGGATGACGTGTTCGCCAATGAAGCAATTCGGGAATTCAAACGTTCAAACCCCGCCAGAGAAACACATATAAGCACAGGGAAATCTCAAGTGTCACGATCGTGAGAACGGACGCTTACTATACGGACATGACCACGTTAGGAAGTAGTAATGAGTCATGGACAGAGGGATCAGTCAGCACAGCAGTAGAATCACATGCCGATGTGGCATGCACTTATCACATGGTAGCTGTAGTAGGGTTCGAGCTACTTACGCTACTAGTCGTACGATTTCAAGAGGAGCTTTAAAGCGTCCTCATACATGTATAAATAGTGGCTCGATAAGACCAAAATATGCCATCTTGGTCTTCTTCAATCACCACTTCATTCTCATCTCTTCTACGCGCGACTCGCTTGTCTCTCTTCGAGCAAGTCATCTTTATCGATCATCGGATTACCTAGTGGCTCGACTTGCCCTAGTGTGCGTTCAGATCACGTGCTGTACAAGCGCTGTGTATCTCGTGATCGGGTCACGTGACCACCGAGGATATTTCGCTAAGTCGTGAACGCCCTTTCGCAGTCCAAGTCGGACTAACGCCAGTGGTGGCGTTACATTAAGACCAAGATCTACCCATCGTGGCGTTCACAACCCAAGACCAGTGGAGAAACTTTCAAACTTACTCCCTCGAACGAAGGGGAGATCGCAACGTACCAACACAATTCCTAGGAGCAGCCAGGTGGAGAGAATACAGAGGAGAAACCGGATATTTCGTAGACTTCACATCAGGGCCAACCTGATACCGCCCCGTTGAGTTCAACTTTGACCATCTATGCTGGGTTGAAATTACATGGAACCCAATAGATAACCACTACGACGCAGTACGACCAGCAGGAAGGAATTACAACTGTGATATCGACTCAAGAAACCTACCCACACGCGCAGAGTGGGGACACATAGACGGACAGCCAGAAGAAGAGCCCAGCACCCCTGAACCCAGGACACTGCATGACGGCCGATGACGCCACCATATTCAGAGCAGCAGGCCCTGACATACCTGATCCACCACCGGGAGCAGGTGGACCAGTGCCACCAAGAAGACCAGGAGGAAGCTTCGGTCAAGGACTGCCAGGAGGCGGAAGACCACCACACGGGGGAAGGCAACCCCAATTTGGAGGAGGAGGTGGAAGGGATCCCTTCGGAGGAGGACCACCACCACCGCCGCCGCCACCAGCGGCAGGACCAGCACCAGGAGCACCACACAGAACAGACAAACTTGTGGGAGAACCCCCAAGCATATTCGATGGGAACAGAGATGAGTATGAGTCATTCCTCACACAGTGGCACATCTACTGGGGGCAAAACTCAGAAGCGCCGATCATGACCAACGTCTATCAACGATGCCTATTGTTCCTAGGATTCGTTAAAGGACCGCGAGTATCTAACTGGACGCTCGGCTTCCTCCAATGGCTCAACAACAAACTGCACCACGGACGCAACAGATACGACCCATTCCTGTGGGACACGCTAACGGCGGGATTCTCTGACCGCTTCTCGAATGTACTAGAGCAAGAGCAAGCGCAAGCCACGTTAGCTAAGGGATTCAAAATGGTGGGAGACAACATTGATTCATACGTCACCAACTTCGAACAGCTAGCGTGGAAAGCTGACTACCGGCTCAACGACCGCCAAACACTAGACCGATTCACGGCGGGCCTCCTGAGGGCCCTATTTACAAAAATATACGAACTAGATGATCCTCAAACCTTCAATGAATGGAAGGAAGCGGCGCTGCGACGACAAAAACAGTACATCCATTTACACGCCCGCCTAGGACTCAACGCAACCCCCCGCAATGCACCACCATCGCGACCACAGCAAAACCGCGGATACACCCCACAATGGGCGCCACCCAGATTCCCACCACCACACTATGATCCAAACGCCATGGACACATCGGCGGATAGAACCCGCACACATTTTGCAGAGGTAGGGGATCCAAACCGCAGTGGCTACCAGAAACCGCCGTTCCCACCCAGAGGAGGACCAGGACAAAACCGAGGAGGCCAGCCACGCCAGGATATGAGGGAGGTCATCTGTTACAATTGTAACAACCCCGGCCACTTCTCACGAGAATGTACACGCCCCAGGAAGCTAAGGCAGCAGTTCCAGCCACGCGCAAGCACAAGTCGCAGCGCAGAAACCGACTATTATGGCCAAGAAACAACAACAGTACGCCGCACAGAGACTACGCCCGAAGGACAAGCCAAGGAGTGGATGGAGACGCTTAGAGGGGCTAGTGACGAGGTGAAAGACCTTGTATTCAAGGATCTCTGGACCCAAGAGGGTTTTCAGGACGCCTGAACCCATCAGCCTGGGTGAGGGCAGTCAATTGTAATTCTGTAATCATGACTCGCTACCGTTCGCTCCGAATTCCAGTATCGATTCGTACAAATTACTCCATGGCCGACATCAAGGGGCTTGTTGACTCCGGAGCCACCGACAACTTTATAAGACCCACGTTCGCTAAACACATGGGCCTCGGGCTACAAACCCTTGAGAAACCGAAGAAAATTTGGAACATAGACAACACGGAAAACAAAGCTGGGTCTATTACACATTTCATCGATCTAGAAGTCCAGACCAACAACGTCTCTAAGACTATGAGATTCCTCGTCACCAACATAGGAAATGAGGATCTCGTTCTCGGGTACCCGTGGTTGGCTACCTACAAACCAACCATCAGCTGGGCGCACGCCACCATTCACGAAGGAGCCCTCCCAGTGGTACTTCGATCAATCAACCCCACAGAACCACAAACCACAATAGCCAGCGCAATGACCCAGGATGAAGCGGAAGAAATTGTCCAAGAACTCGAAGACGAATGCCAGCTACGTACCACAGCCACCAAACTAGCCATTGCAGCTAATCAAAACACCGTTGTGGCAGCCCTCCCAGAACCATACCAGCGCTTTGCGAAAATCTTCAGCGAAGAGGCATCCCATCAATTCCTGCCATCACGGCCGTGGGACCACGCGATTGATTTCAAACCTGGTACACCCCCCAGCATCGACTGCAAAGTCTACCCAATGTCACAAGACGAAGACGGACAACTACGCGAATGGCTAGACGAACAGCTCAAGCTAGGTTACATCCGACCCTCAAAATCACCCTACGCCTCGTCATTCTTCTTCATCAAGAAAAAAGACGGAAAGCTGAGACCAGTACAAGACTACTGGCGAATTAACGCCTGCACGGTGCGCAACCAATACCCGCTGCCTCTCATGTCGGAACTCATCAACAACCTCGGAGGCGGGCACATATTCACCAAACTCGACGTCCACTGGGGATACAACAATGTACACATCAAAGTAGGCGACGAGTACAAGGCCGCATTCAAAACAAAATACGGATTATTCGAACCCCTTGTCATGTACTTTGGACTTACAAATTCACCGGCAACGTTCCAGAACATGATGAACGATATTTTGGGCGACACGATTCGCGTCTTCGCAGCAATGGGCACAATCATCCGCGTTTACATGGACGACATTGGCATCGCAACACTCGAGCACGCAGGACTTCAGGCACACATAGACGCAGTATGCGCAGTACTCCAAGTCGCAATGGACCACGACCTCTACTTCAAACCATCCAAATGTACCTTCCACCAACCGCGAATGGATTACCTGGGGGTAATCCTTGAAAAGGGGGTGACCCACATGGACCCCGTAAAAATTGCTGGCATACGCGACTGGCCCACACCCACGAAGGTACGCGATGTACGCTCCTTTCTGGGCTTCTGCAATTTTTACCGCCTCTTCATTCGCGGTTTTGCCACGTACGCATGAGCTCTCAACAAACTCACACGCAAAGACGCAGAATGGAAATGGGGCAAAGACAAAGAAACCGCCTTCCAAAACCTCAAACGCCTAGTCACCAGCGAACTGGTACTCGCACACCCCACACTGACGGATCAGTTCAAACTCAAGGTAGACGCGTCTGGATACGCAGTGGGTGCAGTGCTTCTACAAAAGAAACAAGACGGGAAACGGCACCCCATCGGATATTTCTCGGCCACCCTGAATGAAGCTGAACGCAACTACGATATTTACGACTTAGAACTCCTGGCCATCGTCAAAGCGCTACGACACTGGAGGCCATTCCTGGCAGGATCCCGCACAAAGTCAAAATCTTCTCGGACCACCTAAACCTCATGCACTGGAAATCCCCACAAAAGATAAGTTGCCACGTGGCTTGAGAAGTACTGGAACTCATGGAATACGACTTCGAAATCCACCACATCAAAGGAACCAACAACAGCCGTGCAGACGCTTTATCACGAAGACCCAACTACGACAAAGGAGAACGAGATAATGAAGGAGTCGTCGTCCTACCAGAAGCCGTATTCGTATGAAACATCACCACCCAACACCCGGAAGCCCACGATCAAGACGAGAACATTATATGCCCATGGGTAGACCCCCACAAACTCAAGAAAGTCGACGGAGTCTGGTACTACCAAAGCGCACGAGTCATCACCGGAGGACCAGAGGAAATCCGCACCATCATCACCAACCATCACGACCCCCCCGTCTACGTGTTAAAATGCGACCTATAGAGGGCCCTTGAGTCACAGAGGACACAAGGGGACTGCAGAGGAGGATATAAGACTAAATTGTTCAAGGTAAAACTAATTACTCACCTGCAGAGGAGGATATAAGACTAAGGGGATATTTTCTGTCCTCTGCAGGATATACCAACCTGACTAAGCATATCTAAATAAGGTAACTCTGCTTGGAGCGTTGTACAGTCACAGAACAGCAGAGAATAGCACGCTCTAGCTACAAATAACACTCCCCCATGAATGTGTTATTTGTAGCTAGAGCGTGCTATTCTCCTCTGTTCTGTGACTGTACAACGCTCCAAGTGGAGTTCCCTTATTTAGATATGCTTAGTCAGGTTGGTATATCCTGCAGAGGACAGAAAATATCCCCTTAGTCTTATATCCTCCTCTGCAGGTGAGTAATTAGTTTTACCTTGAACAATTTAGTCTTATATCCTCCTCTGCAGTCCCCTTGTGTCCTCTGTGACTCAAGGGCCCTCTATAGGTCGCACTTTGTCAGGTTATGGGCCCTGCCCTGCGCCTTAATTCATCCTTCCTGCTCTCCTAGCTGCTTCCATCGTCTTGGCTGCTCTTAGCGCCTTCACACTCATTCCAATCACTCCCATTCAATTCCCACTCATCCATTCATCTAAATCACTCCATTCCTTCCCACTCTATCGCACCCACCGCGTTTCCCATGTCTGCATCAAGAGACTCCTCCATCTCGTCCATTTCCACTCTCACCAACGAAAACTATCGTCTCTGGGCTGATGACATGAAGTCCTGGCTACAGCTCAATGGCCTTTGGCGACTGGTGTCTGGCTCAGAGAAAAAACCAGTGGGAAAACCCGAGGTCTTGGACTCTAAGGGCACTGTCCTCACTGCTGCTACCCCTCCAGACGAGGACAAGCTGGAGAGATGGGAGGTCAAGGCTGAGAAGGCTGCTGGGGCTCTCAAGACTGCCATGTCTCATGAGCTCAGGGTGCTCAGGGTGCTCATCAGGGACTGTGAAGACGACCCCATTGCCATCTGGGACACCCTCAAGGCCTCCTTTGTGCAACAGCGAACTGCCCCTCGCTTCAATGCCTACCACACACTCCTATCCATCCAGAAGGACGACTCAGAGTCCCTGGAATCGCTCATTAACAAGGTGGAAGAGCAGATTAGAGTCATTCAGTCACTTTCTCCCTCCTCCTTCACTCTGGACAACCTCTATGACGAGCTGGCTGTCATGGCCATCATCAGGGCGCTCCCACAGTCGTTTGACGAAGTTATATGCACCATCTCAGTCCTGGACAAGTTTGACAAGCAATCTGTGATCCAAGCGCTCAGGAACATGGATCAGACCCGTTCAAACCTATCTGGGACCTCATCTGCCTTTTCAGCAACATCTGGGCCTTCCAGATCGCATCCCAGGGTGCCCCAAGCGTCTCAGTCCATGCCTTCCAGCCATGCACCACAAGGTGGCTCTTCCAGGAGTCGCAAATGTGACTTCTGCTCTCGCTTGGGCCATATTGAGGCCAAGTGCTTCCTCAAGGAGCGCCTCATGCGTCAGATCAACCCCCCTTCATCCTCCACAGCTTCCCCTGCCTCAATCTCGTCTCAATCACCTCCAGAGGCACCACAGTGTTATTTGTAGCTAGAGCGTGCTATTCTCCGCTGTTCTGTGACTGTACAACGCTCCAAGTCAAGTTACCTTATTTAGATATGCTTAGTCAGGTTGTTATATCCTGCAGAGGACGGAAAATATTCCCTTAGTCTTATATCCTCCTCTGCAGGTGAGTAATTAGTTTTACCTTGATCAATATAGTCTTATATCCTCCTCTGCAGTCCCCTTGTGTCCTCTGTGACTCAAGGGCCCTCTATAGGTCGCACTTTGTCAGGTTATGGGCCCTGCCCTGCGCCTTAATTCATCCTTCCTGCTCTGCTAGCTGCTTCCATCGACTTGGCTGCTCTTAGCGCCTTCACATTCATTCCAATCACTCCCATTCAATTCCCACTCTTCCATTCATCTAAATCACTTCACTCCTTCCCACTCTATCACACCCACCGCGTTTACCATGTCTGCATCAAGAGACTCCTCTATCTCGTCCATTTCCACTCTCACCAGTGAAAACTATCGTCTCTGGGCTGATGACATGAAGTCCTGGCTACAGCTCAATGGCCTCTGGCGACTAGTTTCTGGCTCAGAGAAGAAGCCAGTAGGAAAACCCGAAGTCTTGGACTCTAAGGGCACTGTCATCACTGCTGCTACGCCTCCAGACGAGGACAAGCTGGAGAGATGGGAGGTCAAGGCTGAGAAGGCTGCTGGAGCTCTCAAGACTGCCATGTCTCATGAGCTCAGGGTGCTCATTAGGGACTGTGAAGACGACCCTATTGCCATCTGGGACACCCTCAAGGCCTCCTTTGTGCAACAGCGAACTGCCCCTCGCTTCAATGCCTACCACACTCTCCTATCCATCCAGAAGGACGACTCAGAGTCCCTGGAATCGCTCATTAACAAGGTGGATGAGCAGATTAGAGTCATCCAGTCGCTTTCCCCTTCCTCCTTCACTCTGGACAACCTCTATGACGAGCTGGCTGTCATGGCCATCATTAGGGCGCTCCCACAGTCGTTTGACGAAGTTATACGCACCATCTCAGTCCTGGACAAGTTTGACAAGCAATCTGTGATCCAAGCGCTCAGGAACATGGATCAGACGCGTTCAAACCTATCTGGGACCTCATCTGCATTTTCAGCAACATCTGGGCCTTCCAGATCGCATCCCAGGGTGCCCCAAGCGTCTCAGTCCACGCCCTCCAGCCATGCCCCACAAGGTGGCTCTTCCAGGAGTCGCAAATGTGACTTCTGCTCTCGCTTGGGCCATATTGAGGCCAAGTGCTTCCTCAAGGAGCGCCTCATGCGCCAGATCAACCACCCTTCATCCTCCACAGCTTCCCCTGCCTCAATCTCGTCTCAATCACCTCCAGAGGCCCCACAGTCCGCTTCAGCTGCATCAGCAAGTGCTCTCTTTTCTGCTCTCCAGGTCGACTCTCACACTTCCTGGAATGCAGACACTGGCGCCTCAGCTCATATGACATTCAATCGTCATTGGATGCGCAATCTGAAGCCGCATCGGGTCGAAATTAGGCTGGCTGATGGGTCTGTGGTCTATTCTGAAGGGGTGGGGTCGGTCCGGTTCAATCCTGTGGTGAATGGCGAGGAAATGGCGCCTCTAGAGCTCACTAATGTCCTATATGTGCCTGCACTCTGCAGTAATCTATTATCTGTCCTATATCTCACTCTCCATCGCCGCTTCGTCGTCTCCATTGAAAGGGACACCCTACACTTCATCAGGGACAACAGGATCGCCTTCCAAGCGAAGACTGGAGCCTCAAATGCAGCCTATGTCGTTGGGCACACCATTCCAGTAGAGGAGTTCGCCTCATTATCATCTGCAACCACCCTTCCATTGGACTGGGACCTCTGGCATCGTCGCCTCTGCCACCATCACTTGGCAGGCATCAAGAAGCTGCGCTCTGGCAACCTGGTGACGGGTTTCAAGCTTGATTCACAGGCTAACCCTGATCCAGTATGCGAAGCCTGCAAAGCTGGCAAGATGCATGCAGATCCCTTTCCATCTTCGACCTCTAGAGCCTCAAAACCGCTTCAGCTAGTCCACAGCGACGTCCATGGCCCAGTCAGGGTGCCTACACATCAAGGGTATCGCTATTGGGTGACATTCATCGACGACTTCTCTCGCTTCAAGGCAGTTTACCTCTTGAAGCGAAAGTCCGAGACCTTTGCTGCATTCAAACAGTTCAAGGCTTGGGCTGAGAATCTCACTGGAGCGAAGCTGAGCACTCTGAGGGACGATAAGGGTGGGGAGTACATGTCTGGCGAGTTTGAGGTGTTCTGCATAGAGCATGGCATTCAGAGGCAGCACACTGTCAGGAATCGCCCTCAGCAGAATGGGGTCGCTGAGAGGGCCAACAGGACGATAGAGGAAGCCATCATCTCCATGCTGCATGAGTCCGGCATGCCTACAGCCTTCTGGGGCGAAGCTCTTGCCACTTTCATTCACACTAGCAACAGACTCGTCACCTCAGCGCTCCCAGACAGCACACCTTATCAGGCATTCAATGGGAGCAAGCCAGATCTGTCTAGGCTTCGTGTCTGGGGCTGTACTGCATATGTGCTGATCCAGAGGGACAAGCGTCCACTTGGGAGCCTTGGATCGCACATGGAGAAGTGTGTATTCATTGGATACCCTCAGGGCTACAAGGGATGGAAGTTTTACAACCCTGTGACCAAGAAGGTGTTCATATCAGAGAGGGCTGACTTTGATGAACGGTTCTTCATGCTCCAGGCTCACTCTGTACCCCACCTGCCTCCCCCTCGTCTCAATTCCCTGCTTGAGACGCCTCCTACCTCGATTTCACTCCCAGACATCTCAGATGATGTCCTGGATGCTCCATCTGATTCACAGATGCCAGTTCATGGGGGAGATGGGTCTACTGCTTCTGATCTGCCATCTGTTCCTCATATCCCGCCTCCAAGCATCGCTCCAGTGCCTGCTCATTCACAGACACCTCCATCCATCTATCACTCACTTCCTCCTTCATCTTCATCGCCTTCAACCCCTCCAGCTCGTCATCCTCACCACCCTCCTGTTCCCCCTCGTCCTCAGCGCTCCAGACGTCCCAGAGATGAGTGGCTGCCGGAGCAATGGGCCGTTCCAGATCGCTACAAGCAGCCAAGGGAGCCTACACCAGCAGTGGTCTCTTCAGACGAAGATGACGACTCTGATGATCCCCTTGACATCATCCAAGCTGGTGCAGCGTCTACAGCTGAGCCCACATCCTATAGGCAGTCCCAGCAGCGCTCTGACGCAGATCTGTGGCACAAGGCATGTGAGGAAGAGATGGAGGCTCACAGATTGAATGGCACTTGGGAGGTCGTCAAACTGCCGCCTGGGAAGCGTGCAATTGGCTCCAGATGGTTCATGAAGGTGAAGCACAATGCTGATGGCTCTCTGGACCGGTACAAGGCCAGATTGGTGGCCAAGGGCTATTCTCAGCGCCCTGGCTTTGATTTCAAGGAGACCTTCGCTCCCACAGTTCGCTACTCCACCATTCGCATTGTCCTTGCCCTAGCTGCTCTGGAAGACCTCGAACTTCGCTCCATTGATATCTCTCATGCCTATCTCAATGGCACTCTGGAGGAAGAGATCTACATGCTGCAGCCTGAGGGATTTGAAGTAGGCGGTCCAGATCATGTCTGTAGGCTGAGAAAGTCATTGTATGGCTTGAAGCAAGCAGGCAGGGTCTGGAACAAGACCCTTCACACTGTGCTCACATCTATGGGCTTCAATCGCGTCCAATCCGACCATGGGCTCTACATCTACCTCAGAGATGATGTCAGGATCATGATGCCTGTGTTTGTCGATGATATCACGCTTGCCTGCCAGGATGGAGCCAAGATTGATTCAATCGTCCAAGAGCTGTCCAGTCACTTCAAACTGCGAGATCTTGGCCCTACCACCCAGTTACTCGGCCTGGAAATCATCAGAGACCGTCCTAATCGTACACTGTCCATCTGCCAGAGCCAGTACATCTCCAATCTCCTTCAGGAGCATGGTCTGAGCGATTCCAAGCCTGTCTCCACTCCTCTCAACCCTGGCACGCGTCTTTCCACCTCTATGTGCCCCCAGAGCGATGCAGAAGTGTCAGAAATGCGCCAGTTCCCCTACATCTCTGTTGTAGGCTGCCTGATGTATCTGGCAGTCACCACAAGGCCAGACATCGCCTATGCTGCCGGAGTCCTTGCCAGATTCAACTCCAATCCTGGCCCGGCTCATTGGCAAGCTGCCAAGCATGTGCTTCGCTATCTGAAGGGTACAATCGACTACAAGCTTGTCTACAAGCCCTCCACATCACCTGAGCCCTTCATCACTTACTCAGATGCTGATCATGGTGGTAACCCGGACAATGGCAAGTCAACTGGTGGATATGTGGTGAAGATTGGCTCTGGAGCGGTGTCTTGGAGCTCCAAGTTGCAGGCTTTGGTTGCCTTGTCCACAACTGAGGCAGAGCATATCTCTGCTGTTGAAGCGGGCAAGGAGATCCTGTGGATGCGTCAGTTCATGGGGGAGCTTGGGTACAGCATTTCTGGCCCATCACTGCTGAGAATGGACAATCAATCGGCCATTGCAGTGAGCAAGAACCCAGAGCATCACAGCAAGATGAAGCATCTCTCCCTTCGCCTGTTTTGGCTAAGGGATGCTGTTCAGGACGGGCTAATCAGTCCTAGCTTTGTGACGACGCAGGAGATGGCTGCTGACATCTTCACGAAGGCACTTGACCGGTTTAAGGTGCAGAAATGTGCCAGCATGCTTGGTTTGTTTAGTTAACAGTTTGGAGCCTTGCACATTCATGGGGGAGTGTTATTTGTAGCTAGAGCGTGCTATTCTCCGCTGTTCTGTGACTGTACAACGCTCCAAGTCAAGTTACCTTATTTAGATATGCTTAGTCAGGTTGTTATATCCTGCAGAGGACGGAAAATATTCCCTTAGTCTTATATCCTCCTCTGCAGGTGAGTAATTAGTTTTACCTTGATCAATATAGTCTTATATCCTCCTCTGCAGTCCCCTTGTGTCCTCTGTGACTCAAGGGCCCTCTATAGGTCGCACTTTGACACACAGTCCGCTTCAGCTGCATCAGCAAGTGCTCTCTTTTCTGCTCTCCAGGTCGACTCTCACACTTCCTGGAATGCAGACACTGGCGCCTCAGCTCATATGACATTCAATCGTCACTGGATGCGCAATTTGAAGCCGCATCGCGTCGAAATTAGGCTGGCTGATGGGTCTGTGGTCTATTCTGAAGGGGTGGGGTCGGTCCAGTTCAATCCTGTGGTGAATGGCGAGGAAATGGCGCCTCTAGAGCTCACTAATGTCCTATATGTCCCTGCACTCTGCAATAATCTACTATCTGTGCTATATCTCACTCTCCATCGCCGCTTCGTCGTCTCCATTGAGAGGGACACCCTACACTTCATCAGGGACAACAGAATCGCCTTCCAAGCGAAGACTGGAGCCTCAAATGCAGCCTATGTCGTTGGGCACACCATTCCAGTGGAGGAGTTCGCCTCATTATCATCTGCAACCACCCTTCCATTGGACTGGAACCTCTGGCATCGTCGCCTCTGTTGACAAGTGACCTGTGCGCACTTAGCGGCTCAAATGGACACGCAGATAACGGACTGCTTTAGATTAGATATACAGGACTTGTAGATTAGATTATTTTTGATCTTTACAATCTCGGACTTCTTGTATTCTCTTATCTATGACATCACATATGTACATGACATCATGGACCACTCTGGATTACCCTTGTACTATGTCTATGTATTTTCCTTTGTTCTTATCTCTATTGTGATATCACTATGATATCATAGTCTGGACTCTTCTTGTTTTCTACGCCTTGTTCTCTTTCTAGTCCACTCCTTTGTCCGTATACAGAACAATGCGCTTTGTATTTACTGTGACTTGCTGTTACCAGCGTCACCCCCTGTAGCAGTATAAGTAGAGTACTTTGTACGCTCCTGGTCCACATCAGTTCTCATCTGTTGTGTGCCAGGTATGTCTCCACCTCTAAATGTAACATCAGTTCTCATCTGTTGTGTGCCAGACTCCACTCTGCTTCACTTGCTTGATTACACTCTGTTGCTGCTTTCCAGCCACCTTCTATATCTCACCACAGTCTCAGTTCACTGTGAGTATAGTTCCTTCATGTGCGCTGTTCATCAGCCTCTGCCACCATCACCTGGCAGGCATCAAGAAGCTGCGCTCAGGCAACCTGGTGACGGGTTTCAAGCTTGATTCAGAGGCTAACCCTGATCCAGTATGCGAAGCCTGCAAAGCTGGCAAGATGCATGCAGATCCCTTTCCATCTTCGACCTCTAGAGCCTCAAAACCGCTTCAGCTAGTCCACAGCGACGTCCATGGCCCAGTCAGGGTGCCTACACATCAAGGGTATCGCTATTGGGTGACATTTATCGACGACTTCTCTCGCTTCAAGGCAGTTTACCTCTTGAAGCGAAAGTCTGAGACCTTTGCTGCCTTCAAACAGTTCAAGGCTTGGGCTGAGAATCTCACTGGAGCGAAGCTGAGCACACTGAGGGACGATAAAGGTGGGGAGTATATGTCTGGCGAGTTTGAGGCATTCTGCATGGAGCATGGCATTCAGAGGCAGCACACTGTCAGGAATCGCCCTCAGCAGAATGGGGTCGCTGAGAGGGCCAACAGGACGATAGAGGAAGCCATCATCTCCATGCTGCATGAGTCTGGCATGTCTACAGCCTTCTGGGGCGAAGCTCTTGCCACCTTCATTCACACTAGCAACAGACTCGTCACCTCAGCGCTCCCAGACAGCACACCTTATCAGGCATTCAATGGGAGCAAGCCAGATCTGTCTAGGCTTCGTGTCTGGGGCTGTACTGCATATGTGCTGATCCAGAGGGACAAGCGTCCACTTGGGAGCCTTGGATCGCACATGGAGAAGTGTGTATTCATTGGATACCCTCAGGGCTACAAGGGATGGAAGTTCTACAACCCTGTGACCAAGAAGGTGTTCATATCAGAGAGGGCTGACTTTGATGAACGGTTCTTCATGCTCCAGGCTCACTCTGTACCCCACCTGCCTCCCCCTCGTCTCAATTCCCTGCTTGAGACGCCCCCTACCTCAATTTCACTCCCAGACATCTCAGATGATGTCCTGGACGCTCCATCTGATTCACAGATGCCAGTTCATGGGGGAGATGGGTCTACTGCTTCTGATCTGCCATCTGTTTCCCATATCTCGCCCCCAAGCATCGCTCCAGTGCCTCCTCACTCACAGACACCTCCATCCATCTATCACTCACTTCCTCCTTCATCTTCATCGCCTTCAACCCCTCCAGCTCGCCATCCTCATCATCCTCCTGTTCCCCCTCGTCCTCAGCGCTCCAGACGTCCCAGAGATGAGTGGCTGCCGGAGCAATGGGCTGTTCCAGATCGCTACAAGCAGCCAAGGGAGCCTACACCAGCAGTGGTCTCTTCAGACGAAGATGACGACTCTGATGATCCCCTTGACATCATCCAAGCTGGTGCAGCGTCTACAGCTGAGCCCACATCCTATAGGCAGTCCCAGCAGCGTTCAGATGCAGATCTGTGGCACAAGGCATGTGAGGAAGAGATGGAGGCTCACAGATTGAATGGCACCTGGGAGGTCGTCAAGCTGCCGCCTGGGAAGCGTGCAATTGGCTCCAGATGGTTCATGAAGGTGAAGCACAATGCTGATGGCTCCCTGGACCGGTACAAGGCCAGATTGGTGGCCAAGGGCTATTCTCAGCGCCCTGGCTTTGATTTCAAGGAGACCTTTGCTCCCACAGTTCGCTACTCCACCATTCGCATTGTCCTTGCCCTAGCTGCTCTGGAAGACCTCGAACTTCGCTCCATTGACATCTCTCATGCCTATCTCAATGGCACTCTGGAGGAAGAGATCTACATGCTGCAGCCTGAGGGATTTGAAGTAGGCGGTCCAGATCATGTCTGTAGGCTGAGAAAGTCGTTATATGGCTTGAAGCAAGCAGGCAGGGTCTGGAACAAGACCCTTCACACTGTGCTCACATCTATGGGCTTCAATCGCGTCCAATCTGACCATGGGCTCTACATCTTCCTCAGAGATGATGTCAGGATCATGATGCCTGTATTTGTTGATGATATCACGCTTGCCTGCAAAGATGGAGCCAAGATTGATTCAATCGTCCAAGAGCTGTCCAGTCACTTCAAACTGCGAGATCTTGGCCCTACCACCCAGTTACTCGGCCTGGAAATCATCAGAGACCGTGCTAATCGTACACTCTCCATCTCCCAGAGCCAGTACATCTCGAATCTCCTTCAGGAGCATGGTCTGAGCGATTCCAAGCCTGTCTCCACTCCTCTCAACCCTGGCACACGTCTCTCCACCTCTATGTGCCCTCAGAGCGATGCAGAAGCGTCAGAAATGCGCCAGTTCCCCTACATCTCTGTTGTAGGCTGCCTGATGTATCTGGCAGTCACCACAAGGCCAGACATCGCCTATGCTGCCGGAGTTCTTGCCAGATTCAACTCCAATCCTGGCCTGGCTCATTGGCAAGCTGCCAAGCATGTGCTTCGCTATCTGAAGGGTACAATCGACTACAAGCTTGTCTACAAGCCCTCCACATCGCCTGAGCCCTTCATCACTTACTCAGATGCTGATCATGGTGGTAACCCGGACAATGGCAAGTCAACTGGTGGATATGTGGTCAAGATTGGCTCTGGAGCGGTGTCTTGGAGCTCCAAGTTGCAGGCTTTGGTTGCCTTGTCCACAACTGAGGCAGAGCATATCTCTGCTGTTGAGGCCGGCAAGGAGATCCTGTGGATGCGTCAGTTCATGGGGGAGCTGGGCTACAGCATTTCTGGCCCATCACTGCTGAGAATGGACAATCAATCGGCCATTGCAGTGAGCAAGAACCCAGAGCACCACAGCAAGATGAAGCATCTCTCCCTTCGGCTGTTTTGGCTAAGGGATGCTGTTCAGGACGGGCTAATCACTCCTAGCTTTGTGACGACGCAGGAGATGGCTGCTGACATCTTCACAAAGGCGCTTGACCGGTTTAAGGTGCAGAAGTGTGCCAGCATGCTTGGTTTGTTTAGTTAACAGTTTGGAGCCTTGCACATTCATGGGGGAGTGTTATTTGTAGCTAGAGCGTGCTATTCTCTGCTGTTCTGTGACTGTACAACGCTCCAAGCAGAGTTACCTTATTTAGATATGCTTAGTCAGGTTGGTATATCCTGCAGAGGACGGAAAATATCCCCTTAGTCTTATATCCTCCTCTGCAGGTGAGTAACTAGTTTTACCTTGATCAATATAGTCTTATATCCTCCTCTGCAGTCCCCTTGTGTCCTCTGTGACTCAAGGGCCCTCTATAGGTTGCACTTTCACACAACTAGATGTTGCCACAGTGAGAGACTTGACTTAATGTAACACCACCACAGGGGTGTTAAGTATGATGTGTACTTCAGTAAGTCAACAGGATCGGAAAGGTGTGAGTTGGTTAAGACTCAGTTTGATGATGCACAAGTATTACTTGGTCTCCCAGGGACACAAGGATAATAGTGGAGGGCAAGGCTCAAGTGAAAGTGTGAGCAAAACAGAGACTCAAGTGCAATGGTGAGTCAAGCAGGTCATGAGGCAAAGACAATTGTGGTATTACACAAGAAGTCAAGTCTACCATACAAACTAGGTAAGGTGTGACTTATATATTAGTACAGGATGTTTGCGAGTTGCAAACATATGGCATGATCCTAGGGTAGTGTTGCCGTGGCTCAGCTCAAAACGGCTGAGCCAGCCAAGCTGAGCCATCTTTAGTTGAGCCAAGCTGACAAATCGGCTCATGACCAAACCTGGCTCAGCTTGGCTCACGAGCTGGGCTGAGCCGCTGAGCCAAGGCTCGATTACGGCCATGACCAGATTAGGCAGGTTGAGCCTGGCTGGAAACTTGCACTGTCTGGCAGCCAGGAACGAGCCGGCTGAAAACGGAAAATGAGAATTGTGGGTTGCGCAGCCTGCGCGTGTCCACTGAGCACTGTGAATTGCTGCTTGCTATACACCAGGTGAGTCACCTTCTCGCTTCCCTTGCTCTTCCGTCCTTGCCTACGCCACATCACTCTCCCCTGTCCCATCCTCCTCTCGCCTACGCACCGTCCCTCATATGCTACTACTCAGCCATAATCCAATTCTCGCTACGTCGTCTTTGTCTCTGTGCTCATCCTTTTCCGTCTCGTCATCGTTTCCATCTGCTCTCATAGTCGTCGCTGACCTACCTTGACCCCCAGACACCTACGCCAAAGCCACCCGATGGCCTTGCCTTGGGAGCAGAGCCTGCTCAGGCTTTCATTGCATCACCCATCCTCACGTCGATCACTATCAAACTCTTTCGTCCTGTCAAACTCTTTCACTGCACTCCACCCTCTTGTCTCGCAACCCACCATCTTCTTGGCTACCTTCAAACACCTGCAAGACACCGTCGGAGCACGTGCTTGACAGTGCGCCGCTGTTGGATTCGGAGAAGGATTCCCATTGTCGTGCGTCATGGTGTCTTGCCCCCCCCATTGTCTGTTATCCTCATATGCTCACTTCCTTTTACTTAGATCCGGGAAGGTGCTCTCTCATGGTCGTGCGGCTCGTGCCCATATCCCTTTGTCTGTCTGTGCCTGTGCCACTTCTCGATTTGTTTCCCTACGCTTGTACCATTTCCCCCATCCCTCTCTACCCATCGCTCTCTCACTATACGTTTGACTTTGACTTGGAACGTGTCGCATACTGGATCGCATGTATATAAACCGTCTGCGTTGACTCGTTAATGCATCGTTGTTCTCCCTCTTCCTCTCATCGTTTGCCTTTAAGTCCCATTCTACGCCGCACCAGTCCAAGAAGTCTTGCCACCGTCTAGCCATCACCATCGCCATCGCCGCCTTCACCCTCCAAGCCGCCAACCTTGGATTTGCCTGCCAAGTAGAAGCCATGCCGCCGCCACAGTCATAGCCATAGCCATCACCGCCTTCGTCAACCGAGCCACTGACCTCGGACCTCTAGCCTGCCACCGCCTCATCACGCCCAGCTTTTGCCAACGTCTTCGTCAACTGAGTCACCGCCCGGCCACGCCAATGCTTTCGCCATTGACCTCGCCTTCGTCATAGCAGTCCACCCGCCATTCCAACCTCCTTACATCTCACTCACTCACTCTCCTCGCCTTGCCTCGCTTTCCCTCATCTCGCTTCCGCTTGCTCTCAGGTCCTTCCTCCTGGCTCATTAGCTTCTGTCCAACACCCCTGCACGGAGTCCTCTCCGCCTCGAACTCACACGGACGTCGCTCTGTACAGTGTATCAACGACCTACTGAGCTTTGACTTTATGGACCCCTTGTAGTCACATATGTTGTATTTGATAAAACAAAAATATATTGGTTCAAACTACAATATACACATCTACCTATCTACTGCCTGGGTGCTGGACTCCAAGCCGCATCAGCATCGCTATCTTTGCATCAGCATCGCCTTGAGGGCTTAGGTTGCGTTGTCATCGTCACCTTGAGGGCCCGGGTTGGCGGCATCGTCGTCACCTTTGGGCCCTACGCTGCCCATCTCCAGTCCAATGATCCCGCCGCCAATGATGACCATCTTTTCTGGGACCTTCTGCAATGAAAGCGCACCAGTCGAGCTGACGATCTGTTGCTTGTCTATCTTGATAGCGCCACCAGGGAAAGGTGTGACTTTGGACCCTGTTGCGTGAGACCATTCACCGAGTCTTCTTTCGCTTTGAGCATTTGCTGAAGTCCCTCCTCCTCACCCTAGCGTGGAAGGGGTGGGGGTAAACTGGGGGCTGGGGGCTGGGGAGACGTAGCCCTGGCAGAGGGGACTGAGGTGACCCACTGTCCCTCCTGTGCCCCCATTTGCGCGAAAGGAGGGAGGGTGTGGAAAATGGGGGCGGGTGTGGGCGGCACTTCATCTGGGCTTGGCCATGCTAAGCGGCGGTCGGCCGATGAGTTCGAGTTCGAGTGCGTGAGCGACTCGAGGTTGCTGACCATGAACGTGTGAGTGCTTGGAGGCCGAGTTCGAGACTGGGATCGAGCCCACAGCGCCGAGCGCTGAGCGCGGGCTCAGGTGCGATCATGTTGAGTGCAGTGATCCCTGTTTAAATTTTTTTAATATCAGTAATAAAAATCAGAAGAAGTTTGAGATGCACCATTGATACCGCGCTTCGAAGTGTTTGATGGTAAATGTGTGAGTTGTCGAGCATTGGCCTCAGGACTGATGCCGCCGCTGCCTTGGGGCTCGCACCATCGCCGCTGCCACCTTGAGGACTCGGGAGCTCAGGGCGACATCATCGTCAACTCCGGGGAGTTGTTATCGCCTTGAGGGCCCGGGGCTGGTCGCATCGCCACCGCCACTGGGTGTTCTGTCATTGTCTTCAATATGAGGGTCTGGGGGCAGACATCGTCATCATCGCTGCTATCTTGGGGAGCAGACAAATGGGAGCCAGGGGGAGGAAACGTACCTGGCATCCTGGATAAGCCGCACGACCTGACCAAGGTTCTCGGCCTCAGGGCTCGTTGCGGCGGTCTCACTGTAGCTGTAAGAAGCCGGACTTGTTGCCTGTGAGGGTGCGCACAGCAGTGTGCAAGTGGGTCAGTAAGTGGCCAGACAGAGGGGATCACCTCTTACCATAGGGCCAGGGGAAAGGAGGGGTGTGTCGTAGTTGTGTCATTGTGGACTTGTGGTTTGTGTGGCGGGTTGTGCGTCTCAGTGACAGTGAAGTGTGAATTTTGCAGCCACTAGCCACCACACATATGCCACGCATTCCCACGCTCTCGTCTCTGCGTCTCTGCCGCATCTGCTGCGTTCTCATCTCTCCTCATCTCTGCCTGATCTCAATTGATCTGCTTCATCTACTTCTCAAATCATTCTTGTATTACTCTTGGCTTCACCTACTATGGCTGGATCTAGGAAGAGGGCCCCTTCAACACCCAAAAAGACTCCAAAAAGGCAAAAGACCACTAAGAAGACTCGGGCCAAACACCTTCCTGGTGGTGCTCTGGAGATGTCTTTTCAGCTTGATGGTATGTACCCATTTTTTAATGGTGTGTCCATGCATTCATACTGTGATTAGTTCCATCCACAGTTGCTCAGGCATCAACTGCCAGCCAGCATGTGCACTTTGATCTAGGCACCACTTCTGCAGCTTCAGGTGGCCCCCTCAGGCCCTCACAAGAGAATTTGGAGGGAGAGGACCCCTTTGCAGGTTCTTCACCTGCTCAGGCCTCCAATCAAGTGAGTATTTATTTTATTACTTTATATATATATATATTAATGAATTTAATATAGGGAGGCCTTAGCTCACCTCAGCCTGAGACTTTTGACCTTGGAAATGTGTCAGAGGGGTCTCAGGAGGGTGGCGCTAGTTCTAATGGCCATCAGGGAGGCAGCCCTGACCCTCCAACTCCAACCCGTCATCCAAGGAGGGCTCAAAAAGCTGGTTCTAGGCTAACTAGCATGGGTGATGATACTCTGAGATTTTTTCAAGTTGTTGAAGGGAAGAAACAGTGCAAGTTCTGCTTGTGAGTTTTTATTTTTTATTTTTTATTTTTTTTCTAAAACTTTATAGGGTACTTCATCAGGAAGATGTGTCTATCAAAGTACACTCATATCGCTCCACTACTGCAACAGGTCCACTGCGATCTCATCTGCTCAATCGCCATGCAGAACAGTGGGTTGCAGAGTGTCAAAGGCTCAAAATTGAGTTGAGAGGTAAAGAGGGGGAAGAGGCTGTTGCAAGAGTTACTGGAGTTCCTGTGGAGCGCCAAGCTGCACACCGCACTCCCTTCACTCAAGACAACTTTTTAGATGGCCTTGTGCAATTTATTGCAGCCACAGATCAGGTTTTTTTTTTCTTTCTTTCTTTTCTTTCCCCATTTAATTTTTTTTTAAAGGCTATAATGATTGTGGACAGACCAGAGTTCCGCCACCTGTGTCTTCTACTCCGCCCTGAGCTGCGTGATGCAGACATCCCTCACAGGACCACTATGCAGAAGCGCATTGTGCAGAACTGTTCAGAGACACTTCAAAATTTGTCTCAGCACATTCAGGTAATGTTAAATTATTATATTTTAGTGCTTGAGGGCTAACTTATATTTAGAACAGCTGCCTTGGGAAGGTCTCTTTTACCACAGACTTGTGGTCTGACCCTGACCTCAAGCCATACATGGCTGTTACTGCTCACTGGCTGGAGAAGGCTCAGACTCAAGATGGCCAGCAAAAGCTAACCCTTAGAGCTGATCTTATTGGATTTCTCATTGCTCCTGGGTCTCACACTGGGGAGAGGTTAGCTGAGATCTTTTATTTTATTATTACTAGGATGGGGCTTGAAAAGAAGGTAATGTCCATCTTATCTCATAAAACAAATTCAGCTAATTTCTTTTTTAAAACAGATTGGTTGGATAACAACAGATAATGCATCCAACAACAGCTCTATGATGGAGGCATTAGAAACTCATGTGAAGAAGCTTTATCCTAACACTGAGTTTTCTGCAGAGCAGCATCACATTAGGTGAGTGTCAAATTATTTAATGTATCTTTTATTGACAGTTCTTAGATGCTTTGCCCATATTGTAAACCTTGCATGCAAGGAAATGCTAGAGGGAGCAGTTGAATTGGGCTTTGACCAAGTTAAAAAGCTTCAGCAAATTATTGTTTATGTGAGTTTTTCCTTTGTTTCTGTTTTTTTTTTCTAATTTTTTCGAGTTTTTTTCATGTTTTTTCATGTTTTTTCGAGTTTTTGAGGTTTTTTCTTTTTTCTTTTTTTTCTTTTTTCTTTTTCTTTTTCTTTTCTTTTTCTTTTTCTTTTTCTTTTTCTTTTTCTTTTTCTTTTTCTTTTTCTTTTCTTTTTCTTTTCTTTTTCTTTTTCTTTTCTTTTCTTTTCTTTTTTCTTTTCTTTTTCTTTTTCTTTTTCTTTTTCTTTTTCTTTTTCTTTTCTTTTTCTTTTTCTTTTTCTTTTTCTTTTTCTTTTTCTTTTTCTTTTTCTTTTTCTTTTCTTTTTCTTTTTCTTGTTCTTTTTCTTTTTCTTGTTGTCTTTCCTTTTTCTTTTTCTTTTTCCGAGGTTTTTTTTTTGTTTTTTTTTTCTAACTTATTTATAATAGATCCGCAATTCATCACGAAGGCGTGGATATGTTTTTCTACAATTGCAAAGGAGTCAGATGTACCTCCTTTGCAATTAATTTCTGATGTGCAGACAAGGTGGTCCTCTTCTTATTTGATGATCAAGAGGGCACTTGTTTTAAGAGAGGTATATTTAAAGTATTTAATAAAATTCTAATGCTAACTTGCATTAGGCAATTGATAAGTTTATGGAGGATCAGCCAGGGATGGACCCATTAGATAAGGAAGATTGGAAGATCCTTGAAGCACTTCAGAGAATTCTTCAGGTATGCAAATATTTTCTCTCTCTGATTGTGTATTAATTTATTTATTAGGTCCCCTTCTTGTATCAGCAAATGCTCTCTTATGAGAAGACACCAACACTTTGTAACACAGTTGCTGCATTTGAGGGCTTTATAAAGTCTCTGAATGCCTTGACTAATGCCTTGGATTCTGAGGGACTGGATATTGGTCTTATTCTTACAAAAGGTGCAGCCAAGATAGATTCCTATTGTACTCTGGCCTTTGAGACTCCAGCATATCTGCATTCAATTAGTGAGTGGCTATTTTAATATGCTGCATAATTTCTCATGCCATGTGGACACTGGCAGTTCTTAACCCTGTGTTAAAGCTTGAGTTTCTCAAGAGACAGTACCCAACACATATTGCTGAGAATGCAAAGCATTCCCTCCTTGAAGCAGTGAGTGCTTTTAATTTATCATGCCACTCTAAAACTAAAATCTTAAGTAGCTCAGGCCATTACACACACCATCTAGAGCCTCTACTAGATCAGCTGTACCCC
This sequence comes from Lactarius akahatsu, assembly GCA_021524915.1. NCBI lineage: Eukaryota > Fungi > Basidiomycota > Agaricomycetes > Russulales > Russulaceae > Lactarius > Lactarius akahatsu. The sequence continues at coordinate 3,293 of JAKELL010000106.1, read as the reverse complement.
CTCCACCTTCTGAAACATTTGGCATGCAAGCCACTTTGGCAAGCCTTGGTATTGGCCCAATGCCTACCACCAGACCACAGGGAGATACCTTAGAAGATGAACTTGATGACTATCTAGCAGCTCCAGCCAAATATGCCAATCTTCTTGAGTTCTGGGAGGTGTGTAGAATGAACCATTTTGTTGGGGAGTACTGACAGGAGTTGGAATGGTAGGAACACCAGAAAAAGTGGCCAACACTCTTCAAGCTTGCCATGGACTTACTCCCTATTCAAGCCACTTCAGTACCATGTGAGCGTGTCTTCTCAGCAAGCAAGGAGACAGCTAGAGCCAGGAGGAACCGCCTTACACCAGACAACATGGAAGCCTTACAGATACTCAAGTTTGAGGCAAAGCATAAAAGGGAACTCAACTTCACTGAAGGGCTTGGAGAGAAGGAAGAAACAGCAGAGCTGGAGGGAGTGGAGGCAGTCAAACCAGTTGAGGACTTGAGGGCTTATCTTAAGGGCATCAATGAGCAGTATGAATAAGGATCTATTTGTGACAAGGCTATATACATGTACTTGTACCTAGGAATGAACTACATACAAATAGGAGACCCTGTGCGACTCACCCAGGGTGGCCAGAGAGGGAAAAGGGGGAGGGGAAGAGAAAGGGGTAAAGGGAGGTTGTACAAGGGTGTGCGACAGCAGTCCGAGGTGGTGTGATGGTGTATGGCGGCAGGCGAGGTGGTGCGGCAGTGTGTGGCAGGAGTCCGAGGCGGCGCGGCGATGTGCAGCGGGAGTCCGAGGCGGTGCAACGGTGTGCGGTGGGAGTCCGAGGGTGCACGATGGCAGTCCGAGGTGGTGCGAGGGGGTGCGATGGCAGTCTGAGGGATCAGAGGCGATGAAACGGCAAGGGGAGGGGAGTCTGAGGGGGACAAGAGAGCATGCGCGAGATGTGCGAGGCAGCGAAGGAGAGGGAGAGGGGCACAGACGCAGGCAGCGGCGATGCAGAGAGGGGTGAGGGTAGCGGCGACGACGACGCAAAGGTGACGGCGACAATGACAATGACGACACAGAGGTGGCAGTGGCGACGACGATGATGATGATGGTGATGCACTGCCAGAGGCACTGGTGGCGAGGTCACAGACAGCGGCAATGGCAACGACAACGACGCGAAGCAGAGCCCATGACAGCAGCGAGAGCACAGAAGGCAGCGAGGGTGAGGACGCAAGCGGCAGCGGCGGCGACAGGGCAGTGGCAATGACGCAGAGAAGATGGCGATGACGCAGAGGGCGAGGGCGAGGGGACAGAGCAGCGGTGACTTGGGGCAGGAGGCGGTGGCGACGGCGACAACGCAGAGGTGAGGGCGCAGAGGCAGCAGTGGCAGCGATGATGCAGAGGGCAGCGGAGAGGGCAGAGGCAATGCAGAGAGGGCGAGGTGTAGACGACTGCAGTGACAACAACACAGACGGCGGCAGCGAGGGCGCAGATGACAACGATGACGATGACGCAGATAACAGCAGCGAGGGTGCAGACGACAACAACAATGACGCAGACAACGGCAGCGAGGGTGCAGACAACGACAACAATGGCAGCGAGGACACAGGTGACGACAATGACGATGCAGACTGTGGCAGCGAGGGTGCAGGCGGCAGCGGCGGCAAGACACAGACAGCGGTGGTGACAGTGTAGATGGTGACAGCGAGGGGACAGAGCGGTGGTGGCGAGAGCAGAGAGCAGCGGTGAGGAGGCAGAGAGCGGCAGCGAGGACGATGCAGATGGCAGCAGCATCGCTGCTGTCACCTTGGGGAGGGCGAAGATCCAGAGAGGGCGGCAAGCGCAGAGGGTGGCAAGCACAGAGGGTGGCAAGCGCAGAGGGCGGCAAAGGACACAGAGCGGCTGTGGAAAGGGCATAGAGAGCAGCAGGGGCAACACAGGCAGTAACACAGACGACGGCGGAGAGGATACGGGTGATGGTGGCAGCAAAGACCCAGAGAGGGTGGCAAGGATCCGCGAGGGTGCAGAGGGGCCGGGATAGCACAAACAACAAGCAGTTGGCATGCAGGCAACGCGGACAGCGCGCAGACAGCGCGCAGATAGCATGCCAATAGTGTGCAGTGCAGGTAAGGGGGGCAGCGCAAGTGAGAGGGAGACAAGGGAAATGCAGCTGCGCCTGCTTCGCAATATCACGGGGCCAGAGCCCGACACTTCAATCCAGGTTTTGGAGAACATGGCACATACAGATGTCATGAACAAAATGTAAAGAACAGTGTGAATAGGATCAACGAGCGCCGCATGGAGGGTTCGTGGAGGAGAGATGTAATAAGCAAAGCCGGAGGTGGCAGCAAGCCATGCTGATTCTTCCATAGGCTCCCAAAGGCCAAAAAGTTTAATGAAAAAGTTATCGGGGAAACAGGAGAAGAGCATCTGGCTGACAACGTAGACATTCAAGGTAAGCGCTGACTCAAGCGAACGTTTGAACCCTGCGAGAGCACAACTCGCAGTTCGGCTGACTCAGCTGTCTGACCACCCAAAATGGTATGATTCCCTATTCATGCTTTTGAGTGGCTTGAGCCGGCTCAGCCCAGCTGGAGCCAGCTCAATTGGGAATGGCTCAGCTCGGCTCGTCTTTTTTTGGTCGAGCTGTGCTTAGCTGAGCCAAGCCGAGCCAAGCCGAGCCACGGCAACACTACTTACAACGTATGGGGACTTCGACTGTCGAATGTATCCCCTTTCCAGTTGTTCCGCAAGGAATGTATCAAGAGCCTTACATCGGGGAATCACCCCCCCGCAAAACCCGCTTTAATTAACGGTAATCTGTTAAACGCGCTAAGAAATTGTAAATACGGGAGAGCGCCTGTTCTCTAGATGGCGCCATTAAGAATCTATTCAGTTTACTAACAATTTTCGTTAATTACATTCAAATTTTGGTATAAGTGTCGGTCAAGGAATGAATTGATATAGAATGTACGGCATTCCTCAAGCACGGTTGGGCCTTGCCACTGCCGGGGTGCGACTGGACCAAAAGCCGGGAAGAGTTGGACGCTCCTACAGACCTCTGCTAGAGGTATGATACTAGCTAAATGACGGTTGTTTCGATAACTTCTTGATATCTGGTACATTCCATGGGTTTGTTGGGCGTAGAGAGTGGTGAAAACCACTCCACATAGGCAAGATCCGTTGGAGGAGCTGGGCGCGAACTAAGAAAGATCGAGGATAGCGCTGACCTTGGAAGCTGGAATACGACACGAATTTGGGCTACACGGAACCTACTTCCATCCTTCACCAACATGGTGTCAAACCGTCCAGGAA